>JAIVFJ010000066.1:0-299313 GCA_025765615.1 Zopfochytrium polystomum
TTTCCGCAGCGCTGCTGCTACTGCCGGCGATGATCCCCGCGCCGCCGCCGGCGCGGGGAAGACGTGGTACATTACCCTCACAGCGCGGGCATCAATTCCCGCGACGCGGTCGGACGACGGCGTGGACTGCCGAAGCGCCGGCGTCCGAGTTGTTGTGGACGTGGACAGCGTGCAGGCGGAACCGCGGGGGGACGGTGGTGGCAGGGTCGGCGGCACCAAGGGTTGCGTCGACGAGGGCGGCCAGGTCGGCGTCGTCGACGGCGGCTTTCTTGGAGTCTGCGAGGCGCTTGAAGGCGGGAACGAGCTTGTTGGAGGCGTTCTGATCTGAGGCCGCAGGGCCGCAAGCTCCGCAAACAAGGTCGTAAGATCGGCTGCCACGCCAGGAGTGGGAGTGGGGAGGCTAAGCCCGCAACGCCATGCGCCACGTTCGGCGCTTTACCTGCGTGGCGGGACCCCATACGACTTAGATCTACTCTCTACTCGGACCATCCTGGTTGCGCGGGGGGTAGGATGTGGGATGTGGGATGCGGGCGAAGATGAAGATAAGATCAGTAGGGCCACAGCTTCACGACACCCTCTCTCACGCGCCCACCTCGGTCGTCGCCACCCGCATGACTTTCCAATGCGCTTACCTCAGCGTCCATCGTCCCGAGCAACAGCTCGGCGGCGGTTCCCAGGCGAGGCAGGTCCAACCTGCGATTTTGTTTCTGGGTGGGAAGGTCCACCGAGACAAACTCGGGCGGACCAATCAGCGCGCCAGAAATTTTTGTCTCCTCCGGGAACGACAGAAACGGCGAAGGCGGCCCGGAACGGGGGGGCCGAGGGATAACTCACGACCTTCGGATGACTGTGTGGAGGAGCACCTGGGCGACCAGGTGTGTCATGTATGAGACCGACGCTTTAACCAACTAAGCCACCAGAGCCGTCACACAAGTGGGTGCACTGCATGTGTTGTCGTGTGCCTGCCATTTTCTCACTTGTTTTAGTGGAACATGGCTGGAGGATTCTCCTCATGCCACGCAATCAGCATGCAAGTTTTGTTAGCTTTTGCTATTCCCAGATCGTCTAACGGTCAAGATTCCGCCCTTTCACGGCAGCGATCGGGGTTCGATTCCCCGTCTGGGAGCCATCAGTTGGACTTCACTTGCTGGACAGAGCTTCCACTTCCAGGCTCAGACTCCAGTCCTGGACTGGCTTGGCGTTCACTTGACTGCCACTGGCTCCTTTTTTTCTGCTAAGTCACTTCAAATTGTTTCTGTGATTTTTTCCTAAGATCTGATTTTGTTAGAAATTGAATACTCCATCACGCAAGCCAGTTGACGTGAATGAACAAACAGGAAAAGTGATTGTTGGTGCAAATTTCAGACCCTGTCCATCCCACAATCAACCCACCTCTGCAGTATTTCACCAGGCACGCCCCATGGATCCTTACTCAGGTGCCTGCTTTAGAAGCAGGAAATGTAAAGCCACCTCTGAATCAGTCTCATCTGGACCTGTTGCATGCACTCTCTGGCATAGGTGTGAGAATCTCCTTCTTCTCCTGGCAGACCATGGAGCGTGGCGCTCCAGGACAATCCCTATGGAGAACAGGTCAAGACAAAGTGTGGGGCTTGACAGCTGGGCATGGTGTGGGGCTTGACAGCTGGGCGTGAGGAAGCAGCACTGTGTGTGGCGGCAATCAAGCAGGATGCAATGGTGTTGTGGCAACTGCAATGGCAAAGCAGCAGTGATGCAGCAACAGAAATCCTCCTTGAGCTGACAGGGACGCTCTCTATGAGCTCAAATTTTTGGACGTCCCTTTCTCCTCTGCCACTTAAAAATTCCCAAACTGACAAAAAGCACAAGCACACTTAGGCAAGCTGGTGCTTTCCAACTTGGCACCATTTCTTTTCATGAAAACAAACCAGGAGAATCACCTTTTTGGATGATTTAAATTTTGTGTTGGGCCATTGGCAAGCCAAAGCCAGGGACTGAAGTTGTCTGTGGATCAGTGCAATATCAGGCTGCTGCTGCACATCCAGGTTTGGAGCTGCCTGCAAGTGGGACTGGTAAGTACCAATTGAAAGTGGCCTATTGGGTGGGAGGCACAGACAACGTGGCCGAGCGGTTAAGGCGACAGACTAGAAATCTGTTACGGTTTCCGTGCGCAGGTTCGAGTCCTGCCGTTGTCGGACAGAGTGTTGCATAACCAGCTTGCTCGGCTCCTCTGTTGCAGTTATTGCCTTAGTTGCGCATATAGTTGTGTGGGTGGCAGGTTAGATCTGCTCGTTTTGGATGCAGCTAGTTGGGTGCAGTTAGCCCCAAAGCACCAGAATGCAGCTGCCCTTGCAGATGTGGGAGGCCTGGCCAAAGTTAGCTTGTATGCCACGCGTGCAGAAATAAAACATACGTACCGGATATCCATTTGCCTGGGAATCCTCCCATATCTGAGCAAAAAAAAAAAAAAAAAAAAACAGGCTCATATCTGCCTCATCTGTATGTGCCTGTGTTTTAAAGAGGATGCAGATATTCCCCCTTGATCAGGATCTTGGATTATGCTTCTCTGGACCTGATGCAGCAGGGGCTCTGTATTTCATACTGCGGAAGATCTTGGGAATGGGATTGGGGTAACTGTGATTGCATTTTATTGCTGAGAGGTTGATAGGGTTTGGAAGTCCTAAGATAGTGATGCAATCATACAAGCCAAAGGCGCTAATGTGGGTGTGTGGCAAAATGGTTACCGCGCTTGACTACGAATCAAGAGATTCCAGGTTTGACCCCTGGCACGCTTGTGTCACTCTGTCTGCAATGGGCAGATTGTGAGACTTTTCATGGCCTGTGGGTATGGTGTCAGCCTCAATTGACGGTCAAGTACCCAGTTTCTAGGTTGCAGCAGAGAGGTCGAGGCACTTCTGAAAAAAGCATGGGGCTTTGGTCTAGGGGTATGATTCCTTCTTAGGGTGGAGGAGGTCCCGGGTTCAAGTCCCGGAAGCCCCCAGTGCTTCTAATTCCACCCTGTGGACTTGGATGGTGTGAAGCCACTCAGGTGGAGAATCTTGATAGACTGCTGCAATCACTAGTTGTTGTTGCCAGTGACAAGGGGGGGAAAGAGAGAAGCGAGCAGACCATGGAGGGATTGGAAGGTCACCAGCTGGGAACTTGTGCATGGAAACACATGCAATTAGATTCAGAGTTTGTTAAACAATTAATTAGAAAATATCATGATATGTATTAATTTGAAGTGTGACAAGGCACATTCTTAATTGGAGGGAGGGGCCAGTGAGCAACCACGCCGCCTCAGCACCCTCTTCAATCAAAACACAGCTTTTCTGTGGTGTCTAGTACGCCTCGTTGTGGCTGAGGAAACGGTGGTTCGATTCCACCATGTAGCAATCAGCTTTGCGTGGTACTTTGCTGCAGACTTGTTGTGGTGGAAACACAAGTTTGTTACCAAGCGCAGGTTTTGATGGGATCAAGGGAAGCTAGCAGAGCCTTGAGGAATTGGTGACTGCCAGTAGAGGCAGGCCACCCTCAATGCGCCATGCCACAGCCAGCAATCAACCTCAACCACCTTCATATTCTCAATTAGGTCCCAGTCATCAGTGACAGAGATGCTCTTCTTTGGTGTGGGCTGGGCTGCCAGCATGAGGTGAGATGAATGGCTTATGGACAAGCTGTTTCAGTGAACCCAAGTATGTTGGCATTGAAGGCTCAGGCTGTTTAGGGCAGAGGTTTTGATGTGGGAAGTGGCGCCTGCCACCAGCTGGATGAAAATTCAAACTTTGATCCAATCCAAAAACATTTAAAAAAATAAGCAAATAAAAAAAAAGTGGAAATGCAGAAACAAAACATTAACCTCCAAGGCCCAACCTGATCACAGCTGCAACAACGACAGTAAGTGTTGGGAAAGTTGCAATGGTGAGGTTAGTGGCAGTATTTGTTGAAATTCGTTGGGGATGGGATGGATGCACATACTCTGAGGTGCTCAAGAGCAAGCAGAAAGTTTGCCCATCCCTTCAAAAGTTCCAATCCCATACAGCCATTGGTGGGCACTTTTGTGGGTGTCAGTAGGGGAGGGCGATAAAGCCAAGTGCCACTCAGACTGCGACCCTGTATAATCAACTTGGGTGATTTGTGCTGTCTAAAGTTGCAAAAGAAGGAGAAAATCTCAAACTGATCGTTAGAAGCCTGGAAGGCGACAGCCCAGGCGTCCTCACTGACAATGTGATCACAATCTCCAACTCCAGCAGTGTTGATCAGGTGCTAGCACAAGAAGAGCTGTTCAGTGGGAGGTGTTTTTTGGTAGTGCCAGCAGCGAAAGGTTGATTGGATGTTTTTGATCACGTCAAAAAAGCCGTCGTTGTGGCCCTATGGGTAGGACGAGATTTGCCTTTTTCCAATTTTTGTTTCGATAAAAGAAAACAATTGTTTGAAAAACAGAAAGGAGGCAAAAAAGGCTATGGTGTGGACAAGAAAGGGCGTTCCGTCCTCTAATAGGGAAGGGGAGTATGCTCAGCACCAACCTCTTCAATTTGTGCCTGCTTGTGCTTTGTGGTTGTTTGGCAGCTTTTAATAGCCCCTGCCTACGCAATCTTCCTGTTCCAGCACTGGCACGTTCTGGAACATGTTTGAAGCTCATGCACCTACTGTACCAGCACAGTGCTTAAGGCTGAACTCACCCCAATGCATCTGGAGGTGGTTGCGCTTGGCACCTTCCCCACCTGATGAGAATCTAGGCAACTCATTAGACTGACTGCTGTCAAAAAACCCACTTTGATAGTGATGCTCCTCCCAGTCCGGGAATTGAACCCGGGTCTACCCCGTGACAGGGGGTGATACTAGCCACTATACTAACTGGGAATGCTGCTTTTTGGGCACAAATACTTACCATCAGGTCTCTATAGTTCCTAACAGTTGAAGATAGTGATACCAATGGTCCACTTTAAGGCATGTTGAAACCCACTTCTTGATTGGGTGGTTTGACTTTTCATGTGCAGTCTTTTCACATGACAATTCCTAGCTGTTGAGGGGGTTTATCCTTTGGTGTCCTGCCACTTGTGATTCCTCGCCACTTGTGAAGGATATTGAAAATGTAATGCACAACTATATAAATCATTGATAATTGCGACTAGCGAGGGGGGGGGTGGAGTGTGTGTCTGTGACAGTGGGGTGGCGATGGTGACAGAGGAGACGGATAACAGCGAACACTACAAAACCGCGGAAGCTTTATTTTAATAAGTGTCAAGAAAAAAAAATTTTAGAAATAATGTCCAAAAAAAGAACAAAATATAATATATAAAGATTTTTTTGAATAAATTTGATATTAAAGTTTTTTATGGATTGTTTCGCGAGAATTTAGAGTATTTTCTTGCTCTTCACATGAAACATATTATATGATTTTTTTTCTAAAAAATTTCATATATATTTTTCCAATAATTTTCCTCATAATTTGGAGTACATTTCATTAGCTTTTTTCTAATATTTCCTTATTTGGTTTTCTTGTTTCTTGGGGAACTGGTCGAGCAGACTTTTCAGACACTTTCCTTTTTTGGAAAACTAAACCTAATCCTAATTCTCAAATGCGAACCCGTCGAACATACGCATGTATTGTATGTATTGATGGAAACCGCCTTTTTTTACCCATTTTATTTACATTAATTTTTAGATGTTTTTTCAAGTCATTTATTGGTCATTCATTTTCAAGTTTCTAATGTGTATATTTACCTTTTTAATGTATGTATGTATGTATAAAAACTTTTATATATAAAAAAATATTCATTATAAATTTAATTAAATAAATATCTTATTTCCATTATGTGGAATTTGTTCATTTTCCATAAATACATACATACAAGAATGGCTATTGAACAACGCTTCATAACATTTGCATTATATTTTAATACCAATTATAATGCATTTATTTATATCGTCCATACATCATCAATACATTCAAATATCACTCATATCTACATTAACTTCCTCTCCATCATCTTCATCATCCTCAATATGTATGTCAGATCTTAAACACCATCCACTCCAATAAGATCGTCCCACATTATTAGCATCACATGGTTTCCCAATTTTTTTATAAAAACTTCTTGTAAACTAGATTTAACATTGTTACCACAAGTTAATTTATTTTTTGTTATATAATCATTTACAACCTTTGAAGTTTTTACTTTGGTACCTTCCCTTTTTTTCATATAAGACTGAATATAGGCAGCTATATCCGCCTCTCTCCAGTGCAAGTTGTTATGAATCACCCTCTGGAAACCTCTGGAACCTTCTGGAACCTTCTAGAACATTCCTTCATGGAACCTTGTGGAACCTTCTGGAACCTTCTTTGCTTTCCTGACTTGTCTTGTTGTCATTGGTATCATTGGTATCATTGTATTACTAATTGCTCTTTCTGGAACTTTCTTGGAGTCTTGACAAGGAACACTCTCAAAAGGTATAAAAGGGGGATGGGGGACCTGTCCCATCCCTCAAGTGAATTATTGTTTCCAATACAATCATCACTCCTCTCAGTTCCTTGTCTGCCTTGTCCTGTCCTGCCCTGTTCCTGACATCATAATTCACTTCACCCTCTCCCACTACTCTCTGCCATCATGTCTGACCCAAACAACACCTTCCCTGATGCAACTGCCTTCCAAGCCTTGATGGACCAATTACAAGCCCTTTCAAGACAGACACACCAACTTCAAGAACAAGTCCTTCACCAGCAGCACCAGCTTCAACAACAACTTCACCAACAAGAACATCAAGCTCTTCCCCTGCCTCAAGCCAACCAAGCAAGAGAGCCCAAGGTTCCCAGCCCTGACAAGTTCACTGGGCTGGCCAAAGACCTTAGGAACTTCATGGCCACTGTGGAGAATGTCATCCTTCTCCAACCTTCAAGATTTCCAAGTGAGCAAGTCAAGGTTCTTTTCACAAGCACCCTCCTGTCTGGTCAAGCTCAATCATGGTACAGATCTCTCCCAAGCACACCCACCACCCTGCAAGAGCTCTGGGAGGGGCTGGAAGCTACCTTTGGTGACCCCTACGCATCTTGGACAGCAAGATCCAAGCTCAAGCATATCAAGCAAGGAAAGCAATCTTGTGTGGCCTACACAAACCAATTCAAGCAACTAGCCAGAGACTCTGGATACAATGATGCAGCTCTGATGGAGCTGTACCATGATGGTCTCCATGAGTCTATCCAAGACATGCTCTCCCAGTCTCTGCACATCCCTGAGACCTTGGAAGAGTACATTCTCCTTGCCATCAAGATTGACAACAGACTCTACTCCAAGAGGCTGAAGCAAAGACAAGTAGGAACTGCATCAAGACCTACCCCAGTCCCTCAAGCTCTTACAGTTCCTGAACCCATGCAAGTGGATGCAGTTGAGACACTTCCTAAGGGTCCTCTGAGCCAAGAGGAGAAAACAAGGAGGGCCCAGCAGGGACTGTGTTTTTACTGTGGCTCCAAGGAGCATGCTGTCAAGGACTGCCCAAGGAAGAAGCACCCAAACTCCCAGGTCCAGGCTCACTGAGGGGCAATTCCCTGGACCCTCCTCCAAGCTGCCCCTGTTTCATCACCACCACCAGCACCACAAACACCTCAGATTCCAAGCCCCACCAACTCACCATGGATGTCAAGATTCAACTCTCACCCAAGTCAACCATCACAACCAAGGCCCTTATAGACTCTGGATCATCCTGCAACATCATTGATGCCACCCTTGCCAAGTCTTGTGCCATTCCTACGATCAAGAAATCCACACCCCTCAAGGTCCACTTTGCCAATCATGCTCTGTTCAAGGAAATCAGCCATGAAACCAAGCTAAACCTCCACATCCAAGACTTTCCACCATCCATGGTCAATCTGGAAGTATTGGATCTTGGCTCACCCACATTCTCTGTCATCCTGGGATTACCATGGCTGCAAGCCCAGAACCCTGCCATTGATTGGGTCACTGGTCAAGTCCAACCTCCACCAATCGGAACAGTCACCCAAAACTCAAGTCAAGCCCCCAAGTCTCATGCTCTCAAGCCCTTGATTCAAGATTCACAGCCAGCCAAGACTCAAGTTCCACAGTTCACAGTTCACAGTCAAGATTCAAGTAGAGCTCATAGAGCTCACAGTCATGGCCATGACTCTTGTTCACAGAACCCACAGTCAAAGATTCAAGTACCACAGTTCACAGTCCACATTCAAGATTCAAGTTCCACAGCTCACAGTCTTTGCCAAGAACAGAACTCTCAGTCAAAGATTCAAGAATCACAGTTCCCAGTCAAGAATTCAAGCCCCACTGCTGAGGAGCACGACAACCTGGACCCATCAGACCTTTTGCTGGCATCCAAGCTACCAAAAGAATATCTCCCTTATGCTGATGTGTTTTCCAAGACCAAGGCAGACCTGCTACCAGCTCAGAGGCCTTATGACTGTGAAATCCCACTCAAGGATGAAACTTGCAGCCCACCTTTCAAGCCACTGTACCACCTCTCTCCACCAGAAGCCAAGGCCCTCCAAGAATACATTGAAGAAATGCTGAGCAAGGGATTCATCCAACCTTCCAAGTCACCAGCTGGAGCTCCCATCTTTTTTGTCAAGAAGAAGGATGGGGGACTGAGACCCTGTGTGGACTACAGAGATCTCAATGAGATGACAGTCAAGAACCGCTATCCACTGCCTCTCATCTCTGAATTACTGGACAAACTGAGCCATGCAAGGATATTTTCCAAGATTGACCTCAGAGGTGCCTACAATTTGGTCAGAATTAAGCCCCAGGATCAATGGAAGACTGCCTTCAGATGCAAATACGGTCACTTTGAGTACTTGGTTATGCCCTTTGGACTTACCAATGCTCCAGCTATTTTCCAAGGCATGATGAATGACATCTTCAGGGATATTCTGGACCTTTTTGTCATTGTCTACCTGGATGATATCCTGGTATTTTCATCTGACACTGCAAGCCATATGGGACATGTCAAGACTGTCTTGGAGAGACTCAGACAGCATCACCTCTATGCAAAGCTGGAGAAGTGTGAATTCCACAAGACCTCCATTGAGTTTTTGGGGTTCATTGTGTCTGACAAAGGGATCTCCATGGCACCAGACAAGATCCAAACTATTCTTGAATGGAAGGCTCCAAATTCCATCAAGGATGTTCAAAGCTTCCTTGGATTTTGCAACTTCTACAGAACCTTCATTGCCAACTATTCTGCCATAGCCAAGCCTCTCACTGATCTCACCAAGAAGACCACCAAGTTTGAATGGACCCCAGCAGCAGAGCAAGCCTGGCTAGCTCTTAAGACAGCAACCACAAGTGCACCACTCCTTAAGCATGTGGATCCCTTGCTTCCCTTCACCTTGGAAACTGATGCCTCAGACTATGCCCTTGGCGCTGTTCTGTCCCAGCCAAGCTCTCAGGACCCCTCTGCTCCTCTGCATCCAGTGGCATATTACTCCAGGAAGCTGAACAGTGCTGAGTGTAACTACACAGTCCATGACAAGGAGTTGCTTGCAATTGTGGAAGCATTCAAATTCTGGAGACACTACTTGGCTGGTTCTAAAGGCATCTCTGTCTATTCTGATCACAAGAACCTCACCTTCTTCAGGGCAAGGAGGTTGCTCAAGCAGAGGCATGCCAGGTGGGCTGAACTGCTCTCTGAGTATGACTTTAAGCTGTGCTATTCTCCTGGCCACCTTAACACTGTGGCTGATGCCCTGTCAAGAAGAACAGACCTTGCACCTGAAGGGGGAGATGGTTTCACCCCACCATCCAAGACACACCTTTCATTGCTTCCTGACAGTGTGTGGGCCCATGCTATTTCCAAGGACCCCAAGCCTCACAAGATTCAAATCAGCCAAGAAGAGGAAAAACTTGAGATACTCAAGACAAGGCATGATGCAGCAACAGCTGGACACCCAGGAGAGCACAAGACCTATGAGCTTGTTTCCAGAGACTTCTACTGGCCAGGCATGAGGAAGTACATCAAGAACTATGTCAGCAGCTGTGAAACCTGTCAAAGAAACAAGTCCAGCAGACACAAGCCCTATGGACTTCTGGAGCCCCTCCCAATTGCCATCAGCCCTTGGTCATCAATATCCATGGACTTCATTGTGAAACTGCCCCCATCCCATGGATTTGACTCTATCCTTGTTGTCATCTGCAGAAGGACAAAGTTGGCCCATTTCATCCCCTGCACTGAGAATATAGATGCACAAGGAACAGCAGACCTGTTTTTGCAGCACATATTCAGGCTCCATGGGCTGCCTCAGTCAATCGTCAGTGACAGAGGACCACAGTTCAGATCTCAATTTTGGAAAGCACTCACAGCAGCCCTTGGAATCAAGTCTCAACTGTCAACTGCTTATCACCCTCAGACTGATGGACAAACAGAAAGAACAAACCAGACTCTGGAGCAGTATTTGAGGTGCTATGTCAGCTATCAACAAGATGATTGGCCCACCCTCCTTCCACTGGCAGAATTTGCTCTCAACAATTCTCTCCACTCAAACACCCAGCTATCTCCTTTCTTTGCAACCTATGGCTTCAATCCAAGAGGAGATCTTCTGGGACAAGAGACCCTATCCAATGTCCAAGCTCCTGCTGCGGCTTCACACTTACATAAGCTCAAGATCATCAACTCCTTCCTGGACTCCACCCTGAAGCAAGCCCAAGAAGATGCCTCAAGATTTGCCAACACTCACAGAATGGACCATGACCTTGCTGTGGGTCAGCAAGTTTGGCTTCTGAGGAAGAACTTGCAGACCAAAAGACCAAGTCCCAAGCTAGACAACCTCAAGTTGGGTCCTTTCAAGATCTTGGAGCAAATCAATCCAGTCACCTTCAAGCTGGATCTCCCTGCATCCATGAAGATCCACCCAGTTTTCCATGTCAGCCTTTTAGAGAAGTTTGTGGCCAATTCCATTCCAGGCAGAGTTGTTCCTCCTCCTCCTCCAGTTGAGGTAGAAGGTGAAGAGGAATTTGAGGTTGAACAAATCTTGGATGCCAAGTGGTTTGGAAGAACACTCAAGTTCCTTGTTAAGTGGAAAGGTTACTCAGATGCTGACAACACCTGGGAGCCTCAGTCAAACCTCACTCACTGCCAAGACCTTCTGCTCGAGTTCAAGACCAGGTACCCCACCAAGTTGCAGAAGAGGCCTAAAAGGGGGAGATGATGTTATGAATCACCCTCTGGAAACCTCTGGAACCTTCTAGAACATTCCTTCATGGAACCTTCTGGAACCTTCTGGAACCTTCTAGAACATTCCTTCATGGAACCTTGTGGAACCTTCTGGAACCTTCTTTGCTTTCCTGACTTGTCTTGTTGTCATTGGTATCATTGGTATCATTGCATTACTAATTGCTCTTTCTGGAACTTTCTTGGAGTCTTGACAAGGAACACTCTCAAAAGGTATAAAAGGGGAATGGGGGACCTGTCCCATCCCTCAAGTGAATTATTGTTTCCAATACAATCATCACTCCTCTCAGTTCCTTGTCTGCCTTGTCCTGTCCTGCCCTGTTCCTGACACAAGTGCCAAACTGCAGACAAATCCTCCCAAAATTCTGTCTGCCCAAATTCCAACACAAGGCGCGACAAAGGCGGAAGAAAGGCCGGACAAAGTATCTATTATGATTATGATTAGTCTGTGTGTGAATGTCTTCACATCTCAAACGAAGTTTGATGATACTCTGCCATCAGAGTCGCAGCACCCTCAGCCTCTTAACTCCTCGAACAACACAACTACCGCCAAGCGTCCCAGATCCGGCGGCATTTCGGCCGAAAATATTTGGCACCTTTTCGTTCTCATGTCCAAGACCTGCATTCCCCAGGGGCTTCCCTGAAACAGAGACATGCGGCAACCGTGAAGGGTGGATGTTAAAAACTTTCGGAAAGGGTATAAGCTCATTTTGAGCACGTGGTTGGTGGAAAGCCGCAGCCTCGAGGCTGTGTCTCCTTGACCTTCTTCCCTCACAGAGCAACAAGCCGCGACCAAGTCCAACACCTCAAAGTTTGCTTCAGTTCTCGTTTCATCGATGCATGTGTAAGCTGTGGTTTCAAACACTGCAAGGTCAATGGCCCGCATCGTTCCAGAATCACCGCACCGTCTGTGGCACGGACTACGCGGACAGACTTCTGTTCATCTCCAAAGAGCATCTCGACAGAAAACACGCCGGCCCCGAAAGTGCTGCGTCCCCATCTTCCGCCCTCGACATATCGGGTAATCTTAATAGCTCTGACAAAGGCGATCTCGTGAGAACTCGCTGCTCCGCTTCTGTCCAGCACCGGTATCAACCGAAAGGCCACCACGTGAACGCTCTCGTCGGATTCCCAGTCCGTCACGCTGAACCAGAGCCACGCAGAGCCGTCGGGCGCCGCAGAGGTGCAGAACCGCAGCGCGTGGTGCATCGCCAGCAACGCCTGCAGCGCGGCTCCCGAGCCAGCGGGCATGGCACAACGGGAACGAAGTCGGCGGCCGCGCTGTCCCATATGAGCATGTCCAGCGAAACGCGGTAGGACTCTCTGTCGAAGAAGTAGCGCACGAGGAAGTCGGTTCCCGGTATCGAGGTGATTCGGTCAGAGGGCTGGCTTGACAAAGTGCTTGTCGTCGGGAGCCATATGCGCTCGCCGCTGTGGATGTCGAGCCAGTTCCATTCGTCGCTCATTGGCGGGAGTTGCATATTCCCTCCCATCAGAATGCCCGCTCGGTCCTTTAGAATACATGGACAAAGCAGCCGCACTCCCACGCCGCGGGTCAAGCTATACAGCATGGTGATCCCGACAACGCGTCGATTCACTGCGGATTGCTGACGCGGTGGCCAAGCTGGATCACCCAGCTGTATCCTCCGCAGTGGCGTTGACTCTTGGATCTCAAACGCTTGCCGCCCCTCATCGCCCATCGGGCATTCGGGTGACGAGCGAGTCTGCAGAGGCGGATCGACGCGGAGCACAAGATTTCGCAGGCCACGCAGACCGAACGTGCGGTTTGGTGTGAGCGGCAAGTTTGCGGCGCGTGCGATGTCGGCAAGACGGTTGACCCAGAGCGACTGAGATTCGAGTATCAGAGAGCGGAGGAATCGGCAGGACCGGGAGAGGCGCAAGAGGCTGACAACGTCCGCTAGTCTGGCGACGTCTAGGATGATTGCAACCGGGAGCGAGAGAAGCCTCAAGCTCAACTCGACTGCGAAGTGCGACATTCCTGTTTTGACAAGGGCTGGTGCGAACGACAGGCAACCGTACTTCGCACCTTTTCCCTATCGGATGTCCCAACGACGGCGGCGAAGTCGAATATGATGACGAGTTCCTTATTGCTCAACTACAGCCCGATCCCTCTCCGGCTGGAATGCGCCAACCAGCAAGGAGCGTAGATGAAGAATAGCAAGGCATCAAACAAAAATTGTTTCTTGCAACCACACGCAACATCACAATCCTCTCAAATTCACTCCACCATATTCAGCATCAGGGCCTGAAGCGAAGGGCCATCTCCAGTGCGAGTGGACATATCCTCATACATGGTCCCGCGGACAACCTCAGCGCGCGCAACGGTGCCAACGGCCACTTGGCCGTCGCGTAAAGCGGCGTCATCGACAACGAGGAAGACCGGGGCGTCGGTCGTCCCGGTGAAGTTCTTGTGCAGGTCGCGGACAGCGTCGGAGGAAAGGTCGTCGAGCTGTACAGCGGGGTTCCGGTCGATCACAAAGAGCACCGGGCGCGGAAAGTGAAACGGAAAAGTTCGATCGAACCGGCCCGCCGAGCAGACGCTGCATCCGCTGCCGAGCGTCGGCGGACTTGACGCTGGCCGTGCGGTAGACGATGGTGGGAGGAAAGGCGCCCGCGGCCAGGCAGGCGTGTTGGGAGACGGCGGCGGGCGAGAGTCGCTGCTCTGCTGCAGCTTCGGCTTGCAACCCATATCGTGGGGAGCTGAGCAGGAGGAGATGGCCGGAAGCGGCCCACTCTGCGTCGGCGACGTAAATGTCCATTTCGACGGGGATGCCGTGCGCGCGTAGAACGGCCGCCCAGTCTGCGTGCTCTGGAGGCTTTCCAGCACCATCGGACGCGGTGTGAATCCTATGGCTGTCACTGGACTCTCTTTGACGTCACGGAGCATTTCCTCAAATTTAACATCGGAAGACGTGTCGGTGCGGATGTTGATCATATCGTACGTCTTTATGTAAACTCCGTCCGGGCCGAGCTCCATGATGTGCATGGCGCGACTGTGCGGAGATAAAAAGCGCGAAGTCGAGATGCCCGACGCCGCATCGAATTTGGTGACGAAAGCCTTTGCGTCTCTTTCGTTGCCGTCGCCATCTGTATCTGGCTCATCTTTGCGCTCCTTGTCTCTTTTCTCTAAGAATGCACGACAGACATCAGCCTGGCCGCATTCTGCAGCAACAGGAAGTATAAAGGCCGTGCTGCGAGAGGGCTCGAGGGACAAGTTTATGCGATCGGGGGCCAGGCGCGCCAGCACACGAAAAAACTCTGGCTTGCGCGCGTACGAAACGATCTCGGCGAGCGACATGAGGCTCTCCGGGCCGAGGGCAGCGGCGCGGATCTGCCGATCTACAAGAAACTCGAAAACCGCGACAGCGTTAGTACGCAAGGCAGCCAGGCAGGCGAGGAACCCAGGGGTTAGGGTCAGCGTCATGTAAAGGATTCCGTGCATCTCGAGCATGTTTTCTTCTTCTTCGGCCGGAGTTTCGAATTTCAGTCCGAGGGACTCGAGCGCGCGAAGCATCTCAATATCACCGGTGCTCGCCGCCAGCTCCCATGCGCCTTCACCAAATGCCTCGCCGGCGACGGTTCGGAGCGAAGCTAGCAGCTCGTGGTGACCGTAGGCGCGCGCGATCGAAAAAGCCAATGGACCTTCGGCGTCGTCGAACGCAGAATCTGAATGGCTGCGGCTCTCGATCAAACAATCTACGACATCCTTTCGGCCGAGGACCGTGGCTGTCTGCAGCAGCTGCAGCGGCTTGAGTTTGGGGAGCCAGCCGCTTTGCTGCGCGATCCGAAGGACGTCAACAGCAACGTCGAAACGGAGGAAGTTGAGCAACGCGATGACGTCAAACCAGGCGGGTAAAGAACGCGCGATCGCTCTCACTCTGCAAAAAAAAGGCAATTCTCTTATCAGGCATACCTTGCCATCCAGAAGCCGCATCGGAGAACTTGGATTTGGCTGACTCGACTTCAGTCGGATCCGCCAGCACGCCACGGAGGGGGAACTCGGCCACAAAGTCCGGCGACTGCAGCAGGGCAGCGAAAAGTGTCTGTGGGGTCGCTCGGCCACTGAGTGAGATCGAGATTCGGGTGGTGGGAACGCACCAGGGCAAGAAGCCATATCCAGATCCAAAGGCTGGAACCCGCGTGTCTTGCGCCGAGCGCTGTAAGGTGCGGCAAGTAGATGCGAGGCGGGCCAGGATGGTCCACGACAGCGCACACGCCAGGGCGACGGCGCTAACCCTGGCGTATTGACAAAGCCACTGGACATATCGAGTCGACCATGCTGCGAAGCGCAGGACAACGCCGTTCCGCCAGAGACCGAAGCGGCATTGACGACCGCCCCGAGCTCAACCAGCAACATGACCGCCTCCAGCTGACCGTGCAGCGCTGCAGCTCCTGAGTTCAAGAGGATTCTGACTGCGTCCAGCGATCCTGATGCGGCCGAACAATGAAGCGAGGGTGTTCCTTCACAATCATTGCGAACGTGCGCTGCGGTAATTCGAAAGCACTTGCGCTGACGCAAAGGAATGGCTGGTCGCAGGCGAGACACTTTTCTCTGGGTGACTCAGCGTGAGTGTCTCTCCCACCTTCCACAAAACCTGCCCACCAGCAGCCACTGCACTGCAGCCAGCTCGCCCTATGCCGGCGACCCTCAGACCATCTCGCCACTCCACTACCTGCTCCTGCATCAGCACCATGATCACTAAAACCACCACCGTCACAACAGCCAAAACCAACGCCAAAGGCGCTTCTGCCGTGCACAAAGCTACTCGGCCGAGCTTGCTTGTCGCCGCCACCTTTCTCGCTGTTGCAACCTCGTTACCCTCCGCCGTCCTCGCCTTCCCGAGCAACTTCTCTTTACCCGCTCCAACCTCCTCCTTCCCAATCGGCGTTCGCCTCATTATCGATTCAGAGGTCTCCACCGTCTACGCACCAAGCCTCATCGCCGTCGCCTCCCTCGGCCCCAGCGAGCAGCTTTTGCTAGCCGTGCTTGTCGTGGCCGCCGGCTTTTGTGCCGCCTATTTGTCGGTCCAGACCGAGGGCGCAAGCCTGCTTCTCCCCAGCACACCCAGCCAAGAATACGATGCAGTTGCTGCAAATGACGATGGCAGCGAATCGGGCCTCGCCGACTGGAACTGCCTGACGAACTGCATCGCAAAGATGCCATGGGCCCTGCGGAACCCCAAATGGCTGTCTCTGCTCTTGGCTACCTTGGCCCTCGATATTTTTTGCTTCGGATCTCTGGTCTCCTTCATTATTTCCGTTCCTTCCAGTCCAGGTTTCCCCACCTACCTCATTTTCGCCTGCGCGATCGCTCTCATTCTTCCCCGCAGGACTCGAACCTGCGCACCCAAAGAGGAACAGATTTCGAGTCTGTTGCCTTAACTGCTCGGCCACGTTGTCCACAGGGACAGCAGAGCACTGTAACTGTATTATCGCTCTATGCTACGCAACTGTTGGCAGAAAGCCCTCACCTGGAGTGAACTGCAGTGTCATGAGACAGCCAAACAGAAGCCAAGCGTCCTGAGACATCCAACCACAGTCCTAAAGTTAGGTGCAGCTAGTAGCAAGAGGTACAAGACAGACCTGATCCCAGTGTGACTGTCAGTTATCACTCTACACAATCCCCTTGCTGAGAGAGAGCCATTGCTGGTGCAGACCCAGGCGCTGGCTCGTGCTGTTGATAAATATTTCTGAGTAAAGTGGAAAGGAAAGCCAGTGAAACCACTTGTTCTCCTCCTCTCCCAAGAGATAATTTTAGGAGAGGTGTTTCCCCCCACATCAGTCACCCTCGCCTAGCGACATTTCAGTGTGCAAGGCATCATTATAACCCTGTCTCAGTTATTCATACTAGGGATTTTCAACCTCTTCAAGCTCAGGAACAGGAACACCCAGAAACACACAAAACATACATGTCCGCCTACTTCAGTGAGGCGCAAGTCAAGGGTACTGCTCTCCTGTCCTTGGCCATGAATTGAATTCAAGGTACAGGGCTTGCAGCAGGGTATGCACGCTTTTGTGTCCCAAGCCCAGTCACAAGTTGAAATAAGTGTGAGCCATTGTGATCCCCAGTTTCCTGCGCAAAAGAGACAGGCTCTGTCTCCTGATGGTGCTCTTTTGATATTGTTGATTGTTGTAAGCAGCTATCTGGTTGTGTGAGATCTCCATGGTCAATTTAGACAGAAGCTATAGTCCAAGTGGACCCACAAGGCATACAACTGCGATTTACGCAGCAATTGTCCCAATTCAATCATGAAGGTAGCCATAGCAGAAGGTTCTGGGCAAAGTAATTCTTTCTTGGAGCATGGCCAGGGGCCACCATCTGGGCTAAAGCAAAAATTTCCACTGGATTGTGTGCCACCAGGTGGTTAAGTCTGGCCAAATTCATCCAAATTTGGCATGGCATGTCCTGTGGGCCAAAATGCGGTGTATCCTTGACAAGGCTCATTTTCCATCTGCTCCTGCTGATACATGTTTGATTCAACTTGGGGATGTCCAAAAAAGAAGGCAGAAACGACAAGGAATAGATGCACCAACTAGTTGGGAGGGTGGGGAGCAAGCGATGTGGTGTAAGATTTTTCTATAGAGTTTTGTTACATTGCCCATTACATCACCCTTCACACCACCCCTTTATTAGCCCAGCTGGTGGCCATAATTGCTTTTAGAGAAGAAAGAATGCCACTTGGCTCCAGCATGCTTCCAATGAACGCGCACGGTCAGAACCACAACCAACAGATGTTGGAGTACGCTTCTGGAGTGCGTAACCTTGTGGAAAAGCCTTTTGAGCTGCAGAGGGTGGATGACTCAAGTGTTAGGCGGAACTGACTGGTTAGCAGCAAGAGGCACAAGACAGACCCAAACCTATTGTGACTGTCAGTTATCATTCTCACAATGGCCATGGGAGAGCGAGCCACCGCCAATGCAGACCTCGGCGCTGGCTTGTGCTGTTGACAAATACTCCAAGTATTAAGTGGAACGGAAACCCAGTGTCAACAGTTTTCCTCCTCCTCTGCTCAAGCACATAATATTGGAGAGGTTTTTACCCTGTGCCAGTCACGCTTGCCTAGCAACTATTATAGCGTGCATATCATCATAATGTATCAATTATTCATAACAGAGTTTTTTCTCTTTCTCTCCAAGTTGGGGAGAAGAACCACACACAAACACACTTCTCCACTTCATTCACTCCTTCCACTCACTCACTCAGAGTACACTGTTTACATCAAGTGTTGTGGTTGCTGGCGATTATGTCACGAGTAATGTGTTGTGTGAGTGGTGTCAATGTTGCGGATCAATGACTGCGGTGTCAGTGGTTCCCGACCTGGTGTTGCTAAGGTGCGCTTGCTGCTGTTGGGGATTGAGACGGACAGTCAATGTGCTTGTTTTTCATGTGTGGGTGCGCTGTTTCCAACTTGCTTAACTGCTGAGGGTTGCCCAGCTGTCCCCTTTAAATTGGGAGGCAGTGGCACCGCCTGGGAGTCATCTCTGAGTCACAGTACCTGGGAGGCACAGAGTCGGGAGAGGTTCAGGTGGTGTTAGTTTTGTGTCTTTTGAGGTAAGCAGTGAGCAGGAGCTTTGACCTGACACTGTGGTGCACGGGGCACCTTGTGCAAGGATGACTTGCAGCATTTTGCAAGTGATGGTCCTTGTAACAGTTTTGTATAAAGACAAACACAAGACCGACAGGAGCCAAACTCAACCTCCCATCACCACCACCTTCAGTAGTGCACTACCTCCATCTCCACGGCAGCACAACCCACAGACAATCCACCCCAACGAATTCTTTCAGGTGGCGTTGCTGGGAGACATAATGACACCCTACTCCAGCAATGGAGGTAGTGGGGCTCGAACCCACGGCATCTCGCATGCAAAGCGAGCTATCTACCACTGATATATACCCCCCCTTATAGAGGCACAAGACAGACCTGAACCTACTGTGACTGTCAGTTATTGTTCCACACAATGCCCATGGGGAGAGCAAGCCACTGCCAATGCAGACCTGGGCGCTGGCTTGCACTGTTGACAAATCCTCTGAGTTTTAAGTGGAACAGAAACCCAGTGTAAACAGTTTCTTCCTCCTCCGCTCAAGCAGATAATATAGGAGAGGTTTTTACCCTGTGCCAGTCACGCCCCCCTAGCGACTATTACAGCATGTAGATCATAATTATGTATCAATTATTTATAGCAGAGTTTTTTTTCTCCTTCTTTCCAAGTTGGGGAGGAGGACCCACCCACAAACACACATCTCCACTTTATTCACTCCTTCCACTCCCTCACTCAGAGTAGACTGTTTACAGGAGAGACTGTCCTCATCTTGTGTTTGTCATGACTCTTCAACTGAATGTAGAGTTGCAGAGTTGCAGAGTTGCAGAGTTGCAGCAGAGTAGCAGAGTGGCAGAGCAGAGCAAAGAGTTCAGGGAGTGCACTCCAGGGGACCATGACTACGCTACTCTCTGACTTTCTGACTCTCAGACTCTGCAACTTGGCAACTCAACCCCACTGGCAACTCTGCAAATCTGCAGCCAGGCAACCCCACGGCTTTGCAACACACCAACTTTGCCACAACTTGGCAGCTCTGCTACTCTGCCGCAACTCTGCAACCGTGCAACTCTTCAGCTCCACTTTGCTTGACAGAATGCAATATTTTTCCGCCGTTGGACAGGTCGCAAGTCACAATGCTCACAGTGCGTCCAATTTTGCTTTTAACCACAAGTTGCCATTGTGAAAGCTGAGGTTGACCAACTGGCAGGGGCAAACTTCGCCAAACAAGTGCTTGCCGGTGTTCCAAGCCTCAACCCCATACACACACCACAGCCAAGATCGAGTTTTGGAGCTGAATTCTCCGGATTTGGCTGTCAAATTGCTGGGAATGAACAATTTCACCTAAGTCAGGGAGGGGACATTGACTGTGTCATCGGAAATGGGAAAGCGATGAGACACTGCTGTACATGTGTTTTGTACTAGTTTGGAGAATGGGTCTTGATAAGCGGCACCACACGTTGACACAGTCATCGGTTGTACCAATAATGCGATCATAGTTTACGTGAACAAAATCAACAAAATCACTGAGCCCCCGGAGAGTGTCCTCAAGCTTGTCAGCCATTGCGTTCCACACTTTAACCTCGCTGTCACGAGTGCTACCCACAATTGCGCTCCTGTGTCAGGCAACACTGGAAGCTCCGCTTTCAGATGTGTCTTGGGTCTGCACGCAGTTTCAAGTGGCGCAATCCCATATTTGGATGCTGTCATTAGCTGCAGTCACAATGGAGTATGCGTCGATGCAGATTCCATGAATACAGCGCAAGTGGCCCAACTTGAGTCTGCTTTCCCGCCCGTACAGTAGCCTACCGAGGGCAGTGCAGTCGCAAAAAGCGTTTTCCACAGGAGATCTGCAGCCAAAACACTGCAGCCACTGCGGATGTCAATCTTGCGAATGGATTCTGCTGCAACAATGGACATCATCTGGCTGCGGTCAGGGATGTTTGGCGACTCTGCAAGCGACACAGGAGCGGCCCAGCGGGCGAGGAACATTGCACGCCAGGTCATGTCGTCAGCAGCAAGGAGCAACCAACGCCTCGATGTGCAGCAGAGTCTGGCGAGGGACTTGACGTCAGATGCAACGAACGTGAGTATGCGGCGCAGAACCTCTTTGAGAATGTTGTCGAGGAGACGTGGGCGTGCTTCTGACTGTTGCGGAGTGAACAGGCGGGACTGATTGGCACGAAGTGGTGGACAATCAGGGTCGGAGATCACTTTGCGATTGTCGATGGTTGAAATTGACGCGATCTTTGTTGGTGTGGCTGCGCCACCCATTTCTTTCTCTGGCACACCTGCATTGCCACACCTTCCTCTTTTGACAACCTCCTGCATCGCACTATGCAAAGGTGCTGATTCGTTTCGCCATCTGTGCACGGCGTCGGTTGTGTTTGTCATCAAGGTCAGCTTGAACTGGTCCCAACAGCGACAGGCCAGTGCCACTCCCACCCACCACCTTGATTCTAAGGACGCAACAGTCTCTCAAGCCTATGTGTAAGGAACCTCAACCAGCTGCATTAGGTCCATCTCATCCTTGTGGTGCTCGCCATCTTCCTCCACCACAGGTCAGCGGTTTTCGCTTCCACGCCAAAACAGCCGCCATGTTCCAGCGCTTTGAGGGATGTCCAACGACTTGCAGGTATAGCTACGCTTCCTGCGCCGTGCCAAGCCTTGCAGCGGCCAAAGACGCACTTGTGTGGGGTGGCCTGGCTCACAAAGGTCGAGGGTACTGGTCGCATCATGTGAGAGCAGCAATGGTGGCAGGCATCTGCTTGAGGTGGTCTCTGCTGGGGTGGAGCTCTTGGGGGCGATTTGGGCGTGTTTGAATTCTTTTGGGAAGCAGTTGGTGCTGTGAGTAGAAAGGGTGCAGGCGACGACAGGTCCTGTCCAGGCCGCTGCATAGAAGCTGCCAAGGTCCTTGCTCTCCTATGCAGGTGTTGAGGCGTTCTTGCTCAGATAGATGTATATATATGTACATCTTGTCGCTCCTGCCATTATTTAGAGCTGTATGCCCACCCCCATCTATCCGACGATGAGTGTCCCCAATTGCAAGTACCCAAATTGCGACGTTCCCTGCGCCGCTGCGCCGCCGCCACCGCAGCAGCAGTTGGAGTAGCAGCACGCGCAGCCAAACACCACTGCCACCCCACCAGATCGCCCAGCGCAGAGCCCAAGTGATCTCATGTCTCTGCCCGTCTCCTGAGACCTGGCGTGCCAATTAGCTTGCACTCGAGATGTGCTGCCCTGCAGACTACCTTTGCAGCTTTGCCCCGAGATCACTCATTGAATGCTCATGCTGATCGCAGACTGCCGCAAATGACAAGCACCAAAGTGACTTCTGCTGATCAAAGTTGCTGCTTCTGGCTCCGCTTGGCTTGGCACAATGTGCTCTGTGGCTGTCATCAAATGAAAAAAGCAAACTCCACAAAGTGTGTCAGTGCCTTCTGCCGGAATCGGACCGACGACCTTATCCTTGCAGGGGTATGGCAGCCTCCTACGAGGGATACGCTCTGCCAGCTGAGCTAAGAAGGCACTCCATATGATTGTTCTGCTAGCTGTGCAAAGAAAAGCAGCTTTGGAAAAAGTGGTGGCTGATCAGTTGCTGTGGGCAGGGCCAGGCAGTGTGAACAAGTCTCTCTTCCAGAAAGACAGACACCAATTACTCATACAAGGCATGACAACCTTTTGATAATTGGGTTACAAATGCCATGCTTTGCCGCTGTCAGATCAGCAGACATATGCTTTTGTTTGGCAAATTACCAGACATAGGATCTCAATGCTACAATTGTTAGTGGCTAGAACGCCTCATTGAGGCTGAGGAAACAGTGGTTCGATTCCACCATGTAGCATTCAGTTTCTTTGTGGCAGCACAGGTTTTTCAGTGTTCACATGTTTTGACGGGATCATGGGTAGCTCACAGAGCTTTGGGGAATTGGTGCTTGCCAGTAGAGCCAGGCCAGCCAACAGGCCCAACCACTTTAATCTTCTCAATCAATAAAATCCCAATCCCAGCCATCAGAGATGGTGTTCTTGGCTGCAGCCTTCGCATTGGGTGTTCCACATGTGACAAGACGGGCTTTCCATCGCTTAGCCAGCCAAAAGGTCTAGTTTGTAGGCATAAACCCATTTGCAGAACATTGCGCATTTGCCAGGAGGAAGAATTGCCAATTCCCAGACCTTGTGCTGGTCCATCAGAGAGTGAAGTTCCTCAAGCTCAGATGCAGTCCACTCTTTGTTGTAGTCTGATGCGTGGGCTTCATTGTGGGAACGTGGCACTGGTGGGAGTTGTGCTAGGTGGATTGGTTCTTTTGGAAAGTGTTTTTCTGGCTTGGCTGATACAGGGTAGAGTTACAAGAGATGGCGAGTGATTGTTAAATTTGAGGTAGCTTTCGAAATCTATTTGGTGCATCTTTGATGTTGACAATGACAGATGGTGGAAGTGGTGATTCAATGACAGGTTCTGTTCAGTATTGATGGATGCTGCTATGCAGTCTGCTGATGGAGATAGGCTCTCTTCAGGTTTGTCTTCATCTTCGCCCAGGACAACAGCAAATGTGTCAGGGTTCCAACAATAGTCGTCATCGTCATTATTGTCTTCCATATCTTGGGGAAGAGTTGGAGGTTGATCTGAGGAGTTTGTTGATGATGATGGCGGCTGTCCCCCCCTGGAAGCCTGGTGCAGTTGCTGGCAAGTACAAGAGGAGGGAGCACCTTCAGGAGGAGAGTTGGATAATTGACAGTAAGAGTCAAGTGGTGGCTCGACAGTCTCGAAAGGAGGAGAGTCGTCAGTTTCAGGAAAATCCATAAAATCTTCAGAAAGAGAAGTTAAGAAATCAGAATTCAGATATTGAAGCTTAGCATTGCTGCGGACAAGGCCAGAAAAGACATGCTCATGCAGGTTATAGTGGCGTGTCCAAAGAATGGCCTGTGCAGCAAAGTAGTTGAATTCTGTCAGTGTCTTGCCAGTGAACATGCCGACGAAAGAGTTTAGGTTGGACAACGTTGTGTTGTGCATAGTGATGATCCTGTTGCAGGAGAAACCAGTAGCTGGAAAATTTGGAGGAGTTGCTTGACAGTGCAGCAGTGACAAATAGTGTATTTAGGAGTCCAGGATAGAAGATGTGTGTTGCACACAATGCTTGTTGCAAGCGGATTGATGGGCGAAAACTCTGAAATCGGAATGGCAGGTTGGCACTGTTGAAGAGAGACTGTGTGCCGAATTTCAGACCGAAAATCGAAGCTTTGGTGGTGTTGTGCTTAAGGAGTGTTGGACAGCTCAGGCAACAAAATTAGAGCAATTTGGTGTGCAGTTGGGGTGACTTGTCACACAAGAAAGGCAAAACGGGAAGGCAGGTAGTACAGTTTGACTTTTAGAACCTGTGAGACTGCACCGAGGTCTCAGTGATAAAGTCTAGGGATTTTATTCGCAAAAACAAGCGTACCTGTCATAAAACCGCAAGGATCGGGACCCCTATTATTGCTCCCGGTTCTTTAGTTTCCAAGGCGTTATCAAAGTGTATTTGCAACTAACCCGTCTTTATTATTGGGTCTGCTTTTACTACTTTCGTCTTAACAGTTTCCGTTGCGCCAGGGTTTTCTCAACATATTTTCTTTTTCAGTGACAAACAGAGACTGCCCAACTGCCCAGGGAGGGGGTGCCTGACAGGCCGTACCCCAAGCCTGCCTAATTTATTATTTATTTTTGGCACTTGTACATACATGCATAAGGTTGGGGGGACTTAGAGCATTTGTGGTGGATGCTCCAAGTCAGGGGGGTTGACTTGTCAATTTTCTCTCTCTCTGTTTTTGGGCCATTTCTCTTTTTCCTTTTTTCTTCAATCTGATTTCTGTCCATTGGCACCAATACAGAGTCCCTTCAAATCCATCTGGCTTGCAAGGTGAGGGTAGTGAGAGATGGTACACACCCGGGTGTGTACATGGTCCCTTCGTGGGGCTCCTCTTAAGGGGCCGTGGGTGGGGAATGCAGCTGGCCCCACCAGCGACTGTGTGACATTGCCGGCTCTGTGTTGGAGTGAGGATCCCTGGTGCTTGCCTGCTGCGATGACAGTGGTGGTGGTGGTGACGACGATGGCATTGTTGTCCCCGACCTTCCCGTCCCTGCAAGGGTGTTGGTGGCTGCGCCTGGTGCAGCCCCCGACACCTGAGAGTTCGATCTACAAGCGCCTGCCTCGGTCCTATTGCTGTGAGGGTGAGATGTGTGAGTATGAGTGCGATGCAATAAAGCCTGTTGGTCGAGTGATCGTGCTGACGCAGCCTGGTGGAGTGCGTGTACGATCGCAGGTGTTTCTGCGTGCGAGTTCCCTGCTGGCGACCTTCCAACCCCTACATAGTCGACTCCCTTCTCTCTCTCCCCCCCGTCGCTGGCGACAACGAGGGCTCCCACAGCACCGTCTGCGACAAGGGGCGCTAGGTCGCGCCCTGTCCGTCCCGTCGCTATTAACCGCTCCTGTTGTATTTGAGATTAGGTTCCCGAGATAAAAACCCCCGTTTCCCTCTTCTCTCTCTTTATTCTGCGGTTGTGTTGCTCCCTCCGGAGTGCCCTTCCATTTCCCATCGCATTGGCCCGCGGCCACGCGAGTAATCGGTGCTCCAGCACCGATCCTTCAGAGGATTGTCCCTCTGAATGTTCATTCTTTGTGTTTGAGACCCCTGTTAGACAGATCAGTAGGGATACTTCGTGGACTAGGCAGGTAGTAGGGTTGAAACACCCCCCTAGACAACAGCCCAATAAAGTTAGTTTTAGCCTATTATTTGCTTTCCCTCACTCTAGGGCCCAGATCCCAGGGTCAAAGGAGTGAGTATAGTCTCACAACCCCCTTATTGAAATCTCTTGTAGCTCCTGCTGTAGGCCTTACAGCAGGGAATAAATTTGGCAGGCTTGGGGTACAGCCTGTCAGGCACCCCATCCCTGGGCAGTTGGGCTGTCTCTGTTAGTCACCAAAAAAGAAAATATGTTGAGAAAACCCTGGCACAACGGAAACTGTTAAGACAAAAGTAGTAATAGAAGGCCCAATAGTAAAGACAGGTTATCTGCAAATACACTTTGATAACACCTTGGAAACTAAAGAACCTGAAAGAATTTGCTATGTTGGCTGATTAATGGATTGGGCTGCTGTGGAGTACACTACTGAAGGTGGTGGTGGTGGGAGGTTGATCTTGGCTTCTGTCAGTCTTGTGTTTGTCTTATACAAAACTGTTACAAGGACCATCACTTGCAAAATGCTTCAAGTCATCCTTGCAGAACAGTATCAGGTCAAAGCTCCTGCACACTGCTTACACCAAAAGACCCAAAACTAACACTCCCCCCTAAGCTGTGGGCAGGAGCAAAGGCCGGCACAGAGGAAAACCTTAAGCCATAGTCAACTTAAGGAAACTGTACACCAGAAAAAGAAGAATCACAAACAGGTATGACTGGCCATCGGATGGCAGAACAGAAAGGACAGACCACACTAACAAAAATGGATGGGGGCACATATTGAACTTCAGAGGTAAAAGAAAATGAGTCAAAGTAATTAAAAAGAACAAAGAAGAAAACAGCTTCACAGATAAGAAAAAATGAATCAGAGGAAAGAGAAGAAACAAAGACCAGTGCGACTCAGATGGTATTCACTGAGAGCAGCTGAGAGAGATTTTGTCATATAGTCTGCAGGCTGTTCTCCTCCAGCAATCCATTCAAGCCGTACAACCTTTTGTTCCACAAGTTCTTGAATATAATGATACTTTACCATGATATGCTTTGACCGATTGGTGTAAAGATCATTTGAACTGAGGTTGATCACACCACTGTTGTCAGTGTAGATGACAAGTGGAGTTGGAGACGGAAGTTGAAGTGCTGAGTAGAGTTGGGATAGTGCCTTAAGTTCTAGTCCCAGTTCAGACACAGCTACATATTCAGCTTCCTGCGGTGACAGCATGACAGTACTGCTCTGAACAGATGTCCAACTAATAGCTGTTCCTCCAAATAGAACATAGTAGCCAGGCTGTGATTTCCCATTATTACCGTTGAGATATTCGAGAACCAGAATAAGGATCTTCATTTGTTGCTCGCTAGGATCCTCAGCGTCGGAGTAACCAGCTATATCGTTGAGATATTTGAGAACCCGAAGAAGGATCTTCTTGTGTTGCTTGCTGGGATCCTTGCTGAAGGCACCAAGGTATGAAACTACTGGGGCAAGGTCTGGTCGCATGTGTGTTGCAAGGTAGTTGATGCCACCAAGGATTGCCTGGTACAGTCTCTGGTCTGGAGCTGCTTGGTCAATCCCACGTGGCTGAAGATTGAGAATACTGGGAAGGGCAGTTACTGCAGTGCAGTTGTTGATAATGTTGGCATGGCATTGAAGTAAATCCTTGATATAGGCTTTCTGGTGCAAGAAGATTCTGTTGTGGCAGTGTTCCAGTTGCATATTGAGGATGGTTTCATTGCAAAAAGCAAATATTGTTAACTTAGGTTGTGGTGTGGATGATGAGTCAATCTGACAAAAGAGGATGCAGTTGTCCCAGAACATTGCATGACTTTCCTGACAACTGTTTGATTTAGGTGCGCGACCTGCCAGGATGCCGTCGCTGCGGCTGCAGACGCTCAGCCTTGCCGCGACGAAGGAAAAGTCACGATCGTCGACGTCCTGATCGAATCGGGCAACATGGCGCTGACGGCGTTGGACGTTGCCACCACAAAGATTGGTGCAATTGGCTTTCACACGCTTGCGAGGATGATCAAGTGCACGTCCTCGCTCAAGATGCTCGTGGCTGGCAGGAACCCGCTGCCCCTGCACAACGACACGCCCAAGGCTGTCGTGAATCGGGAGGCCGTCGTCGAAATGACGACCAGTGGTGACTGCCTTGGCGGCGGCCTTAGCGTGCAACTCAACGCTCGAAACGCTAGAGCTGACAAGCAAAATGATCACAGACGAGGGCGTCGTTGCCATTGCGACAGTGCTGTCTTTGAACACAAACACGCGGCTGCGAGCGCTGTCTGTCAAACTCAATCTATATGGTGCCGTTGGCGCCACTGCACTTGGAGCATCTGTGGCCAGCAGCTGATCGCTGGAACACCTTCGCATTCAGTGGACTCACTGCAGCTGCTCTTCTCAGAAGCAAGAGCAGCAACAGCAATTGTCCGACAGCAAATCACCAGATCATGGAGTTGGCCGAGACAGCACAGACGTTGGGGCTCCCAACCAGAACATAAGACAACTTCAGTGCCAGATTCAACAAGTGTACCATCAGCAACACATCAAGCTGGCCAATCAAAGTGACAAAGGCTCAACTACTACTGCACCAGAAATCACCACACCAACTGTTACTATCCTGTTTATCTGCTCCTTCATATCCATTGAAGAACAAACAGCAGAGGTCCTCAAAAACCAACTTGCTCCATCAACTAATAATCAATCTGCTAAGTGTTTTGCTCTTCACTTTTGATATGCATCAAAATAACTGCCTTTATCCTCTCAACATTCAGCCATGCAGTCTCCTGTCAGTAATGATTCATCATTCATGAACATCAACACAGGCATTTCAGTTTTTGGAGACCTGCACCTCTAACAACTGTCCCTGTGCCATTTTAATAATACTTACTCATTTTCAACAGGGCATAACAAATTAGGAATTGATGATATGGTGTTTTCCTCGTCTATCAACCCATGGAGTCGGCGGTTCAATTTCTGGATTCCCTGATACAATTATCATTGACATGGCCACCTTTTGAGATCTGAGTGTTTTCAACCACACTGAAACTCTCACCATCAAACATATTAGTGATTGGGATGACCAATAGTTGTGCAAGTGCCAACTCTCACAACCAGGGCAACCTTGTGCAATTTCCTCATAACTTTGGACTCTGTTACATCAAGCTAAGCCTCCCTTTATCTTTTCTCACATAACTTCAGCGCTTCAGCCAAAGGCAATTTGCGGTCCATTCATTGATAGAACAAGGACTGGTTGAGTAGTTTAACAATCCTCTAACCATTTTGTAAGCAGTCTATTCTGAGTGGTTGCTAGGCAAGCGTGACCGGCACAGGGTCAGAACCTCTCATATATTATCTGCTTGAGCAGAGGAGGAGGAAAACTGTTGACACTGGTTTTCCGTTCCACTTAATACTCGAAGTATTTGTCATCAGCACAAGCCAGCGCCCAGTACAACATCAAACATCATCTTCCACTTAGGGGGGAGGATTCTAGGGATAAGTGAAAGATGATCACTGGCACTGTATTGCCAATTAGATGGAGGATGCTTGGAATAAGTGAATGATAATTATCAGCACAGAGTTGCAAAGTGGTCTCAGCATGGATTGGCACCAACTTGGCATGGTCTCCTTGGTGCCAGGCTGCTGGCTTGGGAAAACGCTCCATTTTAGCCAAATCAATCTGGACCCAGGAGTCAAACTATGGAATACACTATTATTGCTTGGCTTAATTGACCCTGGCTAGGGACCTTAACTCACACGTATTGACTGCTTCAGCTCTTATACACAGACAACTAACACACTACACCAGGTCCCACATCACAGGAAATTCCACAGCCATACCTGAGTCTTCACCTCAATTGCATCACTCCAATGAATTATCCTAACCAACTTCTGTGACAAAACACAATGTTCCTTGAAAGAACTTTTTGGCTCATTCCAAGGAGTATCAACATTTATCTCTATTGGATACTCAACACTAACACTTTATTGGACACTCAACACTAACACTTTTTCAGAGCAAACTATAAACAAGCTCAACCTTGCAAGATTACTGAAGTTCCATTCTCATCTAAGATTCTTCCTTTGCAGAACCAAATCTAACTGACTCTAGATTTCAAACTGCTCTTAATAGAGTCACTCCAGAACAGCTATGTTCTTTGAATGTCTCATTCATTCATGCAGCATAACCAGGATCTACAAGCTACAGAGATTGCCCTCAACTTTTGTAATCTGACCATAAACTTTGTGGTGAATCTTTTCGAGGCAGAGTAGAAGACATCAAGCTAAGTCTTTGTTCCCTTTGCTTGCACTGAAACTCTTCTACCAGCATTAATTCACCACAACATCACTTGGAGACTAAAGGCAAATCATCATCAAGCAATCAAGCTCTGTGGAAACATCTGGATATACTAACTCTCACTAATGCTTTCTACCACTAACTTTGTCTCTATCTTTATTCTCCACTCTAGACCAACAAAAACAATAATCAACCACCTCATAGTCAAACAGTCACAATTACCACATCATCAAACTATTCAATATGCAGTAGTCTCAGCAAAATTCAAGAAAATCTTCAACCATTCATTACCGCAGATCAGCTTCAGAAACAACACCAACATCACCACTTTGCTCCATTCAGTCACCAGTCACCTTGAACCATCTTTGAACCTGAATTTTGCCAGTTGAACAAGTTGAATTGGAATTGCTTTCAGTTTTCTGCAGTCTCAACAAAGTCAGACAAAGCATCAACCATTCCCCACAGCAGAGTCACTCCAGAAAACAACAGCTTCCTCCATTCGGTCAGCATTCAGCTTCAGCAATCAGAATTGGGAGAAGTCAAACTGGAATTGGTAAAAAGTATCAACCACATGGTAATCCACAGCGAAAGTGAATCAGATAACGGTGTAGCTCTGGTGTTGGAGGTGACGGCACAACGGGTTGGATTCTGTGCTACTGCAATTAACGTCACCTCAGTGGGCCTTACTGGGAGCACTATAGGCATGACTGTGGAAGGCCGAACCGATGTGGCAGACTGGCAATGTAAAATCAACCGAAGGCCCACGAACACCGAAGTCCCAGCTTGTAGGCTAGTGTGGCCTGGACCTGTGTCAGAGGAGGTGGAGTCCTCAGCAGGGAGCCCATTCTGCAAGGAGTACCAACCAGGAGACAGTTATTCTCCTGATGTGCCCAGGCAAGACGCAGGGGAAAGCGTCGAGGGCAAGCTGTGTATGGGTGAGTGGTCGCCTCGCCTCATAGGGTACTGGGGGGAGCCCAGACCAGCATCGTGTGGAAGGCTCACCTGTGCAGAGTTTTCTCTTGTGCTTTCTTTTGTGTGCAGGGTATCTTGAAAAATCTGAACTAATTTTCCCTATAGTTTCTTAAAGTTAAAACCATCACAAGTAGATTCTATTTCTCTACAACCACAAAACAAACATAACACTTTAAAATTTGGAATCCACCACAAACTTCTTACCTTCAGGCAAAATTCCATCAGAACCACACCAGCTGTCGGCACCATCTGACAACTCTGCAAAGTGTATGCATTCAGGCCAACTCTGTTTGACAAGCACACCCAAAACCCTTGTATATGTGCAGACAGCTTTTGAAGTTATTGAACAACCCACAAATGTCAACAAAACCTGGAACAAATAGGCCTACAAGGTCAAACTTTGTGAAGACAGCAGCATTGAGTGCTTCTATGCACAGCTCATGGCTAATACCCCACTTAGTGTCATTGCATTTATATTAAGAATACTCACTCAACTCTTGTCCAAATCAATAGTCCTTGTTAACTCACGGAAATGGCTGCCTGAATCAACTGGGTCACTGACACAGTTGATATCAGCAACACGTACCTCAACAGCATATTTTATGTGCCAATCCGCATTGAGCAGTTCATTACCACTGCACTGACTGCTGGAGTTGAACAGCTGCGAGCGCGGCGGCGGACGCTGGCCCGATGCAGTCGTTGTCCCACATGGAGAGCTCCTGGACCAGCGTGCGCTCGCCCATTGCAGCGAGCGTTTCTGCGATCGTGACGACGGTGATGTCTGACAGGCCGCAGTGTGAGATGTGCAGGCGGCGCAGAAAGGCGGCGCACAGGGGAGCAGCAGCAGCGTCACCCAGCCAAGAGCGGCTGGCAAAGTCAATGTCGCGGCGAGAGAACGTTATTTCGCGGCCGACCATCTCGAGGGGATGTCTGGGGTCAGAGAGGCGGCCATGTGAGTCGTTGTCGTAGTCGTCGCAGGCGGGGAAGGGGATGGGTTAGAAGGATCTGACTGGAACCAAGGGGAATGCGATTGGGATGGGTAACAGTTTTGTATGAAAGAATTTGCTATGTTGGCTGATTGATGGATTGGGCTGCTGTGGAGTACACTACTGAAGGTGGTGGTGGTGGGAGGTTGATCTTGGCTTCTGTCAGTCTTGTGTTTGTCTTTATACAAAACTGTTACAAGGACCATCACTTGCAAAATGCTGCAAGTCATCCTAGAGCAGTATCAGGTCAAAGCTCCTGCACACTGCTTACACCAAAAGACCCAAAACTAACAGAACCAGGAATAATAATAGGGTCCCGATCCTTCTGTTTTTATGACAGGTATGCTTGTTTTTGCGAATAAAATCCCTAGACACCATCACTGAGACCTCAGTGTAGTCTCACACTGAGCTACCGCAGCACGTCCACTGGTTATGGCACAGCCAACCTTCCTAACGACCCAAGTGTGTGTTACTTGCTTTGCCTGGGTGAAAACGGGTAGTGCTTTCGCCATGCACCGCTGCACTGGATCTCTGTGGAGCAGCGCAGCTCGTCAATAAGAATAGGATCGCCAGTCTAGTGGCACTGCCAACAGGTGTCCTTTGTGATGTGCGGCGACAGGCACAGCGGTTCAGCCAGCACGTAGCGCGAATCGCACCACCATGCAACTGCCAAAAAGTCTTTTGTCTTGCAGCGCGCCCAGTTTCGCGCACTGAGCCCATGATTCGCAGCTCCCAGTCAGAACGCTGGAAGCGGCGTCTTGGAGAACCCGTTCATGGATCTGGGCATTCTTCGACTGGAGATGGCAAAGAGGTAGAGAGCTTCGAACCCAGCAAAGGCAAGCCGAGTTTCACTTGAATCACTATGGCACCCAGGTGGGGTTGGAGACCCTAATTTCCGCAACCTAGCTTTCGATCAGCTCCGCACTCGACAACAGCCGACACCAGCAGGTCATCCACGTTATCCTGTACATCTTCGCGGCGTACACCGCGACGCAGCGCGAACCCAGCATCGAGCAACCTTGCGCTTTGCGAGGGCCAAGGACAAGGGGACGACGACACTGGTGAGAACAAGCTGCGGGCCATGGAAACGAGTGAGTTTGTTTTTGCCAAAGGCCGGCGCCGCGATCATCCTCCGCCGCATGATGTCAGATTCCTTCTGCTGCCTCGATTCTCGTCGACGCGGTTGCCATCCCTCTGCTGACTCCAGCGAGGCGCACGGGGACAACACTAATGGGGTAGTCGCGCAGTGGTGGGTGATTGCGTGGGGGACCCTTCTCAGCGCAGCGGAGGACGACCACCACGGCGACGGCGACGCCTCTGGGCCTGCTCAAGCAACGCCAATTGCAACACCGCCACCACTGCCGAGACCCACGCATCCGCCGACTGGTGCGATGCTGTCGCCACTGCTGTCGCCACTACTGTCGCCTTTACTGTGGTTCCTGCCGCTGTCGTCGCGTTGGCCCTCAAGCTGTCGTTCCATCCCGGATTGAAATCTTGTTCCTGTTGCAGCGTCGCGCTGTTCTTCGCGACTGCGCTGGGTTGGTGCCTTTGTTTGAAAGCCGATCGCAGTGCCTCTCTACCGCAGTGCCTCTGTGTTCATTCTAGGAAGCTTTTACATCCGTCACAGGTGGTCCATAACATCATCGAGAATTGGACTTCTGCAAAGGTGCACGTGAAAGCAAAACAAGGTTTGCTTTCAATAATTTTGTGTTCGCCTTCCTGTGTTTCTGATTAAAACGTACTCGCTCAGTGCGGCCCGCCCCTGGTCGATTGAAAAATCCGAACTGGGACAGGCGCGCTTTGCACCATTGGAAGGAGCGTCAATCATCGGTGGATATTTTGTAATTTTTGTATAAGACAGGTTTAAAAATCACCAATGCAGTCGAAACCAGGTAAATGAACCCATAAGCCTGCCTGTTTTGCGATCCACAACCAAAGCGTAAGCGTGATGAGGGAAATGGTTCAGATCTGACTCGTCCCAGACCGCAAATAGAAGCGGAGGCTGCGCAGAGCGCACAGTGCAGTGCCGCACCAGTCTTTGCAACAACCATCTGCCGTCATAAACCTCGGCAGTTTCCCCGCCTTCTCGGAGCTGCTCAAACCACGCAGCACGGACTTTTTGAGGAATGTCCCTGTTTTTCAAGTTCCAATCAAAGTATGAGTCGGCAAGAGGGCCCTTGCAAAAAGAGCAGCTGTTGAAACACAGCTTTGATGCTGGAGAATAGAGGTTTCGGTACTGCCGACTTCCTTCCAACCTGCACATCGGCTCTGTGTCAAAGAGCGCCGGGAGGCTTTGCAATTGCTCCAACTTCAACGGATACTGTTTGACATACGCAGCGGCCGTCGCGAGATCAAACACCTCGCGGTCAAATACGTCGTCTGGGTGCTCCGCGACCGCCACTCGTCGAAGCCGCTCCAGAACGACGCCGCACTGGTTAGAAAACATGACGGGCATCGCTGCTCTTGGCTCCCAGTACGCGTACTCGCCGTCGTCCAGCAGGTTCCCGCCCATCTTTGCGCGGCACCACGCGAGGAACGTCACGTCTTGGGAGCATCGAAAACCATCCCCCCGGCGGAGCGCAGTCGCCGACGTGCCGCAGGACACCACTGCCACTGCGGTTGGTGGCGGTGGCGACGACGAACTCGTCCCTGACGCCGCTCGTGACGCGACCGCAGCGCCAGTGACGTACGGCGGGGGTGCGGTAAACACTTTTTCTCTGCAGCGGGGCCAGCGGGTCGGGGCTGATATCGTCTACATGCCATTCCCAGAGGTCGGCCAGAGGTTCTGAGTCCAGCTTGCTGTGCCAGGCGGCGACCGGACCGTCAGAGTCAGCCAGGTCCGAGGCGTACGACCGGGTGGCAGCCGATGTGGGCGACGGGTCGCGCTCACCGAGGATCTCGCAGGGGCCAAAGGCGAAGCGGGCGACTTGATCTGACTGGATGGCGTCGCGCCAGCGCCTGCAGACAAGGCGCAGGCGGAGCAAGGCGCGGACAGCCTCGATGCGGCAGTAGAAGTCTTTGACAATCCCATGGCGTTGCTCGTCGTTGTCGTCGTCGTCGCGGTACACGTCGTAGTCGACAAACTCGCTGTCGTCGCCTTCGAGAAAGGCCACCAGGATGGTGGCGAGGACTTCCTCTGGCACAGTCGACAGGGACGCTGCCATACAAGTGTGGATTTGGGTTAGCGCGGATCAGTTTCTCCTTGCAGTTTCTTGGCAGCTCAGGGTTGCCAAGACAGACAGACAGACAGACAGACAGACAGGCTGTCTGATCAACAATTCGCAGACTGACAGACTGACAGAAAAGACAGACAGACAGACAGACAGACAGACAGCTTGACTCATCATCGCACCTTGATGCGTGACGACACCACACAACTGAACAGTCGCGGGTGGTGGGTCCGTTATCGTTCTTGCAAATCCTGATCGGCTCTGGGTGAGCCCGGCGAGTTTTCTTGGTGATTGCACCAACGCGATTCAAACCCAGCGCTCTCGTGTAAGATTGAGCACATCAGCACTGCCCAGACGCACAATAACAAGGCACTTCCAGACGGAGCGCGATCAGTCATGCAACAAGTGCAAGAATGTATTGCCAATCAAGCAGGGTTATGGCTTGTCGCCTTCGGCAAACGAATAGCAAATGCAAGCGATGCAGCGCGTAGCGGATCGCACCAAGTCATGGATTTGTGCGTGCATACCATTTATCGCAGTTGAATGTTATTGTTCACTGTTCTTTACCACTTACCAAAAAAAAAGGAAGAAAGATGCAAGTAATTAAACTTTTCCATCTTTCCGCTTTCAAGCCAGAGGTTAGCCCTTGAAAATTTCCCCGGGCACTTTTTCATCGCGAAAGTGGTCGAGAGCTCACTATTGGCACTGTTATCACTCAGTAACCACCCTCCACCACCACAAACACCGTGTTCGCGCGATCGCACTCTGCACATGCATCGACTATCCGCGGGACCGGCTATTCTTTTGACCATCCGAAAAGTTCCCACCGGCTTGGAAAGAGTGTGGATAACCATTGAAGCACGACACACGGGGAGAGTAGGGTCGGTAAATGGCTTGACAAGTGTGCTTGGGATGGAAGAAAGGAAAGCGAGCGGGCATAGGTGCAAGTACAATGAGCTTTTGATGAGCTTCTGCACCAAACTGTGCGCTTTGCGTGTGCAGGGCTCAATCCATTCCCCCAAATCTGTCTTGCTCATGTCGCAACGACGACCTTCCCTCCTCTTATTGTTTTGTTTTCGTGGACAATCAGAATAACGCTTCCTTCCTGGCTCATTTCCCTTACAAAAACGCCTCTTCCTTCGTGTTTTGAATGCTCTCAATCAAAACTTTTACATTGTATTAAATATTTCAGTTGCAAAACATTTTGCTTGGTTGGAAAGGTAACTAGTGGACTCGGACAGGTCGAGTTCCACTGCTTACGTTTATCGCCGCACGGGCCCGGGAGCTTGAAGAGGACGCGCACTGTTCCTGATCCGCTGGCGGGAAGGGGTCGTTACGAGGGTAGACTAGTACCTGCCCTGCCAGGGACACAAGCATGACTCTAAGGCGTACCAGTAATACAAACTACTCAAAATGCCTGAGCAGTGGATTGAACACTGGACCCTTACATTGCAGTAGTGAAGATACAAGTGTAAAGCTCTACCACTGAGCTACACAGGCGATGCCTGCCAATCCAAAAAAAAAAAAAATTAGTAAAAATTTCAAAACCGATGAGGGCCACTCCCGACTCTCGAAAACAGTGTCATCCAACAGAGCGGATAGGATCGTTTCGCCCAAATACAAGGGTCCAGGCGGTCACTAACAAGCCCAACCCAGATGTTTCAGGTTAGCAACATTGATGACGTAGCCCCGACAAATGAATGAAGTTTTTTGCAACGACCGTCCAAAACAATAGCTCCAAATGCACGATTGCGGCGTGCTGAGTTGCAGTGCAGATCAAAGCATTCCTTCCATTGGTGGTGCCTTGACGGAGTCAGCGGCTGCGGCGACGACCCGCATTTTGCCCATGCGCCCTGGCAACGTACGGTTTGGTCACTTTACGCTGTTCTGGATCCCGTTTGCAGGTCGTGTGCGGTTTTGCTTCATTGATATCACACCGGATATGTGCGCAGTGTGCTTCACCAAATGAGAAAAATCGAAGGAGTGTAGCCGCACTCTGCCACGTTACTTGACGACCAGCGTCCTCTAACGACGACTGTTGCGACATTGTAGCGCTAGGCTACTGCTGATTTAGTGCAGACAGCTGGGCGATTAATGCGAAACGGCATTGTTGCGGGTGGGGACAATGGGTTGAAAACACTCCACCTCGATTATTATCAGGGGGGCCTGGCCAGTCAGCTAATGCTTGAGATGACCCAACAACACTTGCTGTGCAGGAACTCGAGCTCTCTTGGCTCCAAATCTCAGGACGATCAACTGACCATTCAATTAGGAATCAGCTTGTTCAAGCGTTCGCGAATCGGTCTGGGGGACCGACGGACAAGGAAAAGTATCGCAAGAATGAGAGTCTCTTCGACAGAATGAAGATCACCCTGTTGGAAGGTTACACTGGATCTGTCCTCACTGAGGAGTCCAGAATGGGTGGAAGACATGCTTTTTGGGATGCAGAGTGCCTGGCCTATGCCCAGGATTGGGGAATCAACTTCATGTCTGGACTGTTTCACTCGTCCGTCATCATTCTCCTGTGTTCTGATGTGAGCATGGTCAGAATGCAAAAGGCTGACGACCACTCCACCCGCCCTGCTCCATCACGACCAAAGAGTCCTGTCTCCTCACGTAATCAGGGAGGTCTGCAGCTATGCAAGCGACAACGTGCGCACGATCTATCACTTTGCGACGCTATTCAGGCAGGCTAACGCAGCAGCTGTCAGGCTGAGCAATACCCAACCAAGACTCATCTTTTGCCAGTTGAGTTTCGCCCTGACATCCTTCTTTCTTCGTTTGTTTCCCAATCCCTTTCATGTGTGAGGTGGAACTGACTGGTTAGCAGCAAGAGGCTCAAGATGGACCTGAACCTATTGTGACTGTCAGTTATCATTCTAATAATGCCCATGGGAAAGCGAGCCGCTCGTGAATGTGAGGTTGGAAGCTCGGGACAGCAAAAGCGTCACTGTACTTCAGTGGTGGAAGGATCGCGGTGTCACTTTGAAGATTTCGGATGAGGGTGTTTGGTGGGAGACCGTGGACAGCATGAGGTTGTTGACTGGTGGGAAGCAAGCAGGGAGCTCAATCTCTCCGTAGCGTGATTCCCTGTTCTTGGTGAAACACGAAAGCGACTTCTTCAATTTTCGCTCTCCTCTCTTCTACTTATACATATTTTGAGTTGCTCTTCATGTTGTTTTGTGTTGATTTTCGAAAACCCGCTCCCAAACAGTATAACAGTTCTTCATTCACCGCTCTTCAGCCCCTTTGACACATTGCTTTTGGAAAAGGAGACCCAGTTATCTCCTCAGCTCCATAAATTCATGGGCATATGGAATGCCCCAGTCAAAGTCCAGCATGAGCACTTCACCAGTCTAGCACAAGAGAATGGAGGAGCGCACATTAGGATACTGAGCTTCTTGAAGCAGATTTTTCTCTTACTGATAGGCCTGCTACAACACCTGATGCATGCAGACATAACCCTGAAAAGAAGTCGCCAAACTTTTGCGGAGGGAGAGTGCGCAAGATCTGCCCACAACGGGATAGATCATGAATCTTCATACTTGTTAAATTTCCAGTTGTTGTTTTGCTCTTAGCCAACAGGATGCCGCTGTGTAGACTGAGTATAACCAACTGGCTTCTGCGAGATTCCCCAAAAAGATGCTTGCAAGATCGAATGTCCCACGCACCAATTCCATATTGGCCTCCGACTGTCAGGATTGAGTTTTCAAGCTGAATCCACATGATCATGGTTTCAAGTTCTTGTGTGTAAACAACATCGCCAGAATGCAGAGAGAGCACTTGGACTGCAGTGTCGGAAATGCGCAACACAATGAGACCATTACTAACGTCGACGCTGCCACGCGCGCCCTTTGCCTTTCTAAAAGTTCTCGCAATGGTTTTCGACAAGCGGCTCCAAACGTTGACGCGATCCTCAGCCGCACCAATTATGAGCTCGCGGTTGATGTGCACGAAATAAACAAAATCGCTGAGCCCTCGCAGTGCAAAATCCAGCGCGCCTGTCTTTGCGTTCCACGCTTTAATTTCGCCATGAAGGGTGCCGCACACGATCGTACTCCTGTGACAGGCGACGCTCTGGACTCCGTGAGAAGCATCAAGGGTCCGCACGCAATTCCTAGTGGCTCGATCCCAGATCTTGACCCCATCGTCGGCGGCCGTCACAATTGAGTACGCGTCGATGCAGATGCAGCGAACAGTGCTCGAGTGTTTGTCGTTGAGCTTGCTAGCCTTTGCAAACCGTTGGAAGCTTGCGAGGGCGCTGCGATCGCGGAAGAGCGTTTTCCATGGGATCTCGGCAATTGACACGCCGCCGTTACTGCGGCCTTCGATCTCGCGAGCGGCTTCGGTTGCATTGATCGTCATCGCCTGGCCGCGGTCGAGGATGTTTGGGGACTTGGCAAGCGACACGGGAGCGGCCCAGCGGGCGAGGAACATTGGTTGCCAAATTGTGTCGTGGGATGTGCGGAGCGACCAGAGCTTCGAGGCGCGGCTGAGCCTGGCGAGGGACTTGACGTCGGATGCGACGCACATGAGCACGCGGCGCAGGACCACTTCGGGCAAGTCCTCCAGGAAGAGTGGGTGTGATGGCTCGTGCTGTGGGGAGGCGCAGGCAGAGGCGTCTGTGCAGGGAGGGGATGATCGGGGTTGCTCATCTTGTCGACTATTCCAAGTGGCTGAGCCACCCTCCGCTTGAGACGCTCGGACCGCACAAGGGTCGATGGACGAAGCAAGCAGGATGTCTTGCAGTGGAGGAAAGACAGCGGCTACGAGCTCCAGTACTCCTGTCGCTCTCACTGTGAAACAGGAAGGTAAAGAGCCTTCAGTGCTGGAGGAACAGAAAGTTGTGGGAAGGCTCCAGTGCCATCCTGACGCCCGGGTGGTGCTCAAGGGCTAATTCTCCCCGCACGTTGCATAAGTCCTTACGAGATGCGCCATCCGTAAAGCGCTTTTCGACCAGTTTGCTTTTTTTTTTCTTCCTTTGACGCGATGCAGAGCGGACTCCAACAGCGGCGCGGGTGGCCAGTCGACTTTTCACAGCAACGCGTGAAAAATTAGAATGTGACAGTGGTGGCGATTTGGAGGCTGGCTGCATATCTGCAGTGCAGAGGTACTCTGCACTGCGACGGGCTATGCCACTGGCAACAGTGAACGAAACTTCGTGTGAAGCACGCAGCATGACAAGGAACTGTGTCGGGAAGATGCCGTCGGCGACACCGCCGCCGACTCCTGGAAGCAAGCCGCCGCCGTCGCAGGACCGCAGCAAAACAGTCCTGCCGCCCCACGTCATCGCCGCGATCTGCAGCTACGCGATCGACGACGACGGCGGCCTTCGCACGATCCATCGCTTGGCGACACTCTGCAGGCTCGGAGACACTTCCGCGAATGCGCTGGTCCAGTTGAGCAAATACGGCCCGAGACTCATCTTTTGCCAGTGCGTGGTTGAAGCGGGCAGATCGCCCTCCTTTTTCCGCCTGTCCCCTTTCATGGTTCCCTTCTCGCGTGATTCTAGATCGCGAAGCTTTTGCTGTTGTAGAAGTCAAGTCACCTAACATTGAAAAAAGCATGGACTGCCTTCCCTTTCTCCACAGTTTCAACGCCCTCCCGCCGTGGTTCAAGACAGAATTCTTCAGGGAAGCGTGCGAGAAGGGCGACGTAGCAGCCCTTCAATGGGCCGTCACAGCTGGAGTCGAGTTTGACACCAACAGGGGAACTGATACTGCCACTGTCAACGGCCAGGTCGGCGTGCTCAACTGGTGGCGGCAGAGCGGACTGGACCTCACTCACGAGAAAGAAATGGACAGAGCAAGCGAAGCAGGCCACGTCAACGTTCTTCAGTGGTGGAAGGATTCGGGGCTGCCGCTCACGTACACGGACTGGGCTTTAGCAGCTCCGAGCCGAAATGGTCGTGTGGATGTCCTTCAGTGGTGGAAGGACAGCGGGCTGGGGCTGAGGCACTCCAGCCATGCGTTGGAGCTCGCAAGCCGTACTGGGCAGGTTGCGGCGCTCCAATGGTGGAAGGACAGTGGGCTTCCACTGCAATACGATGCCGAAGCCATGGATGGGGCCAGTGCCAACGGCTACACCGCAGCCCTGGAGTGGTGGAAAGAAAGTGGTCTGGAGTTGCGATACGAGTGGGCGATGAGTTGCGCCAGCGGAGGAGGGCATCTTGATGTCTTGCAGTGGTGGAGGGACAGTGGATTGCCGCTCAAGTACAAGGGCGCCATGAACAGTGCGTCTCTGTATGCTCGGGTTGAGGCTCTCCAGTGGTGGAAGGAGAGCGGCTTGGACCTGACGCATGCCTACACAGACAAGGCGCTCATGTATGCCAGCACGGTTGGGTGCGATTTTCACTTGACTGGCGACCGGAAAAGCGTGCCCGTCCTTCAGTGGTGGAAGGACAGCGGGCTCCCTTTGAAGGTTTCGGCTGAGGGCGTCCAGTGGGCGCGGAGCCACGGGATGGAGGACGTTGTGGACTGGTGGGAAGCAAGCAGGCTGCTCGATCCCTCCGCAACATGATTCCCAAATCTTTACGTATTTTTTTTTTTTTTGAAGGCATCTGACTCGTTAAAGTGCTCGTTCCGTTTTTTCCGTTCAGTCCCCGCGCCGAGGATCTATCTAAGTTCAGGATGCCATTGGCCGAATTGTTCTGACGTTTAAGCGCGTGCTTAAGCTGTGACTCGCCTAGTATCGCGCGCAATACAGATTTTTCGACGGTCCGGGGCAATGGGCGATCAGTTATAAGCATTTGGAGGGAGTTGAGCGGAGAGCAGATTTAGTGGTCTTTTGTTTGTGTCCAGTTAGAGCGGCAGAGGCCTGGCAACCAAGAAGTTTGACCACTTTCAGCGGATACTTGAGATGACTCGATAACACGCGTTGTGAAAGACCCACCGCAAGCTTGGATCCAAAGCTCAAGAGGAGAGCGGGACGAGCAACGCGTACGAACGGTAAGCGCGCGTCACCATCATCGACGGACAACAAACAAAAACTGGGCGAAAATGACGACGACCCCGCCCGCCGCCGCCGCATCACAACCAACGTTCAGACAAGCTTCGGCTGCTGCAAATGGGTGCCTTCAAAGGCTGGCAAAGAGCGGTCTCAGGTGGACCGACAGCAGTCGTGGCTTCCACCGCCGCTTTGGCTGGGCTCAGCACCACAGAATATTCCATTTCAGGTCCTTTTCTTTTTTTTTTTTTTTCTTCTTCCCGGCTGCCTTTCAAAGCAATCCCTCCCACTCGAACGAGCGCAAACCAAGTCTAGCTGCCCCAAGGAAGGCGGGTAGACGCTCTCCGCTCTGCAGTGAAGTATTCGCCGTCCGGAGCCGGATGGTCAGGCCCCGAAGGCGTTTGAGGTTTCGCGGGGAGATTTGGGCGGCGCAGCTCGTTTCGGACAACCCCACCAGCCCTTCCACCGGAGGGGCCAGCCAGATCGAATCAAAGAGCCCCCGATTGAGCTCGCTGATGGCTCTAGACAACAGCGGTGCGGGCAAGGCCGCACCCGGCGGCGGCTTCGGCCCGGAGAACGCGCGTGCTGCCAGGATCCTTTGCAAGCAGTTCGTCGCGAAGGAGAAGAGAACGAATTGGACCTTTGTGATTGATCGCGCTTAAGTGGTCTCGTTTGTTTGATTATGGTAGGCGCACTGTCGAGTCCTGGGGGCCGGGAAACAAGCCTGTCACTGACGGTTTGCCTCCACGCTCGTCCCGCAACTCACCAGCCATCGACCCAGTCGTCGAAACGATTGACAGTTGGTTCGCCCAATCATGCGATTCCGCCGCGGCCTCTGGCGCGCCCAATCCTTCCCCTGCCGAGGCACCTTCGAGCGTAGAGGAGGAAGCGACGCAAGTGTCGAGGCCGTCGTTGCCGGGCGAATGTGGGCAGGTTGGGAAACCTGTGCGGTCGACCTTGCCAGATTTGCTGTCGCTTGTTTTTGTGTGGTGACGCCATTGAAGAGGTGGCGCCAGACTCTGTTGTATCAGTTCAAAGATCAACGAGAAGAGGGGTTGCCTTGCCGACGACGGTCAGCTTCGGTGCGGATGACGGAGGACGAGTTTCTGGACACCCTCTTTTTGAGCAACGAAGAAATACGCCTGCTCGAGGCCCTTGTTTCCATAGCTCGTGGATTTGGCGCTGCATATTTATTATCAACCTGCTTTCTTGAAATTAGTAAGGCCGATGTGTCCCCCTCGCCTACTGGGTGGACATTCCGACCGTCGCCGGAATGGACCCCTCACGCGCCTTCCATCATCTTGACCGCGATCCTCTGCCACACAGCGTTCTCACACTCGCGTCGCTCCGACACCCCCACAGAATCCAGGCCGAGGCTCTTACAGCCCTCTTCGCTTCATCGATAGCGGAAACGCACCAGTCTCGACTTTTTTCCTCGTCCATTGGCCACTCCAGCGATTTGCCGCATCGTACGCCAACCAATCGAGGAATTCTGCGTAATCGATCGAGCTCCCGGAAAGCAGCCCCCAGCTCCCTTCCTTCTGCGCGATGCGCCTAGCCAGCTACAGGGTGAGGCGAACCGACAACTTGCACTGGTAGAGGAAGAGCGGGCTGGGGCTCATGTAATACGAATGTTCCTGAATAAATTTCTGCAGTGGAAGAACGACAGCGGGCAGGAGTTGAAGTACGACAATAAACATGGCAACCTCAAACGGGCAGCTCCACGTGATGGAGAGGAGGAAGCTGAGCGGTTTATCACTGAAGTAAGATGCCTCAGCGGTAGTACACGCGTTCGAAAACAGCTTGATCGACGTGTTGGAGTGGCGGAACGACAGCAGACGAGTATGATGTTGCGGCAAGGGACAAAGCAACAGGACGCGCAGTTACCACAGTCCACGTGGACGGACAGCGGCTACACGCTGGAACGCTCTACTGAATCACTTCGTCTTGCTCATCTTAACGAAGCGGTCCATAATTTACGGTGGGGAGGGTCAGCGGACGGGAAGTCGACTTGGACATTGCCCATAACTGGCAAACGGTGTTCTCTTTCGCCTCTCTCTTCGAGTTAATCGGTGGTGTCGAGACGCGCAGAGGGCCTACGTGAATGCAGGGCTCTGGAACAAAAGCAGGCACAGAGCTAATCTCAACAGGTCGGATGAGTCCGGTTGATAGCAAACGGGAGAAGGGAAACTTGACCACCCACCCTCACTCAAGAAGGAGAAACGGATAAAACTAACAAAAATCTTTTCGCCAACAAGGAAGGTAGGCGCCGTGCGACGCCGAGGGGCGCATCAACTGCACTCTCGATCTCTCGCTCTCCTCCCTTCCTCCCTCTTCTCTTCCACCCTCCCTTTGCAGGCCAGCCGAGACGCTCTGAAATGAACGATCGGCACTGGATCATGCCGTTTCGGCGAGCAGATCCTTGTCGAGTGAAGACCGCGAGCGAGCAAATGATCCCAGATCGACCGATCGAGACACCGATTATCGGGCCGCGAGCGACCAAGGCCACTCCGGTTCAACCGCCCAGAGGATGCGGCGTCAGCTTCGCCACCGCAATGTGGGTTGGTGAGAAGTGGACATCTTCTCGTTTCTTCGCTTTTTCTCGTTGCCCAAATTAGCTCGGTAAGAACTGACCAACCCCATTCAATTTGAACAAGAGCACCACGCCGACGAGCGGCTGCGACGACCGTCTTCTCCAAAACACCGATCCTCAATCCTTCTTGCATACATTTTCTTGCCCAAAGTCTAATGCTCATTCCTTTTTTGCAGACTCTGCCACACAAAGCTTTCGTCAGAGAATCATGGCCAGCCAACCAACTGCGTGGACTGCGATCTTTGAGTATGGTGGAAAGAACAGGAAGATTTCTGTCCCTGCCACCATTGGCCTTGATGATCTGCTTCAGCTTGTGGCAACCCGTTGGAAGATTGCGTTTCCCATTGATTTGGTGTATGTGGACTCTGCTACTGGCGACGAGATGGTCCTTGATGTGGATGATGATTTGCCCAGCCTTCTGTCTCAGGGGTTCAAGTGGAAAGTAAGGCACTATCTTACGTTTGTTCTTACCAACTATGGTCTCACTATTTTCAAGGTCCTTGCCGCAGAGACTTCCACAAACTCCTCAGGAACTGTTCCTGCTTCTCCTGTCATGAACTCTCTTGCTGTTGCAGCATCGCCTTCCGCCCAATCTGGTGGCAGTCACAGCGCTCCTGTCTTTGCTGACGATGATAAACATGATGAGACTATCGAGTGCAAGAAAGGTGGGTCCTTGTTGTTCATTTTCCTTGGCTCATTTCATTGGATCATTGCTCCTTGTTTATTCACCTTCGTTCCCACAGATAAATGGATTGAGCTGATTCCAATTGATTGGGAGTGTAAAAGCTCTGTGCAGAAGCACCCCTTCTTCATAAGGTCTGGTTAACACTACTTGGATGAACAGTCTGACTCTTGTTGCAGCTACCGCCAAGCATCAGAGACTAATGTTGCCATGAGTCTGTTCCACGAGATACAGGAAGCTTTGCTGAAAGATTTCAGAGGCAGCGTTCTTCCAGAAGAATCTAGATTGTTTGGTCTGCATCCTTTTTGGGATGCAAAGTGCCTTGCCTTTGGCCAGAAGTGGGGAGTCAACTTCATGTCTGGACTCTTTCACTCTTCAGTTATTATTCTGTTGTGCTCTGATGCTAGTATGGAGAGAATGCTTGAGGCTGACAAAAAGCCTGACAACTGCTTGCTAGAGGTAAGAAAAGAATGTTTTGAATAAGAAAACACTGACATTTGACCCTAGTGGGAGCTTGCCCTTCAGATGAAGAAGGAAAAGGGTCTCGATATCCTGCCAGTTCTCCTTTCAGGCAAAGTGACTGCCACCCTTGATGATGGGAAGAAGGCTTTGCTGGTAAAAAACTTCAGTACTTTTGATCACACCAAATTTCCTGATGTGCCACATGCACACCCACTGAGCCCTGGCCTCCAAACTGTTGCTGAAACTGTCAAGATGATCTTGGCACTAGATGGGCCAAAGGCTCACCCTGAGAGCGATGTTGTAAAGTATGTGCCAGCACTATCTCATTTTTGGGTTCATTAGTTTGTTCTGACAATCTTCTAACTTTCATAGGATTGTGACTGCAGCTAGAGAAGTGCACAGTCGCCGCAAGGCAGATTTGAAGACTGATAATCCAAGTTCAGATATCTCCCTTTCCAGATCGAGCTTGGCTGTTTTGGAGAAATGGCTGACGCCTCTGTCCGAGCTGATGGAGGCTGAGAGGCAAGCCCTCCTGAAGAATGTGCTTTCTGGATCAAGGCAGTGGCTTCTCAAGAAAGTTTTTCAGTTTTTATCCCCAGATGACGCTTCAGCAGCAAGCACAAACAGGGTGATGTGGTTGAAAGGAGTGGCTGGAGTGGGCAAGTCTGTGATGGCTGCCATGGTCTCCAGGGAGCTGCAGGCCCAAGGCATGCTTGGCGGCTTGTTCTTTTGCAAGCATGATGATGAGCGTCGCAGCAGTGCACACAACCTGGTCTTGACCCTGGTGTTTGGCCTTGCAAAGTTCAGTGTTCAGTTTGGAGAGATTCTCCTTCAAGTCAAGCAGGACAATCCAGATATTCTGTCCAGATCTGTGTTTGAGATGATGAAAGTGCTGCTTGTTCAGCCATTGGAGAAAGTTGTTGAATCCAAAAAGCTGGCTGTTCCTGTTGTGCTGGTTGTGGATGCCTTGGATGAATGTGGTGCCATCAACAAGCGGCAGGAGATTCTGTCAGTGTTTCAAGAGCTGAACAGGTTGCTTCCTGGAAATGTGAAGATGCTCGTAACAGGACGCCCTGAAGAGGACATTGCCAAGGCCTTTGAAAAGATTCCAGTTGAGACGATTGAGCCAACTGCTGAAGGGAACACCCAGGACCAGCTTGACTTCACCAGAGAATTTCTGAGGTCTTTGAATGCTGAACCATTTGTGGTCAATGAAGGCTCGAAGATTCTTGTGTCTAAGTCCTCAGGGGTATTTGTCTGGCTTGTGACTGCCTGCAACTTTCTGAGGAAATCAGATAATGAAGAAATTACTTTGGAGCAAATTGAGAACCTTCCTGAGGGTGACAAGATGGATGGCAGCATTGATAGAATGTATGACAGAATATTTTCTGGCATCCTACAGTCTGCTGTGAACAGTCATTTAGAGTCTCTTCCAAATGTTGTGCTGTCGACCATTCTACTTGCATATGAGCCTTTGACTGCCGAAGCAATGGCATCAATGCTAGACAATGAAAACCCTGAAAATGTGAAGAGATGCATCCGCATGCTTGATCCAATCCTTTTGCTTGACGGTTCCACAAAGAGGATCAGGATTTTCCACAAGTCTGTGAAGGACTACTTGACAAACCCATCCAGATGCACGCTATCTGTCCAGATCAATCTTAAAAGTGGCCATTCAGCATTGACATGCCTATGCATCAGCGCAATGGACAAGCAATTCAAGTTCAACATGTGCGATCTGCCATTCTCAGACTTTCACTCTGAGATTCCTGACTTTGCTGAGAGGGTTCAGAAAGCTTTGCCTGAGCATGTCATATATGCTGTGAAACACTTTTGGGAGCATTGCTTTGATTCATCTGGCAAGACCATTGTCTCCACCGAGGCACAAATAACAGGGCTTGACCAAACCCAATTGGCTCAACTTGGAGTGCCAGATTTCCTTGTCAATCATGGTCACCACTTCCTGGAAGCCTGCAGCTTGTTGGACTTGCTCCAACTGGTCATTCCTGCCATGACCAAGCTCCAGATCCTCGTTCCAAACAAAGAGAACCAGCAACTTCAAACCCTGCTGGAAGACATTAAACGTGTTTTGCAAACATTCCTGACCCCCCTCAAGGCATCTGCATTGCAAGTGTATTTCACAGCCGTTCCCTTCTCTCCAAGTACCTCTGAATTTCACAGAACATTTGTTGAAAAACTGCCAACTAATTTGTCATTCCCAAGAATGATAAAAGGGCAGCCAAAGAGTTGGCCCTCTTGTATCAATGTTCTTGAGGGGCACTCCAATATTGTCACCTCTGCAGCATTCAGTCCTGACAGGCAGTTTGTCGTCTCTGGATCAGATGACAAGACAGTCAGGATATGGAATGCATCCACTGGTCAGGAGCTTCGGAAGCTGGAGTCACATACTGGTGCTGTCAAGGTGGTACAATGACAACACAGTCAGAATTTGGAGTGCATCCACAGGCCAAGAGCTGCGCAAGCTGCTGGGGCACTCCAATTATGTCTACTCTGCAGCATTCAGTCTTGATGGGCAGTTTATTGTTTCTGGAGGTATTGATCAGACAGTGAGGATTTGGAATGCCTCCACGGACCAAGAGCTGATCACAGATCACGAAATGGGGGGAATGTATGATGTGGTTGTGTCTGCTACATTTAGTCCTGATGGGCAGTATGTTGTGACTGGAGGTTTTGACAACTCAGTCCGGATTTGGAACACTTCCACTGGTGAAGAACAGTGGAAGGTTGTGGGGCAGCGCGGTTTGCGCAGCGCTCTGGATCCTGTGTTCAGTCCTGATGGGCAGCTTGTTGCGAGTGGAATTACATGGGAGACGCTAGGCATTTGGAATGCGTTTACTGGGCAGCAGCTGTGCGAGCTTGTGGGGCACTCTGAATTTCCTGAGAGTGCATCTTTCAGCCCTGATGGGCAGTTTGTTGTATCTGGAAGCCGTGACAACACAGTTTGGATTTGGAATGCTTCCACTGGTGACGAGCTGCATAACCTGGAGGGACACTCTGATGCTGTCAATTCTGTTGCATTCAGTCCTGATGGTAAATATATTGTGTCTGGAAGTCATGACAAGACAGTTAGGATTTGGAATGCATCCACTGGCGAGGAGCTGCAAATTCTGGAGGGGCACTCTGGTGAAGTCAGATATGCAACTTTCAGTCCTGATGGGCAGCTTGTTGTTGCTGAATGCTTTGATGAGACTGTCTGGATTTGGAACGTACTCACTGGCCAGGAGCTACACAAGTTGAACGGGTTCTCATTTGCAAAGTCATCTGGGTTCAGCGCTGATGGACAGTATGTTGTCTTGAGAGACGGGAATGGACAAGCAAAACTCATCAACCTCGTGACTGCAATTGAAATGGAAGAGAGTTCTGTCACAGCTGTATCCTTAATCTCCAGCCTAAATCACACTTTTTGGGCGCGTAATGCAGCAGGACACAAACTTCAACATGGTCAAACTGTCCTTGAGTCTGTTCTGAGCAATGGTGTTTGGTTTACCAATAATGTTACTCAAGTGTGTAGCTGGCTTCCTCCCACACTTCGAGGCAACAGGCAACTCCTGTTGAAGCAAAGTATATTTGCTGTTGGGATTGGGTTTTCTTTACTCATTCAGTCTTAACTACACCAATCTGGAAGATACTGCTGCTCTGTTTCCAATACTCGAACTTCATCTTGATGATGTGTTCCTCTTGCTTCTCTTGGTTTCTTTTGTTTGATTTTTGTCACTTTGAAATGTGATTTATTATTGTACGCTGTAGGACTTCACGGCGCTGCAGGGCGCTCAGCCCCTCTCTCGCAGAAATGATCTTTCTTTCAAAGAGCAACAATAAATTCCGCAGTTTGTTTCACATGGTTAATCAGGGTTCAACGGCCACGGAACTGCCCATTCTTCAGTGGTGGAAGGGCAGCAGGCTCCCGCTGAAGGTTTCGTTTGAAGAGGTTTGAAGCTGGATAATCGCGACAATTGCCGTTACAAAGAGGAGGTTGTCGTCTGGTGGAAATGGAGCAGGTTGCTCAAAGTGCCAGACCCGCTTCCGTCATTATTAAGTTCAACGAGAGCGAATGTTGGCTTCCGGATGAGGGCTTCAGTGGCTGATGGATGACGATTCTGTAACACCCTCTTTTAGTGTTTACTCCACGTAGCGTGCTTACCTACGTCCCTCGTGTACTGTACTGCATGTTTAGCCCTTCTGGCGAGAGAACAAACGTTTTTGCGCAACTGAACCAACGATATGGAGTGGGTCAATTGAAAAATACGAAAGCCAGAGTTACCTGGAGTGGGTTGCTCGCGCCACATTCTTATCCTTTGGTGGACGGGAAAACGTTAGCCCAAACGGCAAGTGCGCCTTCACCAGAACGCCAAAGCGATGGTGCGACATGCGAGAGTCTGACGCGAGTGCCGAGTGTTGGAATAAGCTCTCAAATATTGCTTTAATTACAATGCGTCGGTAGGGACCGCTCTTTCTGGTTGTGCACTTTGTCCAATACACCTATAAACGAGGAAGTAAACATTCGAGTTTTCTGCATTACATCGGCACGTTGGCTGCAATTTGTTTGTTCGGATAACAAACGCAACAAGGACGAAGGTGAAAGAAAAGGGAAGTTTGGCTAACTGAAAACCGTCAGGGAGAACCAGGAGGAAAAAGAACATGCAGAAGAAGCTCAACAAGTATTCCAGTGCATCATAGAACGGGAGAATCAAAGGGTATAATGAATATTAGAAGAACAGGAAATGGACACAAAATAGGAGGAGCAGTTATAATTACACGGAAATAGAGCGAACGCTTTGGCAGCTTCAATCAATCAATCTTTTTGTGCTGCAAGTAGGTCCGCAACTCGCTTCTCTAGCGTCGGCAACGGACCACGTCCAGGCTGGGCATTGAATCTGACCCAGTTGCCACCTTCGACAAGGTAGCACCACTCGGGGCATATTTCGGCGAGAAGCCGAACGTAGTCACACGCCTCCGCTGCAGCACAAAGCAATTAATAGGTGAAAGTGAATAACGAAAGTGAAGTCAACTTACCGAGGGGAGGTCGCGTGCTGAAGACAGTTTGAGCGTGTTGGCCCGCAGCCCGCAATGACAACCCCCTTTTTTCCGTTGGTGAGAGAAGGCTGCGGTAATAAACGAAGATCGGCTGATCAGTTTTTTTTCGTTTTTTTTTCTAGTTCAACGCTCGTGGTTACATTTTCCCATCCTCACCTTGTGAGCCCAAGGGCAACTGTGCGCAGCTGACTGAGCATAGTGAGCCGCTTCGTTGTTGCAGCGTCGTACGGGTGCTTTTTGTGGATTTGCACTTCTTTGACTGCCTGCTCCTTTGGCAGGCGGGGGGAGGCAGCGTTCATGAGGAGGAGGCGGTGCGGTTGAGTCCTGGAGGCCGATGTCGGCGTTAGGGGTCGAGGCGAGCGGAATTCGGTTCGTTCCGGAACGGCCCCCCTTGATCGCAGCTGCTGGCTTTGAATCGAGTTGAGGAGTGAAACGAAAAAACGAAAAAAAACTTTACAATGAGATCTCGGTCAAGGGTTCCTGCAAGTCGACGTGAGCCAGATCCTCATCGTCAAAGAGTCTCTTGCGCCGCTGGGAGAGCGGCGTTATAGAGGGATCGATCAACGTCTGTTTGACTGGCGTTGAGGGGAAACCGTTTGAATCCGGCTGACAACTTGTAACTCATTGGTTGAGTGCCGGGAAAAAGGAAAGGCAAAGCAAACTCACGGCGGTGAATTTTCAGTCAAATACTGATTTTTGAGGGCGCTTTTCACGTCGACATCGGCGGCGATCGGTGCGATGGACAGAGCGTCTTCTTGTTCATGTGGCAGGGGCTCTGACCATGCGGCGGTGGTGCAAGACTCGGGCTGCTCCACACTGTCTGCGGGGTGCAGGAGTCGTCGGGTGGGGATGATCGTTGCGATCGCTGGGAGGGCGGATCTCTGCGCGAAGTAGGCGGCGGTGCTGGTGGTGGTGGCTGTGGCGTTTGGTCGTTGCTCTTCTTCTTCGGAGAGCGGCAGGGGACTGAGGGACGATGGGGCAAAGAAATCGGTGATGGGCGCTGAAAAAACGCCTAGCTTGCGTCCGCTGCTTTCAATGTGAGAGTGTGGGTGTAGCAACGACAATGCTTTGCTCTGATGACAAACGTTCCTGGGACGAAAGCAGAAGGAAAGAAAAAAAAACATGGGTGTGCGGAAGGGAAACAAGAAAATGCATTAAGAGAGCAAGTGCATAAAGAAAGATACAATAACAGGAGGACATGGACACAAAATACCAGCAGTCATAACCACACCGAAAGGAGGCGAGCAGATTCGATCAACTGTCGGTTGCAAGTAGGTCTGCAACTCCCTTCTCAAGCGTCAGCAATGGACCACCACGATCAGCCTGGACTTTGAATCCGACTCGCGTTCCACCGTCGACGAGAGAGCACCATTCAGGGAATGTCTCGGCAGAGGATAAAAGTAGCCACATGCGTCGACTTGAGGCGAAATGATAAAGTTGACTAAAGGGTTTGAAGAAGAGCCCAAACTTGAGGACAAAAGGACTCGAGCGACTGGCTGAACACGGCGCTGACCTTTTTCCTCGATCATCGCGCGCGAGCGACCTAAGCTAGACGACAGGCGGTAGCAGCAGCAGGGCGCAAGTGCTAGTTGAGGTCGTCAGATCGTTTGCTCGTTTGAGGCCCGGCTGCGGTGGCAGCTGCCGTCAGTCGGCGAAATTCACTTCAAATGAACCCATCTCAAGCAGCTCGAAAATTGATTACATTAAACTGATCACATTTTTTGTAATCCACCATTCACCGACTAGGAGGCGAAAATTGTACCGAATAGTGAAATGGCAACAGCGCTCGCGTGTTGTATCAGGTACTGTGTTTGATTCCCCGCATACCAATTACATAGCCTCGATACTCTTGCGATACCGCATCGCATTAAGGCCAAAACTGTAGTTTTGGCAACGTTCCAGACCTTGAAGGCAGCAGCGGCGGCGGCAGAACGCACTTGTTCTCCTGTCTGGCCGTGATTGCTGCGGCTGCCGCCGTTGGTCGATGGCGGAAGGTAAAAGGAGACGGGTCAGGGCAACTAGGTGAGGGTGAATAAAGAGCTATTTTGCGAACCAATGTTTGAACCAATCTTCGCCACATGATCCCGATTCCATGTTTGAAAGGGAAATGCCAAGCTTTGTTGTGCGGCAAGGTTGCGTGGATAGTTAACATGGACTTAGATCATTCCATGCACAGAATTGCCAAAAAAGGGAAGGAGAGATTTTCTTCCTTTTTCTTGTTTTTCTTTTTTTTTTTGCTTTGGACGCGAGCGACAGAGCGGCGAAGTCCGCCGGCATTGGATTGGCTCCACCGGCGTCTGGATCGACCACTGCTTCACCCAAAACATTGGCCGAATGCAGCTCGTCATGGTAAGCGCGTCGAATTCAGCGCTTATGGATCAATATCTAAATCTATCGCATTTCCACTGACTTATTGAATCTCCCCCCAAAAGGGTTACGCTGCCAGCAAAGGTGTCACCATCTCCAACAACGAGTTCAACGGCGTCACCAACTTTTCTCCCTATTGCAACAACAAGTCCTACTGGATCATGCTGCTGGTCGGTATCAACGACGAAATCACCATCGCGCAAAACCTGATCCACGACTCGTCCGGCCGCGGCCCGCACATTGGCGGCACCGCCGGCTACGTCCAGAAGCTCCACCTCGTCAACAACTACTACACAACCGTCGACGGCCACGCCATCGACCCGGAGCTCGGGTCCCTGACACTCGCGGAGGGCAACGTCTTCAACGCCGTCAAAATGCCCGTGACCACCAACTTGGACGGAAAGCTCTTTTTCCCGCAGACCGCGGCCGACGCGGCGGCCTGCACCGCCGCCTTGGGCCGCGCGTGCGTCCCCAACTCGGTCACGGGCGGCTCCGGCGCCGTCTCACGGCTCGAAACGGACCCGCTGTCGTCCTTCTCGGGCGTCGCCGCCGTCTCGGGCGTCACCCCGATGCCCGCCGCCAGCGTCGCCGCCTTTGTCACCGCCAACGCCGGCGTCGGAAAGCTCGGCGCCGCCGCCGCCGCCGCCGCCCCCGCTCCTACCAGCAAATCATCCACCGCCGCAGCAGTCGTGGCCCCTGCCACCTCGAAGCCATCATCAAACCCCGCCGCCGCCGTAGCCACCACCACCCCTTCCACCCCAGCGACGGGCGGCGGTACCACCACCACCCTGACTGTCGGCGTCGGCTTCACAGGCTGCTGGCCCGCGACGGGGGGCACCCAAGCCGCCTTCACGCTCAACATCGACCCACCCCCGACCGCCGAAACCGGGCTCCCCCTCGTCTCTCTCTCCTTCTCGACCTCCCCCACCGCAATCTCGACCCCCTGGAACGCCGGCTCGTCCGTCTTTTCCGCGGCGCAGGGGACTTGGTCGTTCGCGACGCTCGACGACCAGCCGAACCGGGAGCCGTGCTGTCGTTCCCGTTGAGCGTCGCGTGCGTCGGGAACGCGTTGAGCCCGGGGGTGACGGTGAAGGTCAAGGCGACGGTGGGCGGGGTCGCGGCGAGGGTCGTGTCGACGGTCGCGGGGATTACGGCGGGGTGAATGTAAATTGCGCTGATTTCGTGTGGTGGACGGCGTCGTTGTTGAGAAGTTGAATCTCCTCTCAACCTCGATTTTCAGTTTCCTTTTCGTTTAGCGCGCTGGAATGTCGCAGCGCTCTCTTTTTCCGTTTCTCAATCCCCTGTCTGGTATCTCTCTGCTGCTTTTGAAAAGAAAATGTTGCTGCGTAGGTACATATATCGGAATAAATGGATTATAAACGTTGCAGCTGGGAGGAGCTATGTGCTACCATACAAAATTTGATCCGTTAAACGAGCACTTATCGATTTGTGTGCTCGATTTCACCAGCCACGACGAGGTCGAGGACCACACTGGATACGCGGCCACGGGCAGGACCTGCCATTCCAAATATAATTGCTCTGTCTTTCAGTTCCACAGTTGAAGCTGTAATTGATCTCTTTCTCTGTCCGTCCAGCTACACTCAAGAGTCCTTCCTGAAGAATATGCCGAGTAAGTTTGTTCTTCACGAGTCTTCGAGTGGAAGACAACAGAAAAGATGGTCGGGTGAACCACCGCCGACCGATTACATCGGTCGCTTTCCCGCCGTCGTCTCAATCCAGATCTGCCGCTACTCCACGCCCACGCGCGATCCCTACACACTCGCCTCCCTTCTCCGCATCCCCAGAATCCAAGCCACCTCGCTGATGAAGATCGGCGGCCGCCGCTATTTCCTTGATCCGCGTGGACTCCACCGGCCTCGTCGACTTTCTTCTGCGCCACCCACGCAGTTTGAAACATAGTTCAACGGCGCTTGCAATAAATCACGCCGGCAGCGCAGACGTTGCAGTGGAGGAAAGAGAGCGGGCTGCCGCTCGTTTACAACGCATGGGCGAAGGTGGCTCCCGTTGCCTGTGCATCAATCGACGATGGTGGAAGGACAGCGAGTTGGAACTGAAGCATGACAATCGAGTCGTTTTCGAGGCCAGCAGAAATGGACAGCCCCGCGTGCTGCAGTGGTGGAAGGAGAGTAGACTCCCGTTGGATTACGATGTCAAGCCAGATCAATCTAAGTCCGGGCGGTCTGTTGGTAAAGACCGCCGTTGGATATTCGCGACCTTTGGCGCTGCGTATTCAAATCCCTGGCTCGGGCGCGCCAAAATTTTTTTCAAGTCATCTTCGCGTTTGCAATCCGTCCCTGACACGTCTCGGAGGGTACGGCCTCACTGCTTTGGGCGAAAGAACAAGAATCATCTGGTTGATATTCGATCGTCATGGTTTGCGGCCAACTCTTTTGCGAAGAGTGACCACGGTCCCTCGCGGGCTGTTTTTTTTTTTGTTGGACTGGATTAAGTAGGTGTGTGTCCCCACCGGCTGGACCGGCAATGCTCTGGAGAAAGCGCAGAAAGAAAGAGTTTGCCGGGCGCCAGCGTTTTAATTCATATTTATTGGCCTCCAATACCACAATTGGTCCCGTCTCAGGACAGCTTGGCTGATCCCGTCTTTCAAGCAGAGCGCAGCCGAGGATGAGAACGGCCGGCCGATATCCCATCTCGAAGGTTGCCTAAATGGGCGAACGTTTGGATCCACCAGATCCATCAAACCGGATTGCGGTGGCGACGATGGCCGCCGGAGCGCCGGTACTCGGAGCGTGCGGTGGGTCATGACGGAAGCACGCGCAGATGTAGCAGTGGTGGAAAGAGAGCGGGGAGCTTCCTTTACATGCAAAGGAACTGTGGACCGCCGCTGATCTGCACAGACCGCGAAAATGAAGCATACGGTAGAGCAGTCAAAGTTTTGTCAGCAAAGATTGTAAAGAACAAAAGAAGGTCGAGGGAGTGGAGCAACAGTGATGGGCAACAGAGACGGCAACAGGGAGAAGCAGCGGACTCAGATGAAGCGCAGCGAGGAATTCAAGCGCAGCAAACGGAAACATGCGTGGGAACATAATGTGGGTAGACAGAACAGGCAACAGAAATGGGAGAAGAAAAGGGTGCCGTCAAATCAGGTGGTGGATTTCAGGCATCATAAATGGCACAAGTGGGGACAAGCCGTGTCAAATAAATAATAAAAGAGGCGAGGTTTCGAACGAGAACATGAGCAACAACCGTAAAGAGAGAGGGAGCCACCAACAGTGGCTTTTTCCCCCCTCTCAGGTTCCGCTCGAGCTTGGGCCGCCCACGAGCAATGTTCCAATGCGCTTTTTCAGCGTCGCCAGAGGGTCAACGTCCTTCGGTTCTTCGAGCCTGACCACGGCGCCGCTATTTGTTTGAACGAGAGCGCACCAATCGGGGTATATTTCGGCGAGGAGGCGAATGTGGTCGCAAGCTTCGACTGCGGTGTGAAATGGAGAGGAATTAGCGGTGTCCCGGCAAAGCAGTCAGGAGTGAAATTGATTACTCACGATGAGACAGCGGCGTCGAGACCGCCGTTTGAATGTAATCGCCGACGTCTTGCAATGGCAGCACACTTTTTTTCCTCGATGAGAAGAGGCTGCGCGAAAAGAGCAGAAAAGTTGACAGGTAAGTTTTTGTGCTAATTTTTTTTGGATTAAAATGGTAGGCCGTATATAATGCACACGTACCATGTGAGTCCAAGGCCAACTTGATATATTCGACTGAGCATGGCGCGCCGCTTGATTGTTGCTGCGTCGTAGCGAGGCTTGTACATTTGCGACTCAGCTGCCGCCTTTTCCTTGTCTCGGATCTGGCATAAACAATATATTCAGTCAACGCGGTTTATCATGGATGGCTAGCGGCGAACTCTACCCTCTGCAGTATGGCTGCGGCACGCGAAAACGGCTTCTCAAGTGGCGGCGCATCGGGCTTTGTGGGATCTTGCTTCGAGGATGTCGAATCTGAATTAATGTTGGCTGCCTTCGCATCGGCCGCGATCGTCGGCCCCTCAGCGGCGACTGATATGGTGGGGTTTTCTGCGTTTTCGCTGCAATCCACATTCTTCGAATCCGACGCGACCGAAAATATAGGCGGCACGTCTTTCGCCTTGTTTGTGGAAGAAACGACAGGTCCGCGGGGTATCTGTCGGCGAGGGATGTCTGGGACTGTCGCCAAATCAAAATCGGGGTGCCATTTGGCCAAGATGCAGTCATTACTGTCCTTGTCCAGGATCCCGCGCGATAGCAAAAAGGCCTGCCCATGAAGATGAGCTTCGGTCGAGAGTATTGACAAAGTGGCATGAAAACAGCAAAGCAAACCTTGTGTGCGGCCTTCACCCTCGCCACCAGTCGTCTCCGAAACTCTTCCCTCCTTCTGACAAGCTGCATCCCCCACGGCCGAAAAACGAGCGTCCCGGACGGCAGCGCTGCATCCACCGGCGTCCTCGCCCCTTCGTCGTTCGTCGTTTCCGCCTTGTTTATGTCGCTGCCTTCCTCTCCCTCGCTCGCACCACGACCCCCCTCATGATCCACAACCTCGACGCAAACCGACTCGACCCACGACCTCTCCCTGTCCAAAGCCCTGCACCCGACAAATCGATACGCGTCCGGAAGCACCTCTGCAATCTGTTCCAGGTGGCGCCACTCGAACGCGCGGGCGGTTGCGACCTCGACGGCGGGCTGGATGCGGTGGAAGGTGGCGGGCTGGTCGCGGGCGGCGAGGAAGGAGAGGGTCGCTTCGAGGGCTGTGAAGTGGGCGTCCAGGAGCTCGTAGGAGGCAGGTAGGGGGAGGTTGACGCCGTCGATGGGGAGCGGGCGGTGGGGTTGAGTTGGAGCGGGTGTTGGCGGTGCGAGGGGTCGAGGGGAGCGGAATTCTGTTCGTGTTGGGACGGCTTTTGATCGCGGCTGACTGGAAAGAGTTGAGTGAGAAAAGCTGCGTCGAGAGCAACAGAAATACGCTTACGGCGAGATCTCGGTCAAGAGTTCCTTCAAGTGGGCGTCTACATTCTTCAGATTCACATCATCAAAGAGTCTCTTGCGGAGCGCCAGCGGTGTTACAGAGGGGTCGATCGACTTCGTTTTGACTGGTGTGGATGTTGCTGGCACAGGTCGTTTCGGCTGTTCTTGTTCGACGGGTTCTTGCAATACTAGACTGCACGAAGTTTTCAGTATTGTGGTTAACTGGAAAACCGAACGGAATTGTTACCTTGCTTCATGCGTGGTCGTTATTATGGCCTCACCCTGATCGCTGAGTTGTTTGCCTTTCGAATGAGTCTTCGGTGTGAGAAGCAAAGGGATCTGGGTTGACGAGGCACCATGTCAGCAAAATCGGACAGGTGATTTCGGACGATCACGTCCTAACCGATGCGTCCAGCCTCCGTCGCTTCTCTGGTCTCGCCACGCCCGCTTCGCCGTCTCCACTTGCAAGCGCTTTCTTGACGGTGGATGACTTCCCTGGCTTCCTCGGCGACACAGATTTGGGTCGCTTAAGACCTCGAGGGGTGGAAGGTTTGACGGCGGTTTGGGCTGCCGCGTTCAGAGAGGCGACTACTGCCGGCGACGGAAACAGGGATCGCTGGGGCGGCCGCCGCGTTGTCGCGTCTGCGCTTCGAGTCTTGGAGTTCAGTGTGTCGTTGGTGGGAGGTTCCTGGGTGGTGGTGGCGGTGGTGGCGGTCGTGGTTGCAGCCTTGCTCTTGGGAAGAGCGCCAACTCCGGTTCCAGCCTTGCGGAGCAGTACTGGCGTCCGCGAGCGAGACGCGTCGAGAAACTTGGTGATTGGCGGCTGGTGCAGCACCGGCTCCTGCTGCGAATGCATCGTCGTCGCCGTCGTCGCCGTCGTCTTTCTAGTCTGCGAGCGGGTGTGGGGGCGTGTGGCCGCAACAGGGGCCGCCCGAGGCGCCGCCAATGCGGCGGTGGAAGCACCACCCATTGCTCTCTATGATTTTTTTTTTTCTTTGAACTTTTTTTCTTTTTTTTGCTTGTTTGTTTGTTTCCTTTGGACGTCGTTTCGTCGGGCAGTCCGAGTTCGGATTTGGCAAAAAAAAAAAGCCGCCGTATTCATCCAAACTCTTCGTGTTTGCGGCATGGCAGAGAAGGGGCGCTCGCTCCGCGCAAAGCTACCCCCGTGGCCCAGCGCGAAAAGGAAAAAAGAAAGTGAACAAGAAAGATACAGATCCCTCAAACCTCCCAACCTCAACGAAAAAAAATGAACAACAGAATGCGGCAACTTCAAAAGATCGAGAAGCGGATTATCAATAAAATAAAGGCCAACAACGATTGAAAGGAAAAGGCCAACAAGCAAGAAGGCAGCGGCGAAGCAACGTGCAGGCAATAGATTCCCAAGTGCTGGCAGACTTTCAGGCGCGAGACACCAAACGCGGTCTCAAAAGCTTGTGAGGAAATTCAAAGGCAATGGATATCAAGAAAGTGGCAAACGTGACGGCTCAAGTCTGTCGGTTTACTTCTTGTCCGCGTCCTTGAATTCTGCGTCGGTCGCGTTCGAAGATGACGAAGAGTCTGAAGAGGACGACGACGACGACGACTCGTTCTGCTTCTTCTTGTACACCATCTCAAAGAGCTTCAGCGAGTCCCGCTGAAGGTCGTCGTACTTCTCCTTAATCTCCTCGGGGGTGATGTCGTCGGCGCCCTTGCCGATGAAAGCCCGCAGGTCCGCGATCTTGGTCTTGAGCTTGTCGGCCTCGGTCGCCTCCAGCTGGTCCTTGAACTCGTCCATGGCCTTCTCCGTCTCGTGGGCAATGCTCTCGGCCTTGTTCGACTCTTCGATCACGTCCTTGCGCTTCTTGTCCGCTTCGGCGTGCGACTCGGCCTCGGCAACCATCTTTTCGATTTCGGCGTCAGAGAGACCAGACGAGGCGGCGAGAGTGATGGACTGGTCCTTGTTCGTGGCCTTGTCCTTGGCGGACACGTTCACAATGCCGTCGGCGTCAATGTCGAAAGCGACCTCGATTTGGGGGACGCCGCGTGGGGCAGGCGGGATGCCGACGAGGTTGAACTGACCAAGGAGCTTGTTGTCGCGGACGAGAGGACGCTCTCCCTGGAACACCTTGATTTCGACCTGGGTCTGACCGTCGGCAGCGGTCGAGAAGACTTGCGCCTTCTTGGTGGGGATGGTGGTGTTGCGCGGGATCAGTGGGGTGAAGACGCCGCCGAGGGTTTCAATGCCGAGCGAAAGAGGGGTGACGTCCAAAAGAAGGATAGACGTGACTTCTCCAGAAAGCACCCCACCCTGGATGGCAGCGCCAATCGCCACAGCTTCGTCTGGGTTGACTGCTTTGGAGGGCTCCTTTCCAAAGATGCTCTTGACCATCTCCTGAACCTTGGGGACACGCGACATTCCACCAACAAGGATGACTTCGTTGATCTCCGAGGTGGAAACACCGGCGTCCTTGATGGCCTTCTTGCAGGGCTCGACGGTGCGGTCCATGAGCTCCTTGGTAAGCTGCTCGAACTGGGCGCGCGTCATCTTCATCGAAATGTGCTTGGGACCGTTCTGGTCAGCCGTAATGTAGGGGAGGTTGATGTCGGTTGAGACGGTTGACGAAAGCTCGATCTTGGCCTTCTCGGCGGCCTCACGGATCCGCTGCAATGCCATGTTGTCCTTCTGGAGGTCGAGGCTGTTTTCCTTCTTGAACTGCGCGACAATGTGGTTGACGAGCGCGTTGTCAAAGTCCTCGCCACCAAGGTGAGTGTCACCGTTGGTGGACTTGACCTCGAAGACACCCTTCTGAATCTCGAGAATCGAGATATCGAACGTTCCACCTCCAAGATCGTACACGGCAACAACGCGGTCGCCAGACTTGTCCAAACCGTACGCGAGTGCCGCTGCGGTCGGTTCGTTGATGACTCGAAGTACGTTCAGACCAGAGATTTGGCCTGCATCCTTGGTGGCCTGACGCTGCGCATCGTTGAAGTAGGCTGGGACGGTGATGACGGCGTTGTTGACAGGCTTTCCGAGGAAGGCTTCGGCAGTCTCTTTCATCTTCATTAAGACGAAGCCACCGATCTGCGACGGCGAGTACTTCTTCCCACGGGCCTCGACCCACGCGTCGCCGTTGCTGTGCTTCACGATCTTGTATGGGACGATTTTCTGATCGCGGGTGACGATGGGGTCGTCAAAGCGGCGACCAATCAGGCGTTTGATGGCGAAGAGCGTGTTTTCGGGGTTGACGACGGCCTGTCGCTTTGCTGGGGTTCCGACGATCAACTCGTTGTCCTTTGAAAACGCGACCACAGACGGCGTTGTCCGACCACCCTCTGAGTTTTCAATGACGCGCGGAGTTTTTCCGTCCATAACTGTGGTTGGGCAGGGAAGATGGGTAGAAAGGATTGCGCGTCAGACGGGGAGGTAATCTTCGGCACCGCCCACCACCTACCAGCAACACAAGAGTTTGTTGTTCCCAAGTCGATACCAATGATCTGGCCCTGGACCTTGTCGCTGCGAGTGGGAAAGAAGGAAGGCACGGGTCAGCGGGCAGCTCACACGACAGGAGGATGGGGTGGACGATGGATGGGGCCAGTCACCTTGAGAAGCGAGCGAAGCCGAGGCTGCCGGCCATGGACGACGGCCGCGCGACCATTTGGGGACGGAAAGCTGATGCCGCCGAAGCGCGGGCGAGCATGGACCGCGCCGACCAAGACGATGCGTACATTCTAGCGTGGGTGAGAGGATAAAGAGTGTGAGAGCGTGAGTAAGTGGGTGCGTAAGTTGCGGTCACCCTGCACCAAATGAGAAGGAGGAAGTCGTCGTCGCACCTGAGAGAGAGAGTGTGCGTGTGTGTGTGTGGGTGTGGTGTCTGTTTGCTGCCTTCTTTTTACTTCTTCTCGTTTTAGATTGCTTTTTGGCTTTTGTGTATGATTCCACGATTCGATTCTGTTCCTTCTTCCCCTTTCCTTTCTTTCTTTCTTTTTTTTTTTTCTCGCTTCTTGTTCAGTTTGTTTCTTCCTTCGCTTTCACAGAGCCGCTCGCTATTCCGCTGGTGTAATAATAAGGGGCGTCGCGAAAATGCATGTGGTGCTTTCAATTCCGCATATATCAACCACACACGGTCTTCAAGTAACAACCCTGTTCTTCTTCATTAGAGCTTTGTTGTGTGTTGCATTGGCCCCCCCGCATTCTCTGCGAAACGAAAACCTCAAAAGCTGAGTTCGCTGAAACCAGAGTCCACGTAGAGTGAATGGGAAGAACACGAAGAAGTTGAAAGCGCAAAAAAAGGGAACAGCAGAACGTGTAAAACAGATTCTGGGTGTCTGACCCCGAGCTTGGAGGAGCTTCGTGCCAGCCCGCGCCCAAAGAGGAAGAGGAGCCTCCTCCTGACAACAGGGTCGAAGTAAATCGGAAAGCCCTGCTGCAGGCCGTGCGCTATCTGGAGGCGCTGATAAAAATGCTCCCGACTGTCGTACAAGAGCGTGGGAGGAAGGGTTGAAGTCGTGCTCCACAATTTAAATGTACGGCAGCGGCATCGGGAAACACTCCTGTTGAGCGAGCAGCGGGAGTCAAGAAGCGCGCTGGAGGGATCCAGTGTGGTGGGGAAGAGTGGAGGGAAACGGCCGCCGCTCGCCTGGCAGGCTGTGCGCACCGCGGCCAAGCGCAGCATCTCAAGCTAGTGGCACTTAAAGGGCGACTCAAGCAGTAGCAAGTATTATCAGAGGGAGGGGCGATAATCGTATGGAGGGCGACTTCGTGTTTTCCAATCCGCTTGGCGGGAAAAGGAAGGGAATGGGAGACAGGAGGAGCCATACGTCCAAGTAGTTGTCGAACTCGAGAAGTCGACTGGGAAAGGCAACCCAGCTCTGCAGAGAAGAATGGAGATCTATGAAGCGGGGGAAAAGCGGAGCTACAGGTTTGGTTCATAGAGCTTCTTCGAAAATACTTCGGACGTTGTGGATATGAGCTTGTCCGGACCTCGTAGTCCAGTCTTCGGTTTCCGACTTGCACTTCAAATCCTGTGTTGGGTGAGCAGTACTTGACTGAGTTACTTATGTTTTCATCCCTCTCAAACAAAATTTTGCACTCTTTCTCAATGCTAACGGTGTAAAGCAGCAGCACCGCAAGCGGCTTCGCGGGTGGCAGCGTCGGCCGCGACGGTGGCGCCGCTCGCCTACTTCCTGAAGTCCTCGTCAAGATCATCAAAGCGCTGGTGGACGAGGTCGCCACGGATGACTGGCGCAGCGGCGCCTTGCAGAATTGAGTGCTGCCTCTCTCTGATAGTGCGCGTGCGGCTCGCCTGTAGGGCGTGGCGGGCCGCGGTCGAGTCCGACGCCGTGGCCATGTACGCGTCCGGCGACTGCTGCCCGCTCTGCGAGGAGGTCGTTATCTCCCGCGTCGGCGGCGCCGGCAGCATCAACAAAAACGGCTGCGGCGGGGGCGGCGGACCAAAAAAACCCTTCAATCGGTCGAAACAACCGCGAAAGTACGTGGCAGGATTTTCCGACGAGCGTGTGGGCGTGTGGATCATCAGCGCTACGAGGACCATTCGGATCACAAGGATGCATGGCCGTGTAGAATTTACCGAGATACCCGGCGTGCAGTATTGGCGGTGTCGCCACGTCTCCGCCGTTGCGAACGACGCAACAGTGACCTTGCCAAACGGCGACGTACGACTGAAACACAGCGGTGATTGAGCGCCCCTCTCGGAGCTTGGTTCGACCTCCTCGTCGACTGCACAATGATTTAGTGGTTCCGTGCCAAGATGGGCGAGGTTCTCTTTGTTGACAACCTTGGGGGATACTACGCGGACTATAGGGCATCCGTCCCCGTCATGTTATCCAACGAGAGCACTTTTATTTTGGAGAAGCTCCAAAAATGAACCCAGCCGCACTTCCCCAGACGCCGTCGGACTGTTGAACAGAGCCGCATTTCGATCTCGCTACCGCGAACGCGTACTTGCCCTCATTTCGACTTTGTATCGAACGCGTGCAAGACCTGCAGGGCTGCAAACAAATGAACTTGACCCACCGTGATGGCCCGTCCCAAAAGCACGCTACGGCTCCATCGATTTGAGAGCGCAGCTACTTCTTCTGTATGAACCTCTTCGATTGGGGGTCTATTCGTTCATTGGGGCAGCAAAAATGCGGAATACTACCGGGATGCGGATGACCACTTCCACCAGCACGGCGGGAGGTGGATGGTGGACACGCTGCGTTTTGGGCGGTTCGAGGGATTGCGCTTCCGAGGGATTTACTATGACGACGACGACGACGACGACGACGACGACAACGGCGCGCGCCCTATTACGTGGATAGCGTGTGCCCGTCTTTGAGAATTTCCCGTACCACGCGTACGTCAGGCGGTCCGGGCGGTTGCTGGTGCTCTATTTGTGGGCAGTAGGTGTGTTGGGTGTGGTGTGCGTGTGGCGGGAGGTGAGGCAGACAGAGATGGGAGGCGGAAATAGCCCCCCGTCTTATCTGATAAAAGGGGGGAAAAAGAGAAAAAAAAAAAAAAAAAAAGGCAGACCCACACAGACAGACAGACATGGCAAACAGTGGCGGCGGCAGCAAGAAGGGCGGCGACAGCAACAAGAACGTCGACTTCAAGCTGCACTGGCCCTCGTACGGAGGCGGAGGCGGCGGCGGCGGCGGCGGCGGCGGTCCGCCTGCGGGGTACCACTCGCACGACGGTGAGCTAGTAGTAGTGAAGAGCGAGCCAGGCGAGCGCGCAGAAGATGGATGGATGGATGGATGGGTGGACACGGACGGAGGGACGGACGGTTGAACGACGCGCAATCCTTCCGCAGGGTGACCCCGTGCCCCCGTCCCCTCCATCGTCCTCGTGTCATGTGCCACACACACACACACACACACACACACACTCACACTCACTCAAAGGGCGCAACTTCCACTCATCTCACGGTCCGGGTGGCGCGCCGCCTCTGCACTCCCACGACGGTACGCACGCTTCGTTCCTCTTCTTTCTCCGATGATGCATCGCGTGCCCGCGCACGCGTGTGCGCGTTCTCTCTTTGCTGACATCCATTCGCGGTCCCAGGCCACAACTTTCATGCGAGCCATGGCGGCCCCGAGCCCAGCAACGACCCCGTCGACCCCTTGTTGGGGTTTTCGAGCGTTGCCGAGCTCCAAAAGGCAATTCAGATGATGGCGGCAATGCAGCAAAGACAACAGCAACAGCAGGCATCGCCTCAGCAGGCGCCAAAGGAACCCGCAACAGCTTCGGCAACGTCCTCTCCGACGCCTGCGTCTGGTACCGCCACCCCAGGACTCTCAAAGTCAGCAAAGAAAACGCGCGTCCAAGTCCAGATTGAAGGCTGCTCAGGCCGCCGCGGCCGACGGCTCCGGGGATGCGCACGACCACGCGGGGCCTGCGCACGGCCACACCCACGACGGCATTCACTTTCACGGGTCCCACGATGCGGATCCGGGCGCCGAACATCCCGATGAGGAGGCGGTGTTGGAGCACAACGGCCACGGTGGCCATGACCACGGCGGAATGCACGGCGGTCATGGGCATGACCACGAGATTTTGGACGGGCCTGGTTTGTACAAGGAGCGCGAGGTCCCTCTGTACCAGCAGAGAAACTGGAAAGAAAGGGCGTTCACGGTCGGTATCGGAGGGTACGTGTTTGATGTTCTTTCAATCCTCCTCATTTTGCACTTGTCATCCTCTGACACCCGACAATCGCCTTAAAAGGCCAGTCGGCTCTGGCAAGACCGCTCTGATGTTGGCCCTTTGCAAAGCCCTCCATCCCAAGTACAACATTGCGGCCGTGACCAACGACATCTTTACAAAAGAAGATGCCGAGTTTCTCATCCGTCACGACGCCCTGCCGAAAGGCCGGATTCGAGCTGTCGAAACTGGTGGATGCCCGCACGCTGCCATTCGCGAAGATGTCTCGGCCAACCTCGGCGCTCTGGAAACATTACAAGAGCAGTTCGGTTGCGAACTGCTGCTCATTGAGAGTGGTGGCGACAATCTCGCAGGTAGCTCAAAATTTTGATTATATCCAATGTGCCAGTACTAACTCCGCATCACATTCGGAATCACTCGCAGCAAACTACTCCCGAGAGCTTGCAGACTACATCATCTACGTGATTGACGTCTCGGGCGGGGACAAAATCCCCCGGAAAGGCGGTCCCGGCATCACCCAATCCGACCTTCTCGTCATCAACAAGACGGATTTGGCCGAACTCGTCGGCGCAGACTTGAAGGTCATGGAGCGAGACTCGGCCAAAATGCGCGACATTGGACCGACACTTTTCGCCCAAGTGAAGCACGGGGTCGGTGTGGATGCGATCGTCGACGAGATTTTGAAGGCATATCGCGCAAGCGGGGCGGCACCGGCGGCGCCGAAGGCGGCAGCAAAGGCAGTGCCATCAGTTACAAAGTCTGAGCCTCAGGCTGCTCCTGCCTCTGCTCCGGCAGGTGCAGGCGCGGGAGCCAGCAACGGTGAGAAGAAGAAAAAGAAGAAGAAGTGAAATTGTCGAATGAGGAGGGGGGTCAGACCGGATCGTAACTATGAGGCAGCCTTTTCGTTGTCAGTAAATGATGCATTGATGGAGTGTATTTGTGGAAGTCGAATCATGTAGGGTGGACGATGTAGACACGGTGAGCGCTACAGACAGCGTGTCATATCCAGCGTTTTAGCGTGGTGGCAGGTCCGTGCTCCTGGGGGTGGGCGAAGCAGCTTCTGAACAAGGAAAGAACGGGGAAAAAACGAGGGAGAAATCCGTTTGACTCGCTCGACCCATCAATTCGCCATGCTCCGGCTCGCCCGATCCCCTGCCCTCAACGGTACGTGACGATTTTGGCTCGTCTCGCCCTCTTGTCGTCTCGACCTCTTGTCGTCTCGATCGCCTTGGTGTCTTGCAGATCGTGCGCCGCATCTTTTTGCTTCCGTGTGCAGATAGATCGGGGGGAGCGGATGGACGCGATGTTGGCGAGGTCGCGATCCGCGATCTGGTCCTCAATATCGGCGATCGCTCCCGTCGAGTCTCTTTCTAACGTCTACTGCCAGCTCCCCGCGCTTTCATCCAGCGCAGCCCGTCCGCTGTCCTGCGGTAAGCACATTTATTCCTCCTCCATGGACTTGCTTCTTACACGGCCTTCAGGCCAGCCTCGGCCCTGATCCAGGATCGCCACTACGCGACCGGTAAATCTCGCCACTCTCAACTGACCCCGCCCCGCAAGATCGGTAGTACTAACCCGGGGTGTTTGCAACTCTATAGAACGCAAGCCCGCCTCTGAAACCGCCGCCGCCCTCGTCAACGCGTTCCCTGGCGACAACCTCGCGGCCAAGGCCTCGTCCGTGCTCCTCTTCTCGTCCATCGGAGCGTGGCTGATTTCAAAGGAAATCTACATTGTGGACGGAGAGTTCTTTGAGGCCATCGGCCTGTTTGGCGCTTACTACATCTGGTACTCGGCCGGAAAGGAGGGCGCCGTCGAGTGGTTCAACGAGAGGCAGGGCGTACGTATCGTCGGGCGACTTGCGTTTCGATTTATTCGTTTTCCTCCTTGCAGACTATTCGCCGCGTCTTGAACGAGGCCCGTGAGCAGCACAAGGCTGTCGTCCAGGAGCGCATCGCGCACATTGCAAAGCTCGAGGACGTTGTCGGCGTGACCAAGGGCCTCTTCGAGATTTCGAAGGTAAATAAGTACCGTACGCGCTCGCCAAACAGAACCGCATTCTTAAGCCTTGCTCCCCAAACAATATTTGCAGGAAATCGCAAAACTCGAGGCGCAAACCTACGAGCTGAAGCAAAAGGTCTCGTTCGCCAACGAAATCAAGTCGGTCCTTGACTCGTGGGTGCGCCACGAGGCCAGCGTTCGGGAGCGCCAGCAAAAGAGCATGGCGGAGGCCATCATCGCAAAGGTCAAGGCCGACCTCGCGAACCCCAAGACGGTTGAGTATTTTTTGTGGCTTTGGTCTATTGTGCGCAGCGTGGGGTTTTTTACTGACTGGGATGGTTTCGTTTTTCTCTCGCATCCGCAGCAAAACGACATTCTGGGCCAGACCCTTGTTGACATTGAGAAGCTTGCGGCTACCGCAAAGTAATGGCTTTCTGAATTGTTCAAATACAATATTTGCCACCCCGATGGTACCCGCTCGTGTTCACGCTTTGCTCAGCTTGAGCGCGATTGCTTTCTCTCTACACCACTTTTCGTCTCCGGGGCCCTTTCCAGAGATAGTGAAAGGCATAGCACTCGAGTGTGTCAATTCATAGTGTGACATAATATATTCTCAGTCTACAATAAAAAGGGCGAATGAAAAACATTCGGCGAGACCGCGTTGCGTCCGTTGTCAAGTCACGATTTCCTCCATCCATTCAAGCAGTGGCGGCCTGATTTTTACTTTGCACCCACGAAAAGACGGCATCGCCAGCGCTCAAATAGTCGACCAGCACGATCCACGGCGTGGCGCAACCGCTCACAATGTCGATCAGAGCGGGCGCGACTTCGTTCGCAGCGCGCGCCTTTACGCACACGCCGTCGAACGGCAAAATCTCCTGCAGAATGACGGGGAGCCCCGACGCGCACGCGGTCGCGGCTTCCGAGCGGAGGTCGGCCACGGACGCCGGGTTGGACCACGAGTCCTTGTACCAGTCCGAGGAGGCGATGCCAACGTCCGACGGGATCTCGGGCCAGCCGAGCACGATCAGGCGGGTGTTTGCGGCGATCAGCGCACCGAGGGTCGGCCAGGTCGTCGGAGTCTGGGCGGGAGCGGGGAAGAGGAACGCGCCGGCGGGAGAGGAGCGGAGGCGATCGAAAAAGGCGGTGTAGCCGTTCGCGCCCGAGGCGGATTTGATCGCGTCGTCGCGTTCGCTTGCCTTGAGGTAGAGAAAGACGACCTCTCGAGGGTTTGCGGCAAGGAAACTGCCAATCTGACGGAGGGCGGCATTTAGTTTTTACAGGTAAAGCAAACACGCTCTTCGCACTTACAGTGCTAAAGACATCCGAGGCAGATGGTCCGTACGCAATCCCCAGCGTCGCTGTTGACGGAAAAGGGCACTCAGATCATTACTCGACGATGACCGCAGCCAAGTAAGCAACAAACTCACACGTCAGGGAATTGTGCGCCGAGTACGGCTGCGTCGTGTCGGTTGGGTTGTAACCAACGAAAGCAATGTCCAGCCACCGAACCCCCATGTTCAGGAGAGTGGCCAGATCGGACCCTTGATTCTCATAGCCGCATGTTGCAAACGCAGCAAAGCTTCCGCAAGAATTCGAAGTAGCGTTGATTTGTTCGCATTTGACGTTGAACATGGCTGCGTTGTGCGCTCCGCGGCAGATTGCATGCTTCGGCAACGCCGTTGCAACCGTTTGTGACGGGAGTTGTGGTGGGCTGAGAGGAAGTCGCCGTGGTGCCGATCTGAACGGTAGATGTCCCCGATCGAGAGGAAAGCGGCGCTGTCGAAGAGGATGACGACGAAGCCGGAGGACCGCCAGATGCGCAGGCGCCTTCCATGATTACCGAAGCGACGACGAGGAAGGGAATGAGAGAGAAGCGCATCTCGGCGAAGTTCCTTTGTACTGTCGCAGAGACGTGAGTTATGAGGGGGAGTGGGTGACGTATAATGAGGGGCACCAAATTGGTTTGCACTCGAAGAGACAACGAGCAGCCGCCAAGAGGTCAGCCCACCTTGGCAACCATTAGTCGCAAGAGCGAGGCTCTTCTCCAAGGATGCAACGCGTTTGTTCAACGGCTGTTTCGTTCGATGACAGCTTCCTTAAATCCGTGCGAGACGGCAATGTATTTTGGACGCCCTGACGCCCACTCCTGCGCTGGTCCAACCCCGCCAACACGCTCCAAAGGGCCAATTCATCAAGCAACTCCCTACATCTCCAGCCAACATTCCACAATACTCCATCCAAGGGCTCTCACGCCTTGGCAGCGGCAGCCCCAGGGGCGCCAGTACCGGCGGCGGCGGGCTTCTTCCCATCCTTGTTGAAACCACCGCGGAAACGAACGGGTGGCGTACGGTCCCTCCTGCCTTCGCGTGAGCGGACACGGACGATGTGGGCGTGGATGGCGCAGGAAACGCAGTACAGAGTCTTGATGTAGAGCTTGGGGAGAGCGTATTCTGCGATCGAAAGGCTTAGCACAGTATCCTCGAGAATCATCGATTGAGAAACCAGATTCTCACCCTGGAACACAGACGCCTCAGTGATGTCCCGGACGGCGGCCGATTCCACCATGTTGCGGATCAGGAAACGGCTGATTGCCTTGTCCTTCGGGACGCAGCGCGAGCAGTTGGAGCAGCGGACCGGCTTTACGTGGCCGCGACCGTGCTTGGATCGTCCATTGTTCCGGCGTTTCTGAGTCTGTGATGGGAGGAGGACAACAGGAGACTGAGAAAAGCGACCGAAAACGGATCTGCAGGGGAGCATAGCATATTGCCAAGAACGGGCGCTGCAACCATCGATTGTCGCGCTGGCCGCCTGGGACTGCTGCTGGTCCAGACAAACGCTGGCGATGGTCACACCATTTCAAAGCCGCTAACGAGATCGCAACTGATCCTGCAGCCGAAAGCGAGTTTCTTCAGCAGTCCGCGATGTAAGCACCCTCCTTCATGTTTCGCATGTCAAACTGCTAGATGCCGCCGATCGAAGCTCGTGAATCGCAGCTGGGGTTGGATCGATAGAGATAGAGAGATGGAGACGGGGTGGGGGATGGGATGGGATGGGATGGAACGGGCTGGGGTAGCGACTGTTGGAACCCACCATCGTCAGAGAATTTTGGTTCAGTACACCCAAATCCGAACCGTGCTCGGTGGCCTCGAACGGCCCAAAGAAATTGTAACTCCACGAAACACAGAGCAAAAGATCGACACTCAATCTATCAGTATTCTCTACATCTGCGCGTTTTCTCTACATCTGCACTTGGTAGCAACAGAGGTGCTAAGCTGCGCAGAGGGCGACAATGGCAATGGATTTTCAACCGTTCAGTGCAAATTAGCGGCGCGAAATCAGTTGGCATTCAACTGCAACCGCACTATTCGTCGTGGGAAAAACCATTCTGAAGCGACAGAACGAGCTGCGGAGCAACCTGCTTGTGTTCATTTCCATATCACTAGGGGATGCCCATTGACTTATAAACAGTCCTTGCAAAAAAAACAAAATAAAAGAAAGAGTGAAAAAAATTTATTAAGTCGCACAGCACATAGAGAGCTTGAGAAGCTGCATAGAATGAACTAAAACCTGAGATGATCCACCAACTCCTTGTAAACCACATTTCTAATAGTTGGCCCAACTTTTTCTTGATTGTGTTTTGCAGTTATTATAAGATGTGCTTGGGATGTCACTCGTTGAAAAAGCAACATAGGGCTGTCCATGTGCAATCACATCCTCCCACATACCCAGTCCAAACTTTTTCAAAGTCTGGCCTTGGGACTTGTTGATGGACATTGCAAATGCAGGTTGAACAGGAATTGCTTTCTGGTGAACTCAAAGGGAAATCCTGAATCACTGAACTGCAGAGAGATTCTGGGAAGGAGGACTTTGTCTCCTTTCCTGCTGCCCACAACAACTTCACAGAGCAGCACGTTGTTGGGGCAGACCTCACATAAGTGGGGCATGTCCCATTGCAGAGTCCATCTGTCAGGTTGTGAAGGAGGATGAGAGGCATTCCCACTTTGACAGTTAGCCTGTGGGTGGGCAGGCTGGAAGGGCTAAGGGTGTTGAGGAACTCAGGGCTAATGAGAAGGCTGTTGCCTTCGTTGTCTCCAACTGGGGAGTCAGCTGAAAGTAGTTCCTGGGTATCTCCTGGAAGCTGCTCCATGGCATACTTGTTGAACAGATGAACCACATCATTCCTTGCAGCCAAAATACACTTGTCTGCCAGGTAGGATGCAAACGCTTCCCCTGACTGCTGAACTGCTGCACCAAAATCATCATAGACTGCCTCAAACAGTTGCCTCACGCGAGGACTGCCATCGTTTGCAGGAAAGGTGAGGGTGCTGATGTAGTCTGGGACAATGACATGATTGGGTGCTCCATATGGAGTGTCAAACTGCTGCAGGCTGCCCCTGCCAAGGCGACCCAACCATCCTGTAAAGTCAACAGCATTCTGATTTGCAGTTCCCTGCGCAAGTCTCATGTTGGTTCTCAGCTCAAGTGTCCTGAACATGCCTCCAAAGGTTTGAGAACTTGCAGGAAGCCTTCAGGATCATGGTCTTTGTGGCGTTCGGCACAACAGGTGCTGTCTGCTGAAAGTCGCCCCCAAGCAGCACCACTTTTCCTCCAAACATGGTTTCAGCCATCTGAAAGGATTGATAACATCACGCAGAACCCTGTCAATGACATCCAGAACTAAGGAGTTGAGCATGGATATCTCCTCCAATGCAATGAGATCAGCCAAGTACAGCTCCAGTGCGCAGTCAGTGGAGATTTTGATGCCAGACTGAGAGTCAGCATCAAGCCCTATGGGGATGGCAAATCAAGAGTGGGCAGTTGTGCCACCAGCAAGCAGAAGTGCTGCTATTCCAGAAGAAGCCAAAGAGACCTTGGCTGCTGCAGACTTTTACCAAGATGGCATTGAAGACAAAGGTCTTGCCGCATCCTCCCACTCCCTGAAGATAAAAGATTCGACCTTCTGGGGGAGGCACCACTCCAGGCTCTCCACATTGCTCAACAGTATCGTTGATAAACCCTCCGCAGCGTGTATAGCACTTCACTTGGAACTCCAGGACGCCAAGGTTCTTCAGGAGAAAGCAACAGCTACGCCGTCCGCTCCCAGCATCAGGCATAGGCCCGTCACATGAGAGCGGATGTGGTTAAGGGGGAATTAAGAGTTGCTAAGCACTGCTCTGCATATTAAGAGCAATTCCAGCTTTCATGGATTAGAACATAAGAGATGGGATATGCTTGGATTCTCTTTCTGGACTGAAGGACGCGTCAGGCCAACATGAACAAATAGGGACATCAATAATATGAGAATTAAGAAGTTTTTCTTCTATATATATTAAGAAACTCGGTTACCTGTCAACATCTCGTTGCTTTAGCAACTCCAACCTCAACCTTCGGTCATTACAGTAACCTCAACAAGATTTGACCTTCTGGGGGAGGCACCACTCCAGGCTGTCCACATTGCTCAACAGCATCCACCACAGCCCTGTATGCAAAGGCCTGCTCCTGGTTGAAGCTCCTTTCAGCATTTGCCACAACAGCCTCCCGCTGCTGCTGGTTGTATTCCGAGTTTAGCCTTTGAAAAATCAGCTGGAGGTGGCCTTCCAGCACCAGCACAGGCTCAGGCTGGAACTCTTCCAGCTGCGGCAGGGTTGGGAAGTTGCGCAGCGAGGTTGACAAACTCTGCAGGGATGCATCCAGCAGCCTCAACGCAGTGCAGTACATGTGGTCTGTTGGGGCAAGATCCAGATTCCCATGCTCTAGCTGAGCCGTGTGAAGCTGGTCAGCGACCATCTCATTCCTGAAATCATTGTAGAGAGCCCTTGGATCTGCAGGAGCATTGAAAGTAAGGAGCAATGCAAACAGCCTGATAAACTCTCTTGAGCTTGTCGTCATGTGCACGCCCTGCTGCAAGCACCAAATTGCCTCACTATCATCAGCAGTCAACCCACGTCGCACACAGGCTTCCTGAAACAATCCAAAGGTAGTTCCTTCCACAGTCCGGAGGTGCTCAAAAGGTTGGCCAGAAGAACGCAGGGGAAATATCTCTCAGAGTCCTGAGGGAATGCGGCTTACATCCTGCCAATGGTTGCTGCAGCCTGCTTCCTCTGATGCATTGCCCACCTTGCCTGCCTCCGGTTCCATGTGTACTCCCCAGGAACTTCAAAGTACAACAGCCTCCTTGCATCTTCATCACGCTTGTTCAGTCTGAAGAAAGCAAGAAGCTTGGAGTCCCTCTGAAAGGCAGCGACTTCCTGAAGGTTAGCATCCTCGTCAAAGTATACTGGCTGCTGATCGGGTTAGGGTCAACGAACTCATTGATCTCATCCAAGCAGATAGCAACCTCTCCAGAGCCCACTGACACCCTTGCCATGCCACGGCCCTTGTGCAAGTATTTCATGAGGTATTTGATGGCCCTCATGGTGGCGCATATCTCTTTTTTTTTTTTTTTATTATTCCACGCAGCCAGAAGCTGCGTGACAGGAAGAGTGAAATGCCACGCAGGTATGGCAGGGAGCCAAGAACCTTGACAGAACCATGCGTGTCTCCACGCACAGGCCACCCTAGCTGTTAACGCTACCAGGAAACAAACAACAAGAAGAGAAGCAACAACAACCAAGGAAAGAGAAAGAAGAGAATAAGGTGGGCCGAGGCCCTGCGGAGAGTGTCCAGTGGACAGCGGAGAGGGTGGTGAGCGGAGGCAAATGGGAAATGGCAACACTGCGGAAAATGTGAGCAGGGAGGAGATCCTCAGGGAACGTCAGGGGGTTCAGGATTGGGATAACGCGGAAGTGCTTGTTGCGGAGGAGGCTGGGGAATCACAACAGTGCGGCGAATCCATAGGGTGCCAAGGGCGGGGCGGAGTAACCTGAGGTAGTATTGCTGCCAGGCTAGGATGCCCTTGCGTGAGAGGAGCCAGTCTGGAGGGCAATTGTTGTTGGAATAAAAGCGACTGCATGTGTTGCATTGAGGGGCGCGAGGCTGTTGCTGTCGCTGGGCGGGAGGCTGATGAGGAGGAGGGGTTGTGGAGAAGCGGGGGGTGCGGCAGGAGGCGACACAGGAGGTGGCGAAGGGGAGGAGGGTGGGGTGGGGGGAACGGGGTGGACGCTGGTGGCGCTTGTCAGAAGGCGAGGTGCCGTGGTCGCGCTCCCAGAATGGTCTCTTCGCAGCGAGGGCGCCTGATGAGCTGGTAGACGTCGAGCAGAAAGTCGTGGAAAATGCACACTAGGGCAGTAACGACGTCGGCGGCTGGGAAAGACTCATAGTGGTAGAGAGTGTCGTAAATGGACTGAGGAATAATGCCACAAAGAAGGGTGAGGAAGTTGAGAGGTGCGTTGGCAGAGGAGGAAAATTCCAGGAGAGCGAGCCAAAAGGGGGCGGTCAGGTGAGGGGTGGGTGGTCGGTCACCAGAAGGGGAGCAAGCCGCTAAAGCAGAGGCAAGAGAGGTTTTAACAGCAAGGAGGGCGTCTTGAGCAACAGGGCAAAGGAAAATGTGGGAGAAAATCTCTGTGTGAGTTGAACAACAGCAGCAAAACCCATCAGGGTAACCGTTTGGGTACCAAAGGTGAAGTCGAGATTGGGTGGGGAGAGATTCCGTAAAGAGGTGGCGCATATCTCCACATTGATGTGAGCCAGGTTTTTTTTTTGGAAACCACCCAACGGTTGTCCACTTCAAAGCCACGTGGGAGGGTGAAATGTCGTCCATTATTTCTGCACCAGTACTTAACGCCACCTTCAGGAGACACCTCTGTCCGATTGACCCATGGCTTGGGAAAACCATTTGTGCACTTGGTGCCAGTAGGTTTGCAACAGTCTGAGCATGAGTGAATCATGGTCTCCTTGACAATCGTGTAAAGCTCTGGATCCTCCTGAGGGTCAGGCAGCTCTGCGCTTACAAATTGATCATAGTTGTCTGGGGTCTGGGGCAGTCTCCAGGTTCGCCCCATAGGATGCATCAGTGTAAGCAGCTGGCTGAATCCCATTTGAATATTACCAAGGCCGAAAAACCAACTGACGCCACCCTGGAATTTTTGGGTGCCTCATTGTCACACTCAACAATGAGTACACAGAACCTGCAAACTCACACAAGACCAAGTTCTCTCCTCAGGCCTCACTTGGACTCTTCTTGGGTTTCAACACAGACAGCAAGTCTATTGCTCTCAGCTACGACTTTGCTACTTGGACCATTCTTCAGACACGCCACTACAACTTGCATGAGCACGTCTTTCCTGGCCTTGTCTGCAGCAATACTAAGCTTCAATCTTCTCTTAATTCTGATTTCTTAACTTCTCTTTCTGATGATTTTACTGATTTTCTGAAACTGACAACTCTCCTTCTCTCGATCTGAAATAATTCGTTGGGTTGGATTGTCTATGGGTTGGTTGTGCTGCTGTGGAGATGGAGGTAGTACACTACTGAAGGTGGTGGTGGTGGGAGGTTGATCTTGGCTTCTGTCAGTGTTGTGTTTGTCTTTATACAAAACTGTTACAAAGACCATCACTTGCAAAATGCTGCAAGCCATCCTTGCATTGCAGTATCAGGTCAAAGCTCCTGCACACTGCTTATATCAAAAGACCCAAAACTAACACTCCCTCCTAAGCTGTGGGCAGGAGCAAAGGCTGGCACGGAGGAAAACCTTAAGCCATAGTCAACTTAAGGAAACTGTACACTGGAAAAAGAAGAATCACAAACACGTACGACTGGCCATCGGATGGCAGAACAGAGAGGACAGACTACACTAACAAGAAATGGATGGGGGCACATATTGAACTTCAGAGGTAAAAGAAAATGAGTCAATGCAATGAAGGAACAAAGAAGAAAACAACTCACAGATAAGAAAAAATTAATCAGAGGTACGAGAAGAAACAAAGGCCAATGCGACAAATGGTATTCACTGAGAGAAGCTGAGAGAGATTTCGTCATATAGTCCACAGGCTGTTCTCCTCCAGCAATCCATTTAAGCCGTACTACTTTTTGTTCCACGAGTTCTTGAATATAATGATACTTTACCATGATATGCTTTGACCAATTGGTGTGAAGATCGTTTGAACTGAGGTTGATTACACCGCTTTTGTCAGTGTAGATGACAAGAGGAGTTGGAGGTGGAAGTTGAAGTGCTGTGTAGAGTTGGAATAGTGCCTTAAGTTCTCGTCCCAGTTCAGACACAGCTACATATTCAGCTTCCTGCGGTGACAGCATGACAGTGCTGCTCCGAACAGATGTCCAACTAATAGCTGTTCCTCCAAATAGAACACAGTAGCCAAGCTGTGATTTCCCATCTGAGTGGACACCATGGGCAGCGTTGGAGTAACTGGCTATATCTGTGTAGTTGCGAGAATAGAATAAACCATACTCACTATTACCGTTGAGATATTCGAGAACCTGAACAAGGATCTTCATGTGTTGTTCACTGGGATCCTTGCTGAAGGCACCTAGGTATGAAACTGCTGGGGCAAGATCTGGTTGCGTGTGTGTTGCAAGGTAGTTGATGCCGCCAAGGATTGCCTGGTACAGTCTCTGGTCTGCAGCTGCTTTGTCGATCCAATGTGGCTGAAGATTGCGACTACTGGGAAGGGCAGTTACTGCAGTGCGGTTGTTGATAATGCTGGCATGGCGTTGAAGTAACTCCTTGACATACGCTTTCTGGTGCAAGAAGATTCTGTTGTGGCAGTGTTCCAGTTGCATATTGAGGAGGGTTTTGATTGTTCCTATTTTGTGGAGCTCGATACAGGGTCTGCTGTGCTTTGCTGATATCCATTCGACTTCAGGTGGCCAATCAGTTCTTGGTACCAACACTGGCCAACTTGCTTGATACCATTAACAGCTCTCTTCAGTAGCCAGACTTTGCCATTACTACGGTATCTGTCTGTCTGCTCCATATAAATGGGCACATTGAGCATGCTGTTTAGGAACGCATTGCTGATGTCGACAATAGCAGTGTGCCAGTTGTTTGCAGCTGCCATGGCGATGAGCCAACGAAGACTATTGATTCAGACACCAGGAGAATGAGTGTTCCAAATATCAATGCCATGACGTTGAGTGAAGCCCTCAGCCACAAGCCGTGCACAGAAGTGCTCAATGCTGCTGTCTGGTTTAAGTTTGACCTTGTAGATCCATTTGTTCTGCACGACGTTGATGTTGGTGGGCCGTTCCACAACTTCAAAGGCTGCTAAAGTGCGAAGGGCATCGATCTCAGTCTGCTCTGCTGCAATCCACTCCTTGGACCATTTACCCAACATGGCTTCTGCACGAGTTTGAGGATCGGGACATGTTGTGCTTGTGAGGTAGGTTTGCCCAGAACGCGTACGCTTGGCTGAGTTGTCAGGTGGTGGTGAATGTGAATGTTGGTGATGAGGAGGTGGTTCTGGTGGAGGTGGTTCTGGAGGTGGATAAGCGTGTGCCGCATCCATAGTGGGAGTGTCTGCCATTGTTTTATCTTGTAGGGACTTTGAAGGAATTAGTTTATAACCTTCTCAGATATCCAACACACAAAAGTAAGCAAGGACAAAATGCACAGGTGAGCCTTCTGCACGATCCTGGTCTGGGCTCCTGGCAGTACCCTACCACTTCCCCATACACAGCTTGCCCTCGACGCTACCCCCTCGCGTCTCGCCTGGGCACATCAGGAGAATATCTGCCTCCTGGCTGGCGATCCTCACAGAATGGGCTCCTTTCAAGGCCACTAGCCTACAAGCTGAGGCTTTGGTTGTCAAGGGCCTTTGGTTGCTTCACATTGCCAGTCTACCCCCAATCCAGTCTCCCTCAGTCACGCCTATAGTGCTCCCAGTGAGGCCCACTGGAGATGACGTTAATTGCAGTAGCACGGAATCCAACCCATCCTGCCGTCACCTCCAACACCAGAGCTGTATATCGTTATCTGATTCACTTTTGCTGTGCTTACCTGAGGGGTGACACGTTTTACCAAATCCACAGGGGCCACACTGGTGTTGGTTCTGGCTGTAGCTGTTCAATGTGTACGTTTGCTTCGCAAAGGAGGGCCTTGATGTTGGTGTTGGTTTCTTGAAGTTCGTCAGCTGAGAGTAAGGGCATGTGGTGATGCTGTAGTTCTGAAGCGTCATCGTCAACATCCGATTTGTTGAGTTTGCGAAAGCTGTTTTCGGCGATATGAGGTCATTGAGGCGATGTGTGATAACGCGACCAGTGTTGATGTCAATGAGCTGGGCAATGGATCGGCTTATATTGCCAATGTATATTGCTGGTCGTGCTCGTTCTGCCAGTTTCTTGTACTGATGTGTGTTGCCGCGTTCCTTGGCTGTCACATGGTAGAGGCAACCATGGGTTTACCCTAAAGTGCCTGATGCAGGGAGGAAAGCCAAGTAGCATTTCAACCAGTGAAAGCAAACCAGAACTGAGAACTGGCAGTGTGTTGATGATGTCCACGGCATGTTGAATAGCATAACCCCACCAAGACCAAGGTGAGCCAGCATGCTGAAGGAGTGAACGAGTTACATCCATGACTGTCCTAACTGCATGTTCTGCTTTGCTGTTGAGCCCTGGTGTGTGTGTGGTGGACTGACTTCAACCTGTACGCCACACGAGATGCAGAAGCCTTGACATAGTCAATGGCAATGAGGGCAAAGCCGTACTGCCCCCTGAACTTGGGTTTGAGCTCCACAAGGTCAAACGCCAAGTGTTCCCCAGTTAGCTTGTCCGGAGGATCTGTGTGGGGGATAGGGGCACGTGTCTGCTTTGCCATAATACAGGCCTTACAATCATCCTCAAGCAGTTCTAAGTCTATTTCTGGAAAGTCAGCACAGGTTCGTCGTTCCTTCATGGAGCAAAGTTGAGCATAGGGAATGTGTCCTAGATGTTGGTGCAGTCGGCACTGTCTGGTTTTTTGCTGTTGAGAAATGCTGCACAAATGCTGTGTGTGTCTGCAGGTTCTGCTGACGTGAAAAAGTTGTAATATCTGCTGGCGCAATGGGCGAGAAACTGAGTGCTGTAATTGAAAGTTGGGTTTGCCACAGTTGGGAACCACTGGAGGCTGTGCCAAAGGATCATTTGAAGAACTGCTGGGTCACCTTCTTCATCACTGCTGCGGTGAATAACACCTGGTTGGAGGTCTTGTGCCAAGTGATAGTACCCGCATAGTCAGAGGTCCCTGTCGGCAATAAGGTTGATTGGGCATTCTGGAGCAAACTGCGCACCTTCAATAATGAGAGTGATGTTGTTTGCAAGAGGAATTTGTGCAACGCCTGAGCCCTTGCAGTTGAGAACTGGGCCTTCCTTTGTGATGTGCATGGTGGATTTTTGGTTGTTGAAGGTTGATGGGATAAAGAAGGAGAAATCACAAAGAGTAGCAACATTGCAACTGTTATCAATAAGGAGAGGAAAGGAAGTAACAGGTGGTGGAATGTTGACTGCAAATGCCCGGATCACTCCTCGGCCATCCAAAAATCCTGTTGGTGGTTGTTGTCACTTTGGCTCCAAACTGTGAGTCGTACGTCTCTTCCCATAACTGCTGTTCACTTGCAAACCGCTGACTCTGTCTGTTCATCCCAATTACTGTCTGCTGGTGCGTTGTACTGCCTGTTGGGATTGCTGAGGCATCTGCTCCTGCACGTTTGGAGCTGAAGGACATTCCCTTGCATAATGTCCACAACCACTGCACTTGTTGCAGGTGACTTTTGCAGATGCCTGGCTCTGGTGTGGACGGAATGGTTGCTGAGAAAAACGTTTCCTATCCCCTTGTCCAATAGGCTTTGGTTCAGTGAGCCAACAAAGATTGGAACAACTTTTTGGAAAGGGCGTATAAGTTCTCCAGCTTCGGATTTTGCAAAGCTGTCGACTTGATGGTACGCTTCGGTGAATCGGGTAATGAAGGTATCTGAGGCTTCAATTGCTTCCATTTTGATGCGTTCAAAGTCGTCAATGATCTCCTTTGCAAGTCCCTGGACTGCTGTGCGGCAAATTATTCCCAATTCGTCAACCAATTTGTAAGCAAAGTTTCAACCAGGCGTGATTTGGGTGAGAAGAGCTTGAGAGATGTGGCGACAAATAATCAGACAGCAATGTGCATTCTGATTCTGTGAACCAGGAAACCAAGTTACTTTCTCTTGTCCACAAGGCAGCGGCACCAATTGGAATCTCTGTCCTTGGAATGGTCCATCTATGATGAGACAGGTTCCAGTGTCGCAGAGGTCTAGTGGATCAACTGCATCATTCTGTGTTGAGATTCGACCCACGGGGTACACTACGCCTGTTACTGATGATCCCTTTGAGAACTCCATCCAATCACATTGGATGGGGTGTTTGAAGGGCTCAGTAGATTCAATACTTGAATGGGGCGCTCGGAAGGGCTAATCTGTTCTCAATAAAAAGAGATAGGCAAAGGCGGCTGTTGTTCTAGCTTTGTTCATCCTACCGGTAGGAACAATGCAATTAGAACATGCACAAAAAAACGCTCAAACTACGCACTCTGCACATGTAACACAGCACAGCAAGCATGCAGAAGCAGTGTACCACTGCCCAATGCTCCGGAATTCCGCTCTCTGCATCGAAATTCCGCTCTCTGCATCGGAATTCCACTCTCTGCACCGGAATTCCGCTCTCTGCATCGGAATTCCGCTTCCTGATCTGGAATTCCAGCTTTCCTGCTGTTCTGTGCAATCTGAGCAATGCAACAGGCATTTAGGAATCAGGGATTGCACCAATCACTGCATTTCTAAAAGTGAGATAAAAACTGAGCTCACCAGAGATTGCACCAATCATTGGATTTCTAAAAACAAGGAAAAAAGCGGCTTGTTTCCCAAACAAGTTTCCTGATTTGGAAACAACCAAACCAATTTACAAGCAACTGTTTCTCAATGTAAATTGGTTCCTGGCTGGTACTTAGCCCTGGGTGGTGCACAGCCCAGGCTGGTACTCAGCCCTGGCTGGTATTCAGCCCTGAGTGATGCCCAGCACTGGGTGATACTCAGCCCTGAATGGGTACTTAGCCCAGGCTGGGGATTGGTGCTCAGCCTGTTTTATCTCATTTCTGTGGCCTGCTCTGTGCAGCCCACTGCTCCCTCTGTTTTCTGATGGCTCCAACCAGCAGGAGTATAAAAGCAGCAACCTCTCACAGAGATCAAACAAGGAATCCAACCGCCTCCTTGCTGCTTTGACAGAATCCAGTGCAAAACAAGCCAATATCTCTTCCTCCATTTGCTCTCTCTTTCCTCTCTGTCCACTCACTCCTCTCTCCTCGCTCCATCCTCTCACTCCTCTCCCTTTTCCATCATCACTGCTCTCTCTCTATCTCTCTTCCTCTCCACACACACCAAGTCCCTCCAGTCCTTGGTGGGATTTCATTATTCTGCTCTGCGTTGATGTGATTTGTGTCATTGCAGTGGCATAAGTTGACATTTTTGTTGGAGAGTTCTGCTGTAAGATCCTCGGACCAGTCACAGTTGGTGTAATAACTGAGTGCATGTTGAAAGTGACCGTTGATAATATTTCACTCATCTTCAGAAACTTGACGCTATTCTTCGGTGTTGATGGCAAAAGCCAGATCAATGTCTGGGTTTGCCATGGCAACAGGAGGAGGGTCCGACTCAACCAAGTAGCACAGCTCTTCCATTACCAAAGTGATGTGGCTGTTGAACTGCTGTCAATAACAAAAGAAAAGTTATTAATCGAATTGAAAAGTTCTTGACTTGAGTTGATTGATGAACGATGACTTGATGGACTTGCGTTGTTATTAAGTTGTCACTTGAGTGGCACAATCAAAATGCGATCTTGAAAGCACAGGTTTCGATTGAAAACAGTGGCTGGTTAGCTGACTGGTGAAAACAATCGATTGTTCAAAGCAATGGACAGCTTCAGTTTGATCCTGTGATGGACAATCACATGCTCAACTGCTTGTGAGGACGCCTTCGCATGTGGGGAAGTCAGGCTCGTGCGATCCGAGGCTGTCTTCCTTCACCATTTTTGTATTTGTGTTGTTTTGTAGCACACTGCTGGTTCCATTTGCAAAGCAGATTCTTGGCAGAAAAGCAATTCTTTTTTTCATTTGATCAAAGTATTTAAAAGAGAAAGAGAAGCTCTGTCTCTTGTCCAGTGCCTGTCTAAATAGTGGCCAGCCAGATAGACAAGCAACCAGAATTGAAAGGTTGAACCAATCCATATCTGACTGCACAAGAACACTGCATTCCAAATTCAATGCAAAGCTTTACCAATTTAGTAGCGTGACTAGCCAACCTTCTGTATTTGCATAGAATTTATGCAGTATTGTTGTGCAGTCATATTGGTTCAATCTTTCAATTCTGGTAGTTTGTCTGACTGGCCACCATTTGGGCAAGCACTGGACAACAGACAGAGCTTCTCATTCCCTTTTAAATAATTTGATAAAATGTAAATAAAGAATAATTTTCTGCCAAGAATCTGTTTTGCAAAAGGAACCAGCAGTGCTACAAAACAACACAAATATGTAAAAAGGCAACAAGGTCAGCCTTGTCTGAGGCGAAGCCAGCTTCCCCACACAAGACAATGTCCTCGAAAACGAGAAACCAATCCATCATCACATGCAAGTGATCAAGCGATTGATCGATTGAGTGATAGTACGTTGATGAATCGAACCAACACCATCCACCATGTTGAGAGCGATCATTTGTCTTCACCAGTCAGCTATACAGCCATTGTTTTCAATTGAAACCTGCCCTATCAACATCGTGTTTTGATTGAACCACCACCACCAATCGGTTGGATCTACTGGTCATCTCCACCCATCAAGATATTGTTCATCAATCAATTCAAGAACTTGCTTTTCAATTTGATTAACAACTTTTCTTTTGTTGATTTCAAGAAACAGGGAGAACCTCTGACTGTCCAAATTTTGTTTGTCAAGTCATCAAACAACAAACAAGATGCTGAAACTTGGTGTCACTCTGGCTGAACATCCACTTACAGACTTCACTTCTGGCAATCGACAGCAGTTCAACAACAAGCTTGCCTTGCCAAGGAAGAGCTGTACTACTTGATCGAGCCGAACTACAAGCAAGAGTAGAAACCAGTTATACCTCCTTCAGTTGCCATGGTGAACCCAGACATTGATCTGGCTTTCAACATCAACACCCAAGAATATCGTCAAGCTTCTGAAGACGAGTGAAAGCTCATCAACCATTGTTTTCAACGTGCGAACAGTCGTTACACCAACTTCAAGCGCAAACACAACACTGCGATGAACATTTACCTCAAGGAGCTTGAGAATTTGAAGAGTACCTTCATCGAGAAGCTAGCCCCCGTACAATAATATCTCAAGTTTTTTCGAGGACATTCTGTGATGCCCATGTCAACATCAAGACGTTGCGTGAACTTCTCAAGGCAATCATCACAATGTTCACAGCATCATCAACGTCAGCGATTACATCAGTCAATTTTCACACCAAAGGTAGGGTTCCTGAAAGAATTCGTTGGGCTGGATTGTCTATGCGTTGCTGCTGTGGAGATGGAGGTAGTACACTACTAAAGGTGGTGGTGGTGGGAGGTTGATCTTGGCTTCTGTCAGTCTTGTGTTTGTCTTTATACAAAACTGTTACAAGGACCATCACTTGCAAAAGGCTGCAAGTCATCCTTGCAGAGCTGTAACAAGTCAAAGCTCCTGCACACTGATTACAAACTAACAGAATCTGTTAGATTTTAGGTTTTTGCAGTAAGCAGTGTGCAGGAGCAACACCTCACACTGTGGTGCATGGGAGCACCAACTGTGATGAGGATTTGGTGCATTTTTTGTCACCTGGTCTTTGTCACAATTTTGTATAAAGCCAAACAGCATACATTGTACAACAGTCTCCCATCTCAGCTTCACCATCACAAGAGAGTAGTCCACCAGAGTAGTTCACCACCATCCACAATCAGCAGCAGTCATTTCTTTCATACAAAATTGTGACCCATCCCAATCACTTGAAGTAGAGATCAGTGGAAAATAAGGAGAACGAGCAGAACGCATAGCAACAACAAGGGGGGCGTGCAGAACGAGTAAACAAACAGTGCCACTCACCACCATACATCACCAGCATCACTACCTGCAGAACCAACACCTTCAAGTTTTGTCCCTCACACCTCCACCACTACCAACTTTGGAGAAGACGTTGTTTTTCGCTGCAAAAGCGTCGTGCAACGTGCAACAGATCAGCCACATTGGAAAACGCGCAAAACGACCGAAAAACGTCCGAAACGCGACCTTCTAGTTTGCCCACTTCTTTCAATCACTTTAGGCATCGCTTACCACCACAGGAAAGAGCCAGTTTCACTCTACCTCTCCACCAAACGTCGTGATCCTCGACTGGTTCCTTACAGAATAACAGCTGTCCGCGTTTTTACTGTTCAATTAGCACTCAACTCGTCGAATTTGCTGTATTGGAGCTTCCCACCAACACAACTCAGCCAAAACCCGACCAAATCACTTAAAACCAATTTCTCTGCACTCAGCAACTGCTGATCTACGTGGGGCAACTCAGTGATTCTCCAAATTCGTCCTTGGCCTCGTGGAATATTGAGTTGCAAGCTGCATCTGCATTTTGGCCCATCTAGTCACTCAATTTCGCTCCACAAACGTGACAAGTCTGTTTTTCTCAACAGTTACACACATCACCTATCCACCTATCCACACCCATACCTTGACCATCAAGTGTCGTGTCACGCTTGCTGAGTGTCAACTTAAAGACTGCTACTGTTCCCTACGAAGGGTTACCACTAAATCAGGGAAATCACTGCCTTTCAAATTTCTATTCTCCTGCAAAGCTCTCACACATTTTCCTCCCAAGCATGAGCGAGCGTGATCAAATCAAGTATGCTTCCCGTGCATTCCCCATCCTCAAAGGCACAGCAAATTTTGGAGATTGGCTGGACGACCTAATTTCAGAACTATCCAACAAAAGCAATGGTCTCCGCCACTGCGTTGACCCAGACCGAATTAACGTATTACGCAATGATCAAGTGGACCCCAATGATCCTAATGTCGGCCCAACATGCAGAGTACGCAGGGGCCCAACCATGGCGAGCATTATGCATTTGCATGAGACGGGTGTGAGCTGGTCAAATGGTTCCCAGTGACAGAAGACCAGAACGCATACTGTATCCTTCTCATTCAACGACATGTTGAACCAGAGCTCCTACCACAGTTCCCCCGACGAGGGCAGATATTTGCCTACACACTGCTTGGAGAAATTGCGATTGCATGTCGAACAACAGATCAAGGATTAGCAAAGGAAATTATCGATGATTTCGAACGTATAAAAATGGAACCTGCAGAATCATCCGAATCATTTGCAATGCGCTTCATTACAGCTTACCACAAAGTAGAGAGCTTTGCAGAAAGTTCATCAGTGGAAATCCACAGTCGCATCACACCATTTTCCAAAGTTGTGCAAGTCTTCGTATCTGCCCTGAACAACACGCTAATTGATATGGGTGTTGCCAATACGTTCATGTTTGCAGGGAATCCTATCACTTCTGTTTCATCATTGACTAAACTAATCACCTTATTTAATCTACCGCCTGCCAAAATACATATGATGAGAGGCGGGATCGACTTGCAGCACAACAGGAGCGGGATCTGATAACAGCCATTCCAGAAGTCACTACACCAACAGCAAATGTAATTATTCAGCCAAAAGTACACTATAGTCAACTCCGCGGTCGTAGCTGTTATCATAAACCTCAGCAGTACCAGCCATATCCTAATATCCGCCCAACAACCTTGCAGTACCAAAACCCGCAGTTCCAACAGTACACACCGCGCCCATATGGTGGTTTTGGCCGAGGCCGAGGAACATGGCGAGGACTACGTTCACGTGGAACAGCAACAGGTGGTACCGCAATGGGACGCGGCTCTGGGGGGAGTTGGTACCCTGCACAGCAACAGTCTTTTGGAGTACAATGTCATGCATGTGGAGGCTATGGTCATGTCGCTTGACAGTGTGCCAACACATTTCTTCAGCAATTGCAGCAACAGCAACAGCATCGACCACCAGCAAACCCAAATGCGCTCTTACTCCAGCAACCAAACCCTCCACAACAGCAGATACCTGAAAACCAAGCACTTCTGCTACAGAATGGTGATTGGGATGACCAGCAAAGTGAGCAGTATGCTGCAGAACAGCAATTGTGGATGGAAACGCAACTCCAATCAGAGACCGAACAAGATGAAAGTCAACAGGATTTTTGGATGGCCTGGGAGTAATCTGGGCATTTGCAGTTAACGTCCCTTCCCTTCCAATTTCTTTTCCTGTACTCATCGACAACAGTTGCAATGTCACAACGCTTCGAGATTTCTCTCTCTTCATTCCCTATAGTTATACTCAGCAGAAATCTAGCATGCGTATCGCCAAAGAAGGACCTATTCTTACTTGTGAAGGAATCGGCACAGCTCTCATACCACTCGCCAACAACATCACACTTATAATTGAAGGTGCCCAATATGCTCCAGAATGTCCTGTCAACTTGGTCGCTGATCGGGACCTACAACTATGTGGCTTCTTCCATCTTGCACGAGCATTGACTATGCAAGTAATTATCTCTGGTCGACAAACCTTCGGAGAAAGTCAGAAGCACTACCGGAGGCCATTAAGATCATCCAACAATTGGAGACAGTTAGGGATGTTCGTGTAAAGGGCGTCCGCTTTGATGGTGGGGAACTGAATTCACTCGCTTTTAACCGTTTCTGTGCATCACGTGGCATCCGCGTTGAAGTCAGTCCACCTCATACACCTGAGCTGAATGGGAAAGCAGAGCGAGCAGTTCGAACAGTCATGGATGTCACACGATCTCTTCTAAGACATGCTGGTTCACCATGGTCATGGTGGGGATACGCGTTTCGACATGCAGTAGATATCATCAATACACTTCCTGTCCTCAGTCGTGGATTACTATCTCCAGTTGAAACGCTTCTTGGATTCCCTCCATGCATCAGTCAATTCAGAGTTTTTGGCTCAGGATGTTTGTATCATATCACAGCAAAGGAACGTGGACAAACACATCAGTTTAAAAAGCTTGCAGAACGCGCCCGACCAGCAATTTACATTGGAAACATTGGTCGTTCCATTGCTCGTTTGATTGACATCAGCACGGGTAGAGAAATCACTCATCGATTGGATGACCTTGTGGTTGCAAAAGACAGTTTCCCTCGCCTCAGCACCTCAGCAGCAGAGGATATTGCTCAGGACCTCGTTCATCAGCTAACACCACTCCTCAGCAAAGATGAACTTACATCAACTGAACAAAACATCACCAACCTCCTTCGTGAAGCCAATGTCGCGTGGATCAATTCCCAGAACCAGGACCAGCAGCGGTAGCTGAATGACAACCTTCCACAGAACTAGCACCAAATGAACATGAAGTGGTCCAGGTACAGCAGCGAAAGTGAATCGGATAACGATGTACAGCACGAAGTGTTGGAGGTGGCGGCACGACGTGTTGGACTCCGTGTTACCGCAATTAACGCCATCTCCAGTGGGCCTTACCTACGAGCACTAAAGCCGGGGGACCAATCAGATGAGTGGGGGTGGCGACCAGCTCTGTGACTGCAGGCGCACTCTCGGCTGGGAGTGACGTGGGTGGCGCAACCGAAGGCCCTGGGCCATACCAACCCTGCGGGAGCTAGTGTGGCGGGGACCCTGAAATCCCACCCAGGACTGGAGGGACTTGGTGTGTGGGGATGAAGAGAGAGAGAGAGAGAGAGCAGTGATGATGGAAAAGGGAAAGGAGTGAGAGGATGGAGAGAGGAGAGAGGAGTGAGTGGGCTGATGAAATCCCACCCAGGACTGGAGGGACTTGGTGTGTGTGGGGATGAAGAGAGAGAGAGAGAGAGAGAGAGCAGTAATGATGGAAAAGGGAGAGGAGAGAGAGGATGGAGAGAGGAGAGAGGAGTGAGTGGGAGAGATGGAAGAGAGAGCATATGGAGGAAGAGATATTGGCTTGTTTTGCACTGGATTCTGTCAAAGCAGCAAGGAGGCGGTTGGATTCCTTGTTTGATCTCTGTGAGAGGTTGCTGCTTTTATACTCCTGCTGGTTGGAGCCATCAGAAAACAGAGGGAGCAGTGGGCTGCACAGAGCAGGCCACAGAAATGAGATAAAACAGGCTGAGCACCAATCCCCAGCCTGGGCTAAGTACCCATTCAGGGCTGAGTACCACCCAGTGCTGGGCATCACTCAGGGCTGAATACCAGCCAGGGCTGAGTACCAGCCTGGGCTGTGCACCACCCAGGGCTAAGTACCAGCCAGGAACCAATTTACAGCTTGTTTGAGAAACAGTTGCTTGTAAATTGGTTTGGTTGTTTCCAAATCAGGAAGCTTGTTTGGGAAACAAGCCGCTTTTTTCCTTGTTTTTAGAAATCCAATGATTGGTGCAATCTCTGGTGAGCTCAGTTTTTATCTCATTTTTAGAAATGCAGTGATTGGTGCAATCCCTGATTCCTAAATGCCTGTTGCATTGCTCAGATTGCACAGCACAGCAGGAAAGCTGGAATTCCAGATCAGGAAGCGGAATTCCGGTGCAGAGAGAGGAATTCCAGATCAGGAAGCGGAATTCCGGTGCAGAGGGAGGAATTCCAGATCAGGAAGCGGAATTCCGATGCAGAGTGCGGAATTCCGATGCAGAGAGCGGAATTCCGGAGCATTGGGCAGTGGTACACTGCTTCTGCATGCTTGCTGTGCTGTGTTACATGTGCAGAGTGCGTAGTTTGAGCGTTTTTGTGCATGTTCTAATTGCATTGTTCCTACCGGTAGGATGAACAAAGCTAGAACAACAGCCGCCTTTGCCTATCTCTTTTTATTGAGAACAGATTAGCCCTTCCGAGCGCCCCATTCAAGTATTGCATCTACTGAGCCCTTCAAACACCCCATCCAATGTGATTGGATGGAGTTCTCAAAGGGATCATCAGTAACGGGCGTAGTGTACCCCGTGGGTCGAATCTCAACACACCCCCGCAATAGAAAGAGAGGGGGCAACTGTTTCTCCTGGAGTACATGGCTGTCCAACAATGCCAGCCAAGCAGTGGGACTCGAACCCACCCATGCACTCCCCTACACTTGTGAAAACCTGCATGAACCCACAAGTGTAGCTGGAGAAGCCAGAGAGAGCCTTTAGACTAAGCGTTGTGCTGATTTGAGCGTGGGCACCACGCTTACACCTTGGAGGTCGGCGAGACTGCAAATTCCCATCAGTGATGCAAGCTTTGCATGTTGAGCTGCGGGAAGAGCTTTGGTGAGAAGGTCGGCAATCATCATGTCCGTTGGGCAATGAATGAGTTGAACCTCCTTTTTCTCCAAGTGGTCCCGTATGAAATGCAACCTCACGTCAAAGTGTTTGACCCGACCATGGTGTATTGGATTCATAGCAATAGCTATGGTTGAACGATTGTCTTCAAAAACAGTAGTGGGCTTGTTTAAATCCATACCCAGCTCCTGGAAGAGCATTCGTAGCCAGATTACCTCTTTGATGGCCTCAGTAAGGGAGAAGTATTCCGCCTCAGTTGAGGACAAAGCGACAACTGATTGTTTCTTGCTGTACCATGTAATAGCACCCCCGCAAAGCATGAACACATGCCCTGACCTCGACTTGCGTCCATCCTCTTCAGCATAGCTGGCATCAGCGTAGCCATGTGGTTCATCCCACTTTGGGTAAGAAATACCCGCAGCTTTCTCTACCTCTGGGAGCGTTGCATTGGTGATGCATGTCATCTGGGAGTCTCCCTTTTGGTAGAAAAGTCCATGATCCCAGGTAGCGCGGACATATCGCAGCAATCTGTCAAGCGCAAGGGAATCTGAATGGGTTGGAGTGGACTGGTATTGTGCAAGTGTATTCACAGCATACGCAATGTCAGGGCGCGTCAAGTTTGCAAGGTAAGCAAGTTGCATGAGTGTGCTTCGGAAGTATTCCGACTCTTTTTGTGGAAGTTTTCCAGAGTCCACATCGTGCATCCATGTCGTGGACATGGGAGTTGCTTTGATTTTGACAGGTAAGCCTTCATCGTCACACCAGTAGTTTGCTTCCTCCAAGACATGCTGTGTGTAGTTTTTCTGTCCAATAAAGATTCCATCTTTGATTTTCTCAACTTGGATGCCAACAGCAACTTTTGGGTTGAGGTCCTCGCGGATTTTGAACTTTGATTTGATCAGAGAAAGAATTTTGGCAATTTCTTCTTCAGTGTGACTGAAGATGAGGATGTCATCCACGTATAGAGTGATGATGGTCTTGACCTTTCCATCAGGGTGCCTTTGCACAAAGACACAGTGGTCAGTCTTCAATTGCGTAAATCCAATTTCTACTAGGAAGTCGCGGATTGTTTTGTACCACTGTCGACCAGACTGGTGCAGTCCGTACAGACTCTTCCTGAGTAAACAGACAAGAAGTATCCCGTCTGCACCACGTATCTCAAAGCCTTCTGGTTGTTCCATGAAGTTTTCAATGTCCAGTTTGGCGTTCAAGTATGCGGTTTCGACATCAAGGCCTGCAAGTATGAGGTCAAACAGCAACGAGATAGCAAGGATTGCCCTTATGGAGGAGCTGCGGACGACAGGGGAGAAGGTCTCATTGTAGTCCTGACCAAAGATCTGAGTGTAACCCCGCCGACAAGGCGAGCCTTGAAGCGTTCAAGGTACCCTTCACTGTCAAACTTGTAGGCAAAAACCCATTTGGGCTTGAGTATCTTACGCCCTTTAGGTCGAGCCACTAAGTCCCAGACATGCTTTGACGTGATCGAATTGATCTCTGAGAGTTGAGCTGCCTTCCAATACTTTGCAAAAGGAGAACGCATGGCCTCTTTATGTGAAGCAGGGAGTGGTGGTAAGTCCCGCTGGTGGATCCTTTCTGTTGGATATGCTGTGACTTCCTCCGGCTCAAGCACAGTGTATGCTTTGAGCGTTTGGTAGAGTTCACGAAATTGTCCCCGTGCTATCCGTAGTTTACGAATTCTTGCAGTTAAAGCGCGGAGTGTTTTCCGACTGTAAGTGGAAGGACTTGTGGCAATTGATGGTTTTGTTCGTAGTTTACAAAGGTTTGCCTTCAATGCCAGGTAGTCACGTAAACCTGATGGCTCTCGTGGTATGATTGGGGGATTTGTTGCCTCCCCTGTTGACTCTGGCAAAGCTAGAATGTCAGGGGAAGTTGAGCGCTCCCTAGGAGGGATTTCCTGTTCATCAGGTATTGACTCTGGTTCAGAATCAGAAGCGTCGTATAGCATACCCGGCTGTAGATCTCCCCCCTGTGATTCTGCAGGTGGTACATCGTCTTCTTGTGAGTCAGACAGAGCGTCAGGATGTGCCACATCTGGATCAGTGGACATAGCAGGGGTATGCAGCGAGGTGGAAAGATATTGGAAATCCTGAGCTGTGGGTTGGACTGGTCCCCATTCCTTCAAGCGGGAGTCATGAAGGAACTGTCTCCAGTTCCGCACAATGCCAGGAAAAACATTTTCGTGAAAGGAGACATGGAAGTGTTCCGATATTCTCTGAGTTTTCAAGTCGTAGACTACTGGAAGAGTGTTTCCTTTATACCCTAAGAATATGCCTGGCGCCCCTTTGTCAGGATGTTTAAGTGTTCGCTTTTCCTTTGGGATACGGTGGATAACCAAACAGCCAAAGGTGCGGATGTGATCAACATTTGGCTTTTCACCGTACCAAGCTTCATAAGGTGTTTTCTTAGTGTAAGAGTGGTAAACCCTGTTCTTGATGTATGCTGCGTAGCGGACTGCATACACAAAGAAAGAGTGGGGCAATCGTGACTCTAAGAGCATGCAGTGTGCCATGTCTTTGAGAGTGTTGACCTGACGTTCTACCAGCCCATTGAATTCCTTGGTGAATGCAGGACTAGGTTCTAAAACAATAGGAGGATGCCGAGTATTGGCCCAAGTTTTGAATTCTCCATCTTTGAAGATTTCCCCCCTGTCACAGCGCACAGATGTGATATGTTTGCCATGTTGTTGTTCAAACCTTTCGATCGTAGACCGGAATCTTGTGGGCGCGTCGGACAAAGAGTTGAGGAACTCAATGTCAAGCCAACGGGTTGACTCTTCCACAACCAGTTGCCAATGTTTTTCACCATGGTGTCCACGTGCGGGCAGTGGGACAGCATCAGTGTGTAAACGACCAAGCAGTGTGGTGTTTGGTCTGGAAGTGGAGTGGATAGGCGAAGCTTTCAATTTCCCAACATCACATGTCACGCAGGGAATGTCATGAATGAGGAAAAATGAATGACCAACTTTATTCAGATTTGACCAAGTACGCTTCAAAGAAGATAAAGACAGGTGACCAAATTTCTTGTGAAGAGCTCGGACTGCTTCAATGTTCTGAGGGTTTGGTAAAGGGTCTGGGTCAGTTTGACTTAAAGTTGGGAGTTGCAGTTTGCAAAGGAGCAGTTTGCTGTTGCGACTCACCTGGGGCGTCCCCCGAAGGAGTCGGCGCGTCCCTTCCAAGTTCTGCCCTGTCGAGACCAGTATGTCCCGTCAGAAGAGAAGGGTCCACAACATAAACATTTCCTGTGTCCCTGTGAGCAATGGTAAAGTCTGAACCATGTACCCGAGGGTGCAATAGGGCTGTGTCTGCTGTGAAAGTCACGTTGTGACCTGTCTGCCGCACGATTTGCTGAACTGAGAGTAGAGTGTCTGAGAACTCTGGCACATAGAGCGAGTTCCTCATGATGAGAGCTCTTCCGTTAACGAACAGGGTGAAGTCGCCCACTCCAGTGGCAGTTGTAAAGCCGTCAGCTGTTTTGATCTGCTGGGAGGTGGGCCGCAAGTTTGTGAAGTGCTCTTCGCAAGGCGACATTGTCCTGGAAGCCCCAGAGTCAAGGATGACCTGGTGTGGGTTGCCGCCAGCAAGTCTTGCCATCAGCGCAGTCTCATAGATGCGGCGGTAGGTGACGTTGCGGTAGAGGAAACGTCCAGATTCGTACATCACTTTGTAGCCGACGTTTGAGACAATGTTGTCAGTGATCCAGTCTGGATCCATTCTGCCGTCAAGAAGTGTAACTGTGAGTTCCACTTCAAATTCCTCCTCCACCTCAACGGCCTGGCATGTTCCAATTTCAAACTCCCGTGCCGCAAGTGCCCTTTCTACTGAAAGGAAGTCGTCTAGAGCTGATGTGTCTGCAAGGCGCGCAGCACCCTCAGTACTGAACTCCAACATTTCGACGTCTTCTGCTTCAGTAGGCGGTGGTGGAGTATCCATCCTGTAGCATTTGTGGGGAGGAGAATCCCCAGAGGCTGCGCAAGAGGCTTGGTGGTGTTCTTTAGCGGCCACCTCACGTGCAATCTTGGCAGTCTCAGTAGCTTTCTTGGAATCAGCTGGCGTGGCCTTGGCTTCTTTGGCGTGTGCAGGCTGCTTGCCCTTGGCCTTCTTTGCAGGGCGAGCCGGCTCTGACTTCCCGTGTGGGAACTTGAGGCATTCCTCGCGAGAGTGCGAGACCCAGATTCCATGAAGGTCACAAGTAGGCTTGCCGTTGAGTGCCTCACCGATCTTGCGCTTCTTGGTTGCCACTGAGGTCTTTGCTGAAGCAGCTGTTTCCATCTCAGAAGTGCCGTGGTGAGCAGAGTGTCTGCTGTTCTTCTCTTTGCTTTGCTGGTACAGCGTGTGGCAGTTTGTCAACTCCTTGACGAGATCGCTGGTGTTGGCGTAGCCTGACAGCCCCTTGAGAAGATTTTGACGAACGCCAGAGAAGATTTCATGTCCAGGCAGCGTTTCCCTTGCTTTGTGGATGATGGCAGAACGCAGGATGTTTGTCACACCCCTGCAAGTGGTGGCAGTACATTTGAAATGCTTTGGCCAATCCGTGACCAGTGTGGTCAGAGTGGTGTACCACTCCTGGACTGCCGGACCAGAGTCTCTGGGTTTTGCCAAACGACTGTAAGTCGCAAGCCACTTGTCCTGCTGTGAACCAGTGTGGTCCTGCAGGGCGTACTTGTCATTGAGCCACTTGTACCGATCAGCGCAGTTGGTGATGTTTGCTGCATTCATGGAGCGCACATCCTCGATGCGTGAGCAGGAGTCGAGGGTAGCAACCGCCTTGTCGTGTTGGGCCTCAAGCTCCCTGTAGGTCTTGTGTTCTTGGCGTACACCAGTGTGGTACTTGTCAAGGGCAGCGTGGTGCAGACGGTACATCTCACTGTACGCAGCCTTGGCCTCCGCCGTTGCAGAGGATTCAGGGGGAGAACCAATACTGGGAGGAGCAGCGCCGATGCCGACCTTGGTGCAGTGCTCGTTGAACGTACCGAAGTAATCAGGCTTGAGGAAGCTGGCAACTAGATTGTATGCCATGACCGGCTTGATGACTTCTTCCACATGCAGTTCCCAAGCCTGGTAGCCGTAAGAAGAGAAGCGGACAGCCTTGGGGGTCGAATAAGACATGCTAGGTAGCGGCTTGGTGGACCAGTGGACTTGTTTAGAGCGGTAGCCCTTTTCTTGTAGAGAGCCAAGAGCCCTTTGTTGCCTTAAAGTAGCTGGTGAGCCGGTGCTCACAGACAGGTTGGTCTTGTTTAGAGTCAGAAACCCTTTTCTTGTAAGAGCAGCAGGGCCCTGTTCGAGCGTACAAATGTGGCCGACGGCTTGTAGGTAGCTTTGTGATGAAATCCCACCCAGGACTGGAGGGACTTGGTGTGTGTGGGGATGAAGAGAGAGAGAGAGAGAGAGAGAGCAGTGATGATGGAAAAGGGAGAGGAGTGAGAGGATGTAGAGAGGAGAGAGGAGTGAGTGGGCAGAGATGGAAGAGAGAGCAAATGGAGGAAGAGAGAGTGGCTTGTTTTGCACTGGATTCTGTCAAAGCAGCAAGGAGGGGGTTGGATTCCTTGTTTGATCTCTGTGAGAGGTTGCTGCTTTTATACTCCTGCAGGTTGGAGCCATCAGAAAACAGAGGGAGAAGTGGGCTGCACAGAGCAGGCCACAGAAATGAGATAAAACAGGCTGAGCACCAACCCCCAGCCTGGGCTAAGTACCCATTCAGGGCTGAGTACCACCCAGGGCTGGGCATCACTCAGGGCTGAGCACCAGCCAGGGCTAAGTACCAGCCTGGGCTGAGCACCACCCAGGGCTGAGTACCAGCCTGGGCTGTGCACCACCTAGGGCTAAGTACCAGCCAGGGCTGAGTACCACCAGGAACCAATTTACAGCTTGTTTGAGAAACAGTTGCTTGTAAATTGGTTTGGTTGTTTCCAAATCAGGAAGCTTGTTTGGGAAACAAGCCGCTTTTTTCCTTGTTTTTAGAAATCCAATGATTGGTGCAATCTCTGGTGAGCTCAGTTTTTATCTCATTTTTAGAAATGCAGTGATTGGTGCAATCCCTGATTCCTAAATGCCTGTTGCATTGCTCAGATTGCACAGCACAGCAGGAAAGCTGGAATTCCAGATCAGGAAGCGGAATTCCAGTGCAGAGAGAGGAATTCCAGATCAGGAAGCGGAATTCCGATGCAAAAGGGCGGAATTCCGGTGCAGAGAGCGGAATTCCGGAGCCTGGGGCAGTGGTACACTGCTTCTGCATGCTTGCTGTGCTGTGTTGTGCGTAGTTTGCGCGTTTTTGTGCATGTTCTAATTGCATTGTTCCTACCGGTAGGATGAACAAAGCTAGAACAACAGCCGCCTTTGCCTATCTCTTTTTATTGAGAACAGATTAGCCCTTCCGAGCGCCCCATTCAAGTATTGAATCTACTGAGCCCTTCAAACACCCCATCCAATGTGATTGGATGGAGTTCTCAAAGGGATCATCAGTAACGGGCGTAGTGTACCCCGTGGGTCGAATCTCAACACGTTGCAAAGACTCGGCGAGACTACACTGCACACAAGCAACTACACTCCAAAGCACTTGCAGGCTTCAACGCCTGCTGCCGCCAGGAGGACGTTGACCACCTTGAGAGGGAAAAGATCAATACTGTCCATGAACGACTTGTGTGGCTGAATACATATTATGCTACAAACGACCACAACGGTGCTGAAGGTTTCAAATGGGTTTCTACACTCATGAGCCTGCAGAAGCCATCAGGTCATGTCGCAGAACGTAAATGGTTCTCCACAATCCAGCTCATCTGCAGTGACTATGAGAAATACTTCACGTGCACAACAGCAGGATGCGAAGGAGCGAAAAACAGTTTCCTGTCACTCGTACCTTATGCAATCTACAAATCCTTGCCTTGTGCCGATGAGTTCAACTCTGTACGCCTGCGATTGCAACTTGGTCGCCGAGCAGGAGGCTATGATTCAAAGGCTGCAGTTCTGGACGATGTCCAAGCTGCTCACATTCTTTACCAGCAAGCTCACGACGGAAAGGAGAAAGCATCGTCTGCGCAAGCAATGAAGCGAAAGGCGCCAGCCGCTGACACTCCAACCTCGAAGAAGGTTTCGCTGGAGAAAGATAAGCCTATTGGTCAAGGAGGGACATGCAAGATCCATGGTCGCTGGGTTGAGCACACACCAGACAAATGCCTTACTGCAGCCAAACGCGCAGCTGCCGCAGCAGCAAAAACAGAAAAATTCTCCGACACAAAAGCACATGCTGCTAACGTGAAAGGAAAACAACCAGATGAGGGGGGAGCCAAGGCCAAAACTGATAAAGCCAATCAGGCTAAGGTTTTAGACTTTGAAAGCTTATCTGATTTAAGCTCCGAAAGCTTATCAGTCAAAAGTTTAAAGTTTAATTCCAAAAGTCTAAAGGTTAATCAGCGAAAGCCTGAATCAAAAGTCAAAATCTTCAGAAGCACTTCAAACATAAATGAGGTGTTGGATGAGGAGATGACTGAGACTCCTTCTACAACTGTGCACATACTTGAGAGCCCTGCCCCAACCACTGCGCACACAGGCAAGCCTTCAAACCCTGACTCGGACACCACGTGGCTTACAAACCTTACTCTCGACTTTGGGAAGATGGATACAGGGGAGCAAGCAAACGAGGCCCTTGAGGACTCCGGCGCGCTTGACCAGTTTCTTTCCGATAGGGCACTCTCTGCCCGAGACATTTGGTGGGCTAGGCCAGAAACCCCGATTCTTATACACAGTCGCACACCGTCACCTCCAATCACCGTCACAACAACTCTCTCTGACTTCTCAGAGGATGAACTTTTCAGTGGCGACGAGGAGGAGATATATCAAGCACTTCCAAACAGTCCACACAGCGAACACTGTGGAATTGCCAACAACAACGCTGCTATTGCCTCAGAATGCATCTACGAAGCAATTCTTGATTCAGGTGCCACAACAACAATGTCACCTATTCTCGCACTTTTCAGCAATCTGCAACCTTGTAGTCGTCTAATACAAACGGCCAAAGGAGCATACACACCAGCCGCTGGTGTCGGGGATTTTTATCTTCGGGCTGGTGACTTCACAACCGTCTTGCAGAACTCGTACTACGTACCCGACTTCTCAGACACCCTGGTTTCCATCAACCATCTCCTGGACACGACGGGGGGAAATCTGATCTTCCAGCCAGACTCTGCCATTCTCCTCTTGGGGAACTCAGAATACGTTCTTGGCGAAAAATTCAACAGAATGTACCACGTCACCCTGCAGCTCCCTGGCTCGAACGCAAATACATGGGAGGGGGATGCAGACACGGAATACGCCTATACGAGGGACGCCTCTGAAGGTAAACTTCCAAACTTCTCTTCACAACTCAGTAAGGGGCGACGCATTGCTTACCCCACTGTCTCTACTTCCACGCAGACTGACACGGCATCAAGTTCTGCGCAAAAATTGCATCGCCGCTATGGGCATCTTGCATTGGGAATTATTGGCAATACTTTGCAGTTTGTGAATAAAGGGAAGAATATTATCATACCAAACGCACTTCGTTACCCCTGTATAACTTGTGATTTTGGGAAGATAAGGGCCAAGCCAATTTACTCGACAGACAATATGAGCACGGAAGTACTCTCTCGGTTACACACCGACCTTGTCCAGATGCCGGTCCAGGGCAGAAGGAGAGAGAAGTTCTGGCAGATAGTCGTCGATGAATTCTCTCGATGGATAGACATAGAATTCTTGACGTCGAAGAAGCAAGCACCTGAACGCTTCAAGAGAACTGTGGAACGCTTTGAGCTACAACACAGTAAAAAGGTAGCTGCTATCCGCTGTGACGGTGGTGAACTTTACTCAGTGAACTCCTTCAAAGTTTGGGCATCCCAGCGAAGTCCACCCATCATGCTTGAACCCAGTCCTCCTTACACCAAGGAATTCAATGGACTAGTAGAAAGGCAGATTGGAATAATAAAGGAGATGTCAGCGTGCATGTTACTGGAGTCGCGACTTCCGCACTCATTTCTACCCTACGCCCTGCGCTATGCGGCATACATCAAGAACAGAGTTCTTCACAAAACCACAAAAGCTATACCCTACCAATGCTGGTTTGGCTCATTTCCTACACTCAACCATCTACGCACATTTGGTTGTTTGGCGATATTCAAAACGCCCAAGGAAAAACGCCGTATAACCTCATGGAAGGGAACGCTGGGAATCTTTTTGGGTTTCAAAGGAAATAGACTTGCAGTCCTCTATGACCTTGCAGGGCGTATGATCACTGAGCAGTACCATGTGAAATTCCATGAAGATATCTTCCCGGGGTTAGACTGCAAAGTCAAAGACCTGTTTAAAGACTTGGGTTCCATCCGAGTAACTTCCAGTCCTCGACGCCCAACTCGGGCTCAACTCAACAAGTTTTGGGAAATCAACTCCAATGATGACTCCTCAGATCCTGAATCTGAGAGCGAGGAATCAAGCGAGATAGAAATCCAACCTTCTCTCATTGTCGACTTAGATCTGAAACGAGATACTCTCTACTCAGACTCTGAATCTGAACCAGAGCAGGAGGAAAGAGATGACTATAGCCTCACAGCTAAGATACCTGAAATTCAAATAAAAGTGGCGGACCATCCAAAGTCCTTTTATGCAAGAAGGTACTTGCGTGCAATGGTTGCCCATATTCGCAACAAGCGAGTATCAAGGCTTCAATTCCGCGAACTCTTCCATCGCATGAAGGCATTATTGGCAACCACCGATGAGGATCCAGTAACTGTGTTTCCCACAGAGAAATTACATCTCCGAGATTTGCCGCCGCTTCCTTCAACATTTGGAGAAGCCATGAATTCCAAATACGCAAAGTTTTGGATGGCAGCAATGAACAGCGAGTTCAAATCTCTTATGGATAAGCAAACATGGGAGCTAATTCCAAAAGCGGATGGTATAAGGCCTATTAAGCCGAATTGGGTCTTCGCCTACAAACTTGACAAAGACGGTTTCCTATTACGCTTCAAAGCAAGGCTTGTAGCAAAAGGATTCACTCAAATCCCAGGCATAGATTATGACGAAACATTTTCTCCTGTTGTCAAAAATGGATCTGTCCGCACTATACTTGCATTAGCGGCTATTTTTCGAATGTTCCTCGAAAGCCTTGATGTAGACACGGCATTCCTCAATGCCACTGTTGATCGCGACATTTTCATGCTACAGCCCCCTGGTTTTGAGAAAACAGGAGCTGACCACATTCTTCTAGTATGCAAACTTCTCAAAAGTATTTATGGGCTGCACCAATCTGGTCGCCAATGGTACCAAATGCTTAGAGATTTTTACTTGAAATTGGCTTTGAACAACTCAAATCAGACAACTGCCTCTACACAAGAAAAAATCCAGACAGCACTATACTCTGCCTAGCAACAGTGCATGTGGATGATGTAATTCTTGTGAGTAAATCCCAGGATGTCATCCAAGATGTCAAAGATAAGTTTTGCAGCCGCTACAGTATCAAAGAAAATCCTGACTTCAACTACGCCCTTGGGCTCGAGGTCGAACGGATAAGTAATGGTATTTGGTTAGGCCAAAAGAACTATATTCTGCGCATTCTTGAAGAATGTAATCTTTGGGGAACAGGAATCATCCCAAAGGTTAAACAGACACCAATGTCCTTATCATGGGTTCATGACGACGCATCTGGCTATCTTGACAAGAGAGAACAGGATCAATTCCTTAGTACACTCATGAAAGTAGCCTATGTTGCTAATCAAACTCGTCCAGATATTGCACATGCTGTATACGCCTTGCAACAATATCAAGGAAAAGCGACTTTCTCTGACCAAAAGGCACTTGAACACCTACTTCGATACCTCTGCGGAACATACGGCATTGGCTTGTTCTACACTTCCAACTGTAATTCCGGACTTCAAATAGTAACAAATGACTCGTTAGAGGCTGTTGAACATGCTGTTGGCATACCACAACCAGTAGGCTACGCTGATGCCAGCTATGCTGAAGAACCACACCGAAAGTCGCGTTCTGGTCATGTATTCATACTTGCTGGAGCAGCAATCACCTGGTACAGCAAAAAGCAATCCTCAGTAGCCTTATCTTCAACTGAAGCTGAATATTACTCCCTTGCGGAAGCCTTCAAAGAGGCAATTTGGCTCAGGAAGTTGATGAGCGAACTTGGGTTTGATATCTCTAAACCCACGATTGTGAATGAAGACAACAAATCAACTATCGCTATAGCTAAAAACCCTATTCATCATGGGAATACTAAGCATATTGATGTTCGTCTCGAGTTCATGAGGGACCATTTGGAGAAGAAGCATATAGAGCTGCGATATTGTCCAACGGATCTAATGGTGGCAGATATTCTCACCAAACCACTTCCGGCAACGAGACATTCAAAGCTCATGTCACTTCTGGGGCTAGCAAGCTACGCTGATCTCACAGGAAACAGTATTCTACCGCTTCAACACAGCCCTGCACACTTTTAATTGTTCCGTGCTCACAGTCCAAGCGATATATCAGTGTTTTTGCAGGTTTTCTGGTATATTCGTCATGAGATATTGCGCTGGTTCAACTCCAGCTACGAGGTTGGTACTGCATATGCAGGCAATTTTCTCGCGTACCTGAGCAATCAATACCTCTCAAATTGAGGGGGAGTGTTGGAGTTTGCACACATTACCTACACCTTTTAAGATCCTCTGACCTGTCTTGAAGAGTAACGATAAGTTAAGATGGCATAAGGACTGATCCCAGTGTCATCTACACTTTCTCAATCTCTGACACTGTACGAGTGCTTAGAGGTGGTTTCAATCCCCAGTCTGGGTAGACCACATCAGTGTGCTTCACTCTTGCAATTTGATAGGAATGATTACAGGAGCTTGACAGGGAGCCTGACTTACTTCTTTGCACACATAACTCCATGGAAGTTCTGGCCAAATCAGCGTGATGCAACAATGATGTCATGCCTGCCTCCTGACTCCTCAAAGTCTAAACTCTATCTCTCAGAGCTAAAAGACTATCACCAAAGTCTGATTCCTGAGACCACCTGCAGTATAAAAGGGGGAGCCCCAGCAGCTCCAGAGAAGCATCATCCCAGATCCTGATCACATCTGCCTGCTCTCTCTCTACCCTCAAATACAACAAACAAAAACCATTATTCTTATCTGAGTCAACATACCCTCTACCTTGACCTGCGAAGCTCTTCAAGTTCTACCTCGGGTCGATACCTCGTTCGTATAGGGCGCTTCGCTCTTACAAGAAAAGGGTGTGCTCTGCACTCTAAACAAGACCAATCTGTCTGAGAGCATCGGCTCTCCATCTACTTTGGCAACAAAGGGCGCTTCGCTCTTAACAAGAGAGGGGCTCACACTCTAAACAAGCTTTATCACTCCACGCCGACTCAAGTCTGTTGGTGCCCTTCTGACACGCCAGGCGCAATCACCAACACCCTTGAGGGACCCCTTGATTGGCGTATCTTTTGGGACCCTGTTCTTTGCGTTCTTGATCGTTGTACCACTGGTTTCATTTTCTCAGTTCCCACCCCTCGTAACTTCCCTGTCCAATTCTTCAACCCCCCACCCCTGTCTCTGTTACTGGCTTTGCCGCCATTGCCATGATTCGCAACACCCTTGCTGAAACTCTTTCCTCCTCTGTTCCTCCTGCACCTCATGGTCGCTCTCCTCCCCAAGCCCATCCCATTTACTGGCTCTCCCGCCCTGAATTTCTCTTTGATCATCAATCTTGTATCAATTTTTCCTCCCTCCTTCGTGGCTTCATCCCACAATCCTTTTATGACACCTTGCTCTCACATGATACCCTGCTGCCTCTGTCCTTAAAACCCTTGTCACTGCTTTCCATCAGCTCCTTCTTGACGCCATCGACTTATTTGGATCCCCTGTTGCGACGACACTATCTCTTGGGAGAAGTCAAAGTCCATCAAGCCCTCTGACAAGCGCTCCAAGCCCCGCAGATCCCCTCCACCAAATTCCCAGGCCTCTCACCCTTGTTCCGCAGCTTCTCACCCACTGTCTTCTCCAAACATCAACAATTCCCTCCCTCCCACTCCATCATCCCACAGCACTCGTATCAGCTCTTCACAACCCTCTCAACCTCGCTGCACCACATGTAGTCGCCGGCACTCCACTGACACTTGCCCAGGCATCTGGCTTTTGCGCACCAAGGCTTCTTCCAGATGGATTGACCACTACCTCGGCCACAAAACTTGTTGCAGGCATTATCTGGCTTCACCACACAATACAACTCCCCTCACACCAACAAGCAAGAGCCACTCGTCACCCATCTCCTGCTGAGCCCCCCGACGTTCACTGAGCCACTGTTGCCCTTCTCAATCTTGACATGGGCTGTTGCCTAATCTGACTTATCCCAACCCTCCGATCTTTCACAGATGCTCCCCTCTCTTACACTGCCCTCCTTCAGACTCACTTCTCTATTTTCTTGATTCTGTGTTTTCCCCTTCTCCTTTGATCATTGTGGCTTTATGTGCGGTGGAGATGCCTGACGACCCTGTAAGTCTGTAGCGCATGGGGTGGGTTTGCTGAGGTGATACCTGGACGTAGTCCATTAAGGTTCACTGTTGATGGCTCTTTCTCTTCCCGCCAGCCCCTCTGGGGCTGGAACAATAAAAAAAGAAAAAAAAAACAGCACAGCAGGGAAGCTGGAATTCCGGATCAGAGAGAGAAATTTCAGAGCATGGAGCGAGCAGCAGTAAAGCCAAGGGAAGAAAGTCTTTGGACACTTGGACAAAATTAAGAAAAAGGCACCAGTTCAAACCCTTTTATTCACACTTTCCAAAAAAAAAGTTGGAACAGTAAAATGTGTGTAAGGGGCAGCTTCCTCAATATTTGGTGGTGATGAAATCCCACCCAGGACTGGAGGGACTTGGTGTGTGTGGGGATGAAGAGAGAGAGAGAGAGAGAGCAGTGATGATGGAAAAGGGAGAGGAGTGAGAGGCTGGAGAGAGGAGAGAGGAGTGAGTGGGCAGAGATGGAAGAGAGAGCAAATGGAGGAAGAGAGATTGGCTTGTTTTGCACTGGATTCTGTCAAAGCAGCAAGGAGGGGGTTTTTTTTTTCTTGTTTGATCTCTGTGAGAGGTTGCTGCTTTTATACTCCTGCAGGTTGGAGCCATCAGAAAACAGAGGGAGCAGTGGGCTGCACAGAGCAGGCCACAGAAATGAGATAAAACAGGCTGAGCACCAACCCCCAGCCTGGGCTAAGTACCCATTCAGGGCTGAGTACCACCCAGGGCTGGGCATCACTCAGGGCTGAATACCAGCCAGGGCTGAGTACCAGCCTGGGCTGTTCACCACCTAGGGCTAAGTACCAGCCAGGGCTGAGTACCACCTTGGGCTGAGTACTTTGTCTGGGCTGAGTACCACCAGGAACCAATTTACAGCTTGTTTGAGAAACAGCTGCTTGTAAATTGGTTTGGTTGTTTCCAAATCAGGAAGCTTGTTTGGGAAACAAGCCGCTTATTTCCTTGTTTTTAGAAATCCAATGATTGGTGCAATCTCTGGTGAGCTCAGTTTTTATCTCACTTTTAGAAATGCAGTGATTGGTGCAATCCCTGATTCCTAAATGCCTGTTGCATTGCTCAGATTGCACAGCACAGCAGAGGGCGGAATTCCAGATCAGGGAGCGGAATTCCGATGCATGGGGCAGTGGTACACTGCTTCTGCATGCTTGCTGTGCTGTGTTACATGTGCAGAGTGCGTAGTTGGAGCGTTTTTGTGCATGTTCTAATTGCATTGTTCCTACCGGTAGGATGAATAAAGCTAGAACAACAGCCGCCTTTGCCTATCTCTTTTTATTGAGAACAGATTAGCCCTTCCAAGCACCCCATTCAATTATTGAATCTTCTGAGCCCTTCAAACACTCTGCTTTGGAATTCCAGCTTCACTGCTGTGCTGAGCAATCTGAGCAATGCAACAGGCACTTAGGAATCAGAGATTGCACCAATCACCGCATTTCTAAAAGTGAGATAAAAACTGAGCTCACCAGAGATTACACCAATCATTGGATTTCTAAAAACAGGTAAAGAGAAGTGGCTTGTTTCCCAAAAGCATCCTGATTTGGAAACAACCAAACCAATTTACAAGCAACTGTTTCTCAAACAAGCAGTATATTGGTTCTTGGTGGTACTCTGCCTGTTTTATCTCATTTCTGTGGACTGCTCTGTGCAGCTCACTGCTCCCTCTGCTTTCTGATGGCTCCTACCAGCAGGAGTACAAAAGCAGCAACCTCTCACAGAGATCAAACAAGGAATCCAACCCCCCCCCCCCCCCCCCCCCCCTTGCTGCTTTGACAGAATCCAGTGCAAAACAAGCCGGTCTCTCTTCCTCCATTTGCTCTCTCTTCCCTCTCTGCCCACTCACTCCTCTCTCCTCTCTCCATCCTCTCACTCCTCTCCCTTTTCCATCATCACTGCTCTCGCTCTCTCTCTCTCTCTCTCTCTCTCTCTCTCTCTCTCTCTCTCTCTCTCTCTCTCTCTCTCTCTCTTCCTCTCCACACACACCAAGTCCCTCGAGTCCTGGGTGGGATTTCATTATTGTCCATGTTCCAGATTTCCTTGTGGTCACCCCAGCGAACAAGGAAATCCAAAAAGGATGAATCTTTGGATCCAAGGATGAAGTTTTAATCTCAGCAACATCAAAAGCCCTTGCCTCTTTGCATCTGGAGCCCTGCTTTAATGAGCAAGGCAGAGTTCAATCAGCCATCGGAATGGGACACCAATGTCAGATTAACTCATTTTTATTCTTGAAGACAGGTCTGAGGATCTTAGAACTTATCGGTAGTGTGGGCAACCCCAACACTTTCCTGGTTCAATTTGGACTGAGGCCTCAGTGGGCCGTTCAACTGTTCGGCTGGTTTTCTGTGGATTTGGAATGGATACTGGAAAGCCTGTATCCACATCCGGAAAATCTCGATAGTACCACTCCAAGGTCCGCGTCCCGTCACTTTGAGCTGGATAGTGCTATCTGGTTTATATCCCTGCAGAAACCAGCGGTTACCCTGCCATTTTGGGCATCTGTGTCGTGAACTATCCGTCTTTCTGCAGAATACGTGCCTCCGTATCGGGAAATGTCCGTATCCTCTGGAGTGGATGTATCCAACGTTTCGGAGGCCAGCCTTAATCAGCTGCTTCCCTTTCTCGGATTTTCGTAAGGCAAAAATAGGGTGGTTCGTATTCCCCATTTCCTCAAAAACCCAAGCCGAGTCCAAATCAAAGAGATGGTTGACACCACCTTCAAGAGAGGCAGCGCAAGGTCTTTCCTTGGTCACTTCCCACCTTGCACCAATGGCTAGCACGAGCATTTCGATGGCACTCCTCCTGCCCCCACGTCCCACCACCCAACCTCCCACCCCAATCGGTTGTGGCAGAGAACGCACTGCCTCTTCCATCCACCCATACACTGCCAGCCAACACGCATTTTTGGTTCCTCAGACAGCTCCGATTCAGACGATCTGCCAAAGCTGCTCGCTCTCTCTTCGTAGTCGGTTAGTCGTGGAAATCTCCGATGAGCTCTCTCCACTGCCTTACTACTTGGCTGCTACTAAATCTCCAAGACTTCTGGCTTGACCCACTGATGAGGTAGCTTCCTCAGTGCTCCTCTTCACTGCTTGCTTCCACAGTTAGCATTGTCAGAACAAAATATTGTGTTATATGATATTGATCCAAAGGAAATTTGTTATTTGTGTGCCTACTAGGAGGAGAGGGAACAGATCGAAGTAAGAGCTCGGGACAGCAGCGACCAGAAACAAAGGCTTAGTATGACACGGATAGTCACCAAATGAGAAACAGCTGTTTGACATGTTGAGATCTTGAACGTATCATTTTTTTTGTAGTGACGTGTGAACTTCTGTGAAGCAGGTTTATGGCTGTAATTACGTTTATGTCCTGGCTTATCGATTAATTGGCTAAAGCTGAGGATGTGGTCAACAACTAAGGTTCGCCTGCTCCTCGTTGAACCACTCGTCACGTTGCTCCCTTGCTTCTTCACCCGCTTTTTGATTCCAGCTGCGCAGACTGGAGAGAGACTGTGGCACCTGGGTCAAAGGCGATGACCCCGGCACTAAAACCTTCACACCTCGCAATTTCCATTCTCTTTGGAGCAATTTGCGGCGGGAGTTGCATACCCCGCTGCCCAAGGGAGCCACAGTGTGGGAAATGGGTGAGCAATTGTACGATGTGGTGCACATTGCAGAAACAAAATGTGAAAATGTAATGCATCAGGTGAGGATCCGAATTGTCAAAGAGAGTGAAGTATTCGATCAAAGTTGGGCCATTTTCTGCCCCAGATAGCTTTCCGAGCCTTACTGGAAGAAGACCATGAGACTGGCTCTCGGCAGTTACCAGAGTGTACCACATCGCCAATAATTTTGGAATTCAATTTTAGTAAATTCTTGGGGTCACTGCACTGTACAAGATGAAGACTTGTTCTAGGAAAAACTCTTGTTGAAACCGAAAGCAGGAATAAATCGCTGGCAGGGACGATAAGAAAGGGTTTCATAGGGTGTGATAATGAGGGCAAGAAAGTTGGGGGAGGGCTAATAATTATAGTGATTGCAAAATTTCTCAAGCTGACCAAGAGAAACTTTCTCCGGCCCCATCCGCGAGTAATCAACTCAAGAACACTCCCTAATCTCGTATGTTCGACCGCTTAGTCGCTCGGTTCATGTCAGATGACGCCAGTGGCCGGTTGCGACCAGGCTCAAAACCCACAAAACGGTTGTGAGGTGGGTTGCACGCGGCCGAAACGGGTTCACCGCCATTTGCAGTGATAATGCTCCCGCCCGTTTCGAGGTTGATTGGCGGCGCAGCTGTGAAAGGGCCATTGAGCGGCTTTCCCGTTTTTACATTGCCGTTTCTTGCTTGCTCAGTCGACGTTCCACCGAGTGACGTTTCCCTCTTTGGTATAGGTACTTTCATTGAAGTAAAAGGCACGGTTTGGGACGAAGGTGTTTGAGTCGAAGAACCGCTGCGAAGGCCAAACGGCTCAGTGCGACTTTGTGCGGGTTGAACTACAGCAGCAAGATTCTCAACACTCCTCAAAGCCTCTCCTTTCTTAGAATTCGCATTCAAGTTCTCCAGACTTTCAAGAGCTCTTCGTTCCGCGGCCATTTTCTTTTTCAGCTTGGCTGGTATGGGATATGCCGCCGTTCGTGCCTGAAGCGATTCAATCATGACATTTTCCTTTTTGTCGGCGAAGGAAGTTACGAAAGCACGTTTGCTGTTCCCTCGGGGTGAAATAGGAATCGGTGACAGGACCCTGCTGCCGACTGTCGCTGAAAGTCTTGGCGATTCGTGTGGTCTTGCCAGACTGCCGAGCTCCGAGAGCAAGGCAGTGTTTCGGCGTGAGAGTCCATCAGATATAGTTTCGTAAATTGTGCCAATTTCGTCGTGATCGTTGTTCTCATGAGGTTCTTCACGTGTTGAAAAGCGTATCTCCGGCAAGCTAGTGGTTAGCCGCAAATGAAATTCCCGACTTTTTCTATGGGTCGGCCTAAAATCATCGAGCGGACTCGCCACAAGCAAGTCGTTGTCGTTTTCATTGTCCGTCGTTGCGGGGACCTGAACCCCATTATCGACTTTCGAGAGCGGAGAAGCTCGCCAATTCTGCTCAGACAACGCGGTTGGTCTTGGAGAACGCAGACCGCCTGTATCTATCAACAACGCTCGAGCGATGTCGGGCAATAATTCTCGCACTTGACTAGGTGTCATCGCCCGCAATTCTTCGACTGTTTCTTTTGTCAAGAATTCTTGAATTTTTTGTTTGAGCGGAGTTTTACCCTGCGTGTAACGCGACGGAAGGAGTTACGGCATTCAGCCAAGTTAGAGCAAATAAGTGGTCTAATCTTAGTGGAGATCACCTCAAAATGTTGAGGAGGACGGGTTCTTGAAGGTGGCATGTCTTTGAATAGGGCGGCATTCCTCGATGGTGCAATGTTAGAGTCAAGCTGCTGAGCGTGCGAGAATGTAAGTGCTGGAGCCGACATAACGGATATGCCGGAAAGCGTGGTTCTGAAAATTTGGTTCTGCTCACGTCCAAAGTTGGTTGTCGAATAACCGTATTCACTATCCAGCCCCACTCTGTCCAAATAATCCATCTCGGACTCATCATCTGCCAGGATTGGATGATCCACCGATCCCCACTCGTCCTCCCCAAGATTGGCTGTGGCTTCGGCTTCAGTCGGCTCGTCGATTATTGGGGTTACGAAAGAATTGCTGCCGTCAGCGTCACTTAAAAAGCGATTTATCTTCCACATCCGCTCATCTTTGACACGGCGCATTTCCTCTCTACGTTGGGTCGCAGCTTGCCTCTCGACTTCAGACAAGATTGAGGCGCGCAAATGCAGAACCGAAATATCACCTAAAGAAGACGCATTGAATCGGTCCGTTGCGCTCGATGGGCTCCAAAACTCATCCGATTCAGCGACAGTAGAAGGGAAAGGGGTCGGAACTGGAATAGGTTTGCGTAATTTTCTTGACTTACGAATAGGATAAGTAACGCCGTAGGACTCGCGGAATTTATTTGACTTCACTTTTTGCCTTTGAGGTTCAGCGTCTACTGTTACGGAAATCCCGAGCGGCGAAGGGCGGTTCTGATGATGAGACACACGACGCCCTTTGCTCGAGTGTATACTGGCGCTGCCCGACAAAGAGCTGCTCCGGGCGGAAACTGGCGATGAAGGGCGTGTGTTCACGGACTGTGCAGGAATGTTGCCGCCGTCTGCGATTCCTTTAGGGAACGAACACGGGGAGTTAGTAACCTGCCATTTGCGGCTGCCGAGAAAGTCAGTACCGTTGGGTGTCGACGCTGGTTTTGGCGAAAAGTACAATGATTGAAGGCGCCGAAAATACTGGTGACTGTTTATGTCCACAGTTGGGCCAGGTGATTCGACATCGGACAGCCACTCCAGGGCACTCAGTGGTTGCCTTTCTTCCTGCTCCTGAAGGCTGTTGCTGTAGTTTCTATCCGTAATTGCAGAGCGACTCTCGGTGTACTCTGAGGTTGCCCGTCCGTAATTCACTTCCGAGAAACTCCGAACATCAGTTCGTAAAGTCATATCCGGCAGCTGCTTGAACTGAGTACCGCGAAGTAGTTCCTCGCTCGTACTCCCAAGGGTTTTGCGCACGCCGAAACCTTGTAGGGAGCGAGCCGGCTCAATTTGGCTGGCCCCGCAAAATTCAGGTGTTGAAGGTACTGCTGTCGACGAGAGTTCGCTTTTAAGATCAAGAGGTTGCACTCTGGCGGAGCTTGACTCTGAATCCAATGTACGGGTGACAGGGAGAGGCGCGAATGGGTTCAGTCGTGACTCCATGGATTCGTTATCGGGGAGAGCACGGAGAGGATCACTGTGTGCTGTTCCAGTGGAAGATGCGGCTATCGCGGAGCTAAAGACTTCAGAAAAAGCCGCCGTGGAGACGTCAATGTCAGGCAGGCGTCGCTGGAGAATACTTGCACCGTCCTCGACGAGGGCAGCCCGGGATCTACCCCAGAGGGCTTGCGGCCAGGGCTGTTTGCCGTCTCGGACGATGCACATTTCTCCATCTGTTGAGGCCTCGAGGAACAAACCGGCGGCTGCGTCTTGTGGCAGCGGCGTAGGGGGGGGGCTTGGTGCGTTACGCCGGCGGCGCCCACGATCAGTATGCCCGGCGGCGACGGCTCCTCTCTCTCGAGGAGGGAAAAGCTTCCGGCGCAGGGGAGCGATGACGGCGACGGCGCACGCCGCCACGGCGAGCACCACCACGAACGCGGTGGCTGCAGCCACCAGGGCGGTGGTGGTGCTGCCACTGCTCATTCCGAGGGAGCCGCCAGCGAGCGCGCGTCGCCACCGACCCAGCTGATTGGTTGGTTGGTTGCTCTCTTTTTTTTTCTTTTGCTGCTGCTGCGTGTGTTTGTTTTGTTGTTTGTTGCTGGTTTTTTTGCTTGTTTTTTTGGTTGTTGGTTGGTTGGTAGGTTTGGCTGGCTGGTGGTTGCTTGCTGCTCGCTTGTTTGTTTGTTTGTTTGTTCTCCTCCTGCTGTCTGCTGCTTGTCTGTCTGTCTGGTCTGCTGGTCGTGTCTGGTCTGGCCTGGCCTGGTCTGCTGTTGTTATTGATTGACACTGTCGGTGTGTGCTTCGCTCTTTATTGTCTTTATTTTGCTGGTTAGTTAAATATGCGCCGTCCTGGCTGCTTCGCTCGCGCGCCCCCTCGCTCGGTTTCTCCCTCCTGCTTTCTTTCCGCTTTTGGGGCAACCACCTTTGGTGCTGGCGCGCCACCGCAGGCGCTGGAGGAACGCGACGCCCTGGTGGCGCTTTTGTTTGTTTCTGCCACCTCCCGACAAAAAACGGCTGACAAGGACGGTCCATTATTGCGGTGACCCTTGTTAGTGCAATTACCACAATCTGTTGGTGGTTGCTGGTTTAGTGGACACCAGTATTCAGCAATTTTGGTGTTTTGGCGTTTTGCCATCTGGGCCTCAAGGAATGCAGGCATACTGCTTTGGACATTGGAGGACGCCCCAAGACCCATGCAGAATGGTGAAAAGGTTGGCAGCAGGGACCTGGCCGCACTGGTCTGGGATGGTGGACTTAAAAATTGACTCTGGAACTGGTCCATTAGTTAAACTGTCTGTCACCTGTGAGTTTTGACAGGTGGATATGAGATTCTCAAGAATCTCACATAAGGTGTTAATGTTGTTCATAGTTAGGTTCTTCAGCTCTTATTTTACTAAGAGTCAGTATAACACATCGCATAGTTTTACATGAAAGTGTGACCCTATCAGAAAGAGGTAATGATTCTGGTTGTTTCTCTAATTTTTATAATCTTTTCCACTATGTAATGTAGACTAAATTTTTAGTCTTGTTGTTAGGTGGAACAGACTGGTTAGCAGCAAGAGGCACAAGACAGACTGGAAGCTATTGTGACTGTCAGTTATTGTTCTCACGATGCCCATGGGAGAGCAAGCCACCGCCAGTGCAGACCTGGGCGCTGGCTTGCGCTGATGACAAATACGCCGAGTATTAAGTGGAACAGAAACCTGGTGTCAACAGTTTTCCTCCTGCTCTGCTCAGGCAGATAATATAGGAGAGGTTTTTACCCTGTGCCAGTCACGCTTGCCTAGCAACTATTACAGCGTGCATATCATCATTATGTATCAATTATTCAAAACAGAGTTCTCCAAGTTGGGGAGAAGGACCACCCACAAACACACATCTCCACTACATTCACTCCTTCCACTCACTCACTCAGAGTAGACTGTTTACAAAGGGCGGCTCAGGCTGTGTTATTGGAGGTTCAGAGGTAAGGGGGAGGGGGTTTCAGTAGAAAACAAATCTAATATCTTATGGCGTTTGTTGAAGGTTCGGTTTGCAAAGATAAATGAGGCTGCTTCTCCAAGGGCAGCTATTTTTATGGAGAGGGGCATCAGGAAAGAAAGAAATGGAAGGAAAAAGGAAGAAAAATGTTTGACAAGGCAACACTGACAAGCAAGAAAAGATAAGAGTGAGCAGGGAACTCGACAATTAGTCCAAATAATTAGTCTACATAGTCGAAAAATTTAGAAAAATTTTGGGAAGAACCAAAGTGGATCACTCTTTCAGATAGGGTCACATGTTATGATAAAATATGGTGTGTTATATGTAGCATAGTAAAGTAAGAGCTTGTTGAGAACCTAAACGATGGCCAACACTTTATGTGAGATACTTGAGAATCTCATACAGCTTGCGATTCCTGTATTACCTTCTTGAAGCCTTCAGATTTGGAGAAAAAAAAACAACAAAAAATACAAAAACACCACCACATCAGTCAAAACCTGAACCAGTTGTCAAAGTTGTCAACCAACAAGTCATAATAAAATGCAAAAAGACAAAAAAGAAGTTACATCACGTTGTGTTGGAGTTGGGGAGCGTGGGAAAATTGGTAACATCATTAGTTTTGTTAAAATGAGAAGAATCACTCAAAGCAAGGCAACCTAAGTCAAAATCTCGTTACAGAAAAGGAAATTTGTCAGGGCTTGACCATACCCGCGCCAGACGGACCTTTCCGCTGACAGGACTCTAAGCAGTGTTCTGACTGGGAAACAGTTCAAGGATCATTATGAGCGAGCTCTAACGAAGGTTAATAGGGGAGCAGAGCAACAGGATTACCCACTTTTCTTACAATTTTTGCACATGACAACTTCCGACGCTGTATATTGAGACCCTTCCTGCCAGTGGGCGAAACATCCCTCAATTCGAACCGGTTTTGACTTCCATCGCAGAAAACCCCTGTGAGAATGCCCAGAATTTATTCCACTGCAACTATGACAGTGGACAAAGGTGCAAGATCCGCACAAAAAAATGCATGTGCGCATTGATGCAAGATTCACCCAGATGTCACAGTGGAGCACACGAAATCCGTCACTGGTAAGCCCGCTGTCACCCATGTGCACAGGCGGTAACAGATCGCAGGAGTAGAAGAATCTCAACTCGCGAGACAGGGTCAGAAACAACCTTATGCTTTTGCAAGAAAGACACTTGCTGTTGTGGATCGCATATCGCTGAACGACGGCAATGATCCTCGCGTACTCTTCATCTTCACTTTCCAAGTCTTTTCGTCTGTTGGAAAGTTTAGCAAACAAATCCTCGAAAGTTATCTGCGTCCCTGGGTAAAATCCTGCAACATTCTTTGGCTCCGACGACGGCTTTCCACGCGCAGGAACATCACAGCGAAAGCCCTTCACGGGCAGTCGATGCCGTCTGGGCTGGCTCCCGAGTCCCGACTGTATGAACTACGTGAGCAATGTGGCTGATGCCTCTCCTTGAAATCCAAGCGTGCTGACTTCGCCAGATAGCGAGTTAATTTGGACGTAGCGAAGAGTTCGCACACACGACAACCACAGGGTAATCCATTGTCTGCGGCAGTGGCCTTCTCCTCGACGTGCTCCTTACGGCAAATCCGGACCCTTCTGTTTGTTTTCAATGAATAACCTTTCATAACGAGCCAATGACTGAAAAGCCCCAGCTCTGTGTTACGGACGCCTGCCTCTCTGGCCCATGCTTTCTACGATTGTTGGGCACATCACTTCGTGACACCAAAATGAACGAACGAATAACCTGCATCACACAATCCTTCTTTCTTCATATGTTCGAAATGGTCCTCTTTATTTCGAGATAGCTGCTGCAACAGCCGCCTCGAATACTTCTCGTTCAATCCGAGCAGCGGCCTTGTCGGCCTCGGTTGCTCCTGACGCATTTTCCTTACGCGAGCTCTCCTCCACGCCACGGCGCGCAGCCTTACGGAGTGATTTGAATTCCATTTCACGCGCGAAAGATCGGTCAGGCAAATGCTTTGAAACGCGAAAAGAAGCACAGACCTCCGCATCCAACTCTTCGACAGGGAAGGCCTCAACTGCATTAATGTTCAGGCTGGAGTCAGGGTTGATGATTGCGAAGCCACCGGACACTGTTACGACAATATGGAAGAGAAAGCAGCGTCAGCGGATCGCGGATTCCGGTGCGACACTGACCAAAAAACTTGCGTGGCTTGTTGTCGAGGGCAAATATTTCGACAACGCCCGCGTTCAGTTGAGCAATGGTTGGAACGTGGTCCGCGAGAATACCCATATCTCCCTCAGATGACTGAATGTTGACCATAGTAGCTTCAAAATCCTTCAAAATTGGCTAATTTGGCCAATGCAGTGGTGGTAAGAGAATTGAGATGATGGGATGTGGAGGGAAAACCAATCTTTGCTCCCACAAGCGACCCCGATCGGGACGCATCTGCCAGAAGCCAATGGAATCGCACCTGGTGAGGCACAGTGAAGTTCAAGATCAGCTTGCCGGGACCAGCCGTGGGCGCTTCGCTGGCGTAGGTGCGGCGTGCCAACCTCCAAAGGGAAGCCGGCGATGAGGGAGCGGGTCGGAAGGCGGCGCTGGACGCGCGCGACGCCAACGTTTTGGCGGAACGAGCAAACATTGATAAGGTAAGAATGAGTGGTTCCACTTTTTCCTCTCTTCCTTCGTTTCTTTGGGAAAAAACGGACGACGCAAACAATCAAGTAAAGAATTGCACGCGGATGAAAGCCGACAAGGGCAAAGATGGGAAAAAGAGGAAGAGAAGAAAAAAGAAAAGAAAGATCAGGTCGAGGCACTGGGCGCGAGACAGACCCCACAATCAGAACAAGAGAAAAAAAAGGAAAGGTACGGGGAAAAAAAAAGGCGGGAACCAAGTGAAAACCGCAGGAAGGAAAAAAAAGGAAAAAAGGTTCAACCCAGTACTTTTGTGAGTGCCGAGGAGGGAGCGGTGTGAGGGGTGTGCGCGGCGGTAGAGGGCGGGCACGTCGCGCGAAGCATCTGCCGCTTTCTTACTGCAGAAGGCGTTGTGGATCCACATTCCCCGTACTGTGCCATATCCCAGACGTTTTGTCGTTGCGCGGTTCCCTCCCACAGGAAACGTACCTTTTCTGTCTCACAGGCCCCGCGTTTCAATCCGCTTGAGCGACTTCCTCCCTCTTTGCTTGTATCCCCCGTGTCATCTTGAGAGTTGTCCTTTGCCATTTCGCGTTTGCGGTTTTAAAGTCTTCACTCTGGCGTCGCTGGGCGCGGCCGGATGTCAGAACTGGATCTTTAAGGATCGGATCCTCTGTCTCCTCGCGCCACTTCATCCTGGACGTTGCAATCCCGCGCAGGACTGTTGGCGAATCGAAAGCGGCCTCCCCCCCTCCAACCCCCGTTGTTTCCTCGTTCAGACCTATCTTCGAGGAACCCTTTGTTGGGTTCCGATCTGTCCTGTTTAGTGTGGTTCAATGGTCTAACATTTTCTTGCCCTCAGTCTACAGAATGTTTGCCGCGCGGTCCCTCTACACGGCCGGCCTGGCCCGTCGCGCCGTTTCGGCATCTGGTTTGTTCAGCTTCCATCCAGATGGGCGTTGCTTATAAGTCCTCATTTAGTTCGCCGGAACCTTGCCACCGCTGCCTCGGCCGAGGCTTCGGGTAAGATTCGGACGGTCATTGGTGCCGTTGTGGACGTGCAGTTCGACTCGGGAAAGCTCCCACCCATTCTTAACGCCCTGGAGGTCCAAGGACACAATGTCCGCCTTGTCCTTGAAGTTGCCCAGCACTTGGGGTAAGAAGGAGACCATACCAGTTGTTTTACTGATTTTCACATTGTTCAGTGAGAACACCGTCCGCACCATTGCCATGGAGGGAACCGAAGGTCTTGTCCGTGGCCAGCCTGTTGTGGACACTGGCGCCCCCATCACCGTTCCAGTCGGCCCCGAATGCCTTGGACGCATCATCAACGTCATTGGCGAGCCCATCGATGAGCGCGGTCCCATTAACAGCAAGCAGTCCCTTCCCATTCACGCCGACCCGCCCGCTTTCATCGACCAGTCCACCGTGCCTGAAGTTCTTGAGACGGGAATCAAGGTTGTGGATCTGCTGGCCCCATACGCGAAGGGTGGAAAGATTGGCCTTTTCGGCGGCGCTGGTGTCGGAAAGACTGTGTTCATCACTGAACTTATCAACAACGTCGCTAAGGCACACGGTGGTTACTCCGTGTTCTGCGGCGTCGGCGAGCGCACCCGTGAAGGCAACGACTTGTACCACGAAATGCAAGTTTCTGGTGTGATCAACCTCAAGGGACAGTCCAAGTGCGCGCTGGTATACGGCCAGATGAACGAGCCTCCCGGTGCCCGCGCCCGTGTCGCCCTTACGGGTCTGACCGTCGCTGAGTACTTCCGTGATGCGGAAGGCCAAGACGTGCTTTTCTTCATCGACAACATTTTCCGTTTCACTCAAGCCGGTTCCGAGGTGTCGGCCTTGCTCGGTCGTATTCCGTCCGCCGTCGGTTACCAACCCACTCTCGCAACTGATATGGGTGGTATGCAGGAGCGTATTACGACCACGAAGAAAGGATCTATCACATCCGTGCAGGCTATTTACGTGCCGGCTGATGACTTGACTGATCCTGCCCCCGCCACGACTTTCGCCCACTTGGACGCCACCACCGTGCTGTCTCGTGGCATTTCGGAGCTTGGTATCTACCCGGCTGTGGACCCTCTTGACTCCAAGTCTCGACTCCTCGACCCCCGTATTGTTGGTGTTGAGCACTACGAGATCGCCACCAGTGTCCAGAAGATTCTCCAGAGCTACAAGTCTCTGCAAGATATTATTGCAATTTTGGGTAAAGATGTAGTTGACTCGTCTTTCTGAAGCACTGACATGTTGTAAGGTATGGATGAGCTGTCCGAAGAAGACAAGCTGACTGTCGAGCGTGCGCGCAAGATTCAGGTACCTAATTTTCTTTCGAGAGGAAGTTTCTGACACTTTCCTGCAGCGTTTCATGAGTCAGCCTTTCCAGACTGCCGAAGTCTTCACAGGCTTCCAGGGTCGCTTGGTCAAGTTGGCAGACACACTGCGCTCATTCAAGGAAATTCTCGATGGGAAGCACGACAACCTTCCGGAAGCTGCCTTCTACATGGTTGGTGACATCGACGAGGTTGTGCGGAAGGCGGAGGAGCTCGCCAAGCAGACTGCTTAAGGTCTGACGGGTGAGGACCTTTGCTCCTGTGCCTTCATAGCCCGCTGATTCCGCATTATGACTGGCCATTTTTGGTCACGTTTAAGCAGACAGCAATAAATGCACATTTCTTCCACAATTGCAATAGAAAGAAAGATCAGGTGCAGTAGCGCTGGACCACCTCCGTGGATTAAAAAATGAAGAAAAAAATAGAGAGGGAGAGAGAACAGTAGGGTTTGCAGCGCGAAAGGAAATAGGCTGTTGAAAGCAAAGCTTTCACTATCCCTCCTCGTTGCACTGAGGACATGAGCGCGGATTCCAGTGTTGGGGAGTGTCGACACGCGAGTGGTGGACCACTGACTTCCTACAATTGGGAAACCAAGCTCAACACACTATCTTCCTCATTGTAGCAGAAGCGGTCACTGATTGCTGCCCCAACGTGCCAAACGAAACATCCGCAGACAGATCCAGCAATTTCCCGTCCAATCAAAACGGAGGCACCATTTTAATGGTTGTTCAGCGTTTATTAATACAAGAATGAAGGACCCGTCCCTGGTGAAGTTGTCCAAGGATGACTCTCAGACTCCATACAAGATTATGCTGCGATCGTCGGAAACAGAAACTAGGCGTGTGCCGTCATCGTTGTACGCAACGCCCCAGACTTGGTCCGAATGGCTATCGAAGGTATGGACGCACTGCCTTACGTTGATGTCCCAAATTTTAACTTTCCGGTCGCTCGATCTAAGTGATGCAGTGTAGCCGATCCCCGTTACTTCCCGGATCCGCTACAAAAGAATGGTCCAAGACGTACCCTGTTGCAAAGTGGTTCGTATCTGGGCTGAACGCCACGGAAAGCACCCAGGACTGATGTCCGGAAATCGTCGCAAGACAGCTCGCGTGGTGGCTAATTTTCCCAGTCGTTAAAACGATGCCCACAGTTATTTGCAGCGCCATAACGTAGAGACAAAGGGCAAAAAGAAAGTGCCAATGGAGGTGGACGCCAAAAGGACTTGGGCTCTCAACATACACGTCGTAAAGATTGATTCGCTTGTCGTCAGATGCGGTCACCAGAATGGACGAGTCGGGAGAGAAGGTCAACGACCTGACGGCCAGAGAATGCCCGGGAAGCGAGTGAAGGAGTTTTCCCGTTGGAACGTCGAAAATGTGAATCGACCCGTTTTCAGCACCGCACGCGAGGTACATTCCATTAGGGCTCTGAAGAGTTGAACGAGAAGAAAAAAAGGTAGAGCAAGACGGCGTGAATAATCGACCATAAGCGCCTATTCCACAGCTACAAAGGAAGACTTCTCCAAGTTCACCAAACAAAACGTTCTCTCGATGCTTACATAGGCCACGGACATAACAAACTTGCCCCGGGTGTCCAGCGGTTTCTCTTTTTCGCCCGTTTCGACAGACCAAACGTTGACGGTGCCCGCGTGTGTTCCTGCCGCAATCTGACGGCCATCTGGAGAGAACGCTGCCGTCCACGCTTCGACTGGTCACAGAAGGGAACAACATTTATGAGCATTAGCTGCACTTAACGGTTCTTGCATTGCTGAAAAAACGAGTGGCACTTCTCACCAGGTCCCGCGTCAATTGTCCGAAATAAGCTATAGCCTCCGACAAGATCCCAAATCCGAATTTGGCTGTCAAGCGAGTTTGAAAGGGCGTCTGTGATGATTTTGCACAATTGAACATGCGTAATAGCGGATTATTAGATCCACCATCGAAGGTAGAGCACGGAAAGGACTCGTATTTTGCCCGCCCGCACTAACACTGTCCGGACGGGCTGACGTCCACTGAAACAACTCCAAGTTGGTGGCCCTCCAGCGTTTCCAGCTTCGAAAGCGATTCCCCGTTCCTACGTGGCGAAGTCCAGTGAGTTTAGAGCAGCAAACAATGAAACTGGTAACATGTACATACCAAACCTTAACGGTATCGTCGACGGATCCTGTAACCAGTCGATTTAATCGTTTGGACCATCCGACCGTCCAAATGCCGTCTTCGTGGGCTGCGGTTTTTTTTTTACGATGCGGATGAAGTGGCAAGGAGGGAATTGAGAAAAACCGCCGACCGAGAATGAAAACGACGATTCCCGAGTACCTTCGTTGAGAACTTTCACGACCGTGTACTAATAATGTGCGGCGGTTTCAGCAAAGAACGAAGATCGGCAGGCAAGAAAGCAAGAAGGCCAAAACTAACGAACGGGACGGGGGAGGGGGTTCAAAGGTCTTCAAAAACGTCTTTTGATGGAGGTAGACAGGGCTGATGGGGAGGGCAAAGAGAGAGAGAGAGGGAGGCAAACAGTTCATCCAGTTGATCCAGTTCGTACATTTCCCATCGCGGCTACTTTGAAGCGACCCTAAGGGCGCTGACGGCTTTCGCAGTTGAGGTCGCGAAATCTGGTGCAAGGTTTGTTTACTTTTGGACAGCCGAGAACCAAAAGCAGCAGTAGGTCCATGTCAGAGGGCGACTTTTTTCACTTTTTGACTGCTTTATTCACAAAGGACTCTGAAAGAAAGAAGGGCAGGAGGGAGAAAAAACAGAGGGAAAAAAAAAGGAGAAAAAGAAGGGAAACTGGGTAGAGCAAGGTGCGCGGCCGAGAGGGAGGGCTGGGACGGACAACTGGCACGGATGGGACAGTGCACACCACACGAATGCCCAAGTGTGTTTAATGGGCACAATTGGAAAGAAGCTTGATCGAATAAAGAAAGGCAAGCATCGAAACGGGTGGAAACTCTTGGTGGGGCGTGGGGAAGATACGCGACTTCGATTAAGACAAATTAAAAGTGCGATGGAGAGAGGTTCGAGGTGGGTGGTGGGTGGATCGGCCGAGGGACTGCGAGCCCATCACTTTTGGTTCACTGGGTTCTCGGGTGCGGACTTCCAGTTCCCAGCGGCAGCCTTGAACGCCTCTTTGTGAGACATTTCCGGATTGGCAGCCTTGACCTTGGGGAGTTCGGTCTGGAAAGTGGCAAAGGAGTGAATTAGTAATTGGAGGAAAACAAGGGAGGCCCAGCCACTGTGACGTGACAAGGCCCGTGGAGAACGCACCTTCATGAAGAGGTTGTAGGCCGATGGCGGCCGAGCAGTCTTGGTCGTCTTGACCGGAGCCTTCGCCTTGCTGTCCTGTTCAGAGGTTTAGTGTGTTGGGGACGAACCTTTTGCAGCTCAAAAAAGAGGGTCTTTCCATCGGGGACCACGGTAGAGTGCAGTAGGGAGAATCGACCAAGCAACCGGACAGGGGCTTCACAGGGAATACGCTTACAGTGACTTTCGGCATGTTTGTAGTTCGTTGGGGACGACAAGGGCTGTCTTTGGGGACCGAACGGTGGAAAGCTTGGGTGAGAGTGGGACGGGTGGAGTTGGCTCGGCGAAGGAAGCTGATTGGCTGGTTGATCTGGTTGATTGATGAGAAGGGTGGAATAGTGGCAATTGAAAGGAGGGCCTCTATATAGGAGAAATGAGGAAGAGGCCTTTTTCGTTTCTTTTGGCGTTTTTGATTATTGCCTGTGTTTCTTTCTGGTTTCTATATGGTTTATTTCTGTTTTCTTCTCTGTTTTTCCTTTCCCTCTTTTGCTGCAAAGAGACCAGGCCCTGTCGCTTGCCCAATGAATTTTGTCATTTCCCGATGCCAAATGTGACAAGGCCGACCGTTTGGAATGGAATGGCCATCGTGATTCTGTTTACGCGTGCTTTCTCTGTCGGAACGGTCTTCATTCAATTTTGCATTCTTTTCTCTCAATCAATCAATTGGCTTCAATCATTCCCATTCATTGGCAACAAAGAGACCACCCCAACCAATCGAAGTGGTCTCTTTCCTCGGAATTCCTATAAATGTCCACCCAGCCCCTCTCCCGCTCCTTTTCGGTCGATCTGTGGGAGAGAGCGAGGGGCTGGGACGCGGTGGGAGTCCTTGGGTTTGTCGTAGAACAACGAACGGAGAACAAGGTAGCCGTCACCATCGCGATAGTTTGGAGATCTATCGGTTCACCAATTATTGTAACCCACGACCTGTCTTGAGTCCTGGGTTGCGTTCTGTCCTTAAACCTCGCCCACCCGTTTGGTCTTTGCCTGCCAAGGTCAGCCGCACAGGGTCATCGCAGCCACCAGCCCCCAGTTCTGATGGAAAAAATCCAAAATTTGTAATAAAAAAGGAAAAACAGATTACTCTGTGCCGCTGCTTCTTTTTATTTATTTACTTTTCCTTCCTTCACACCACAACAAGGAGTGGTCCTTGTTGAGCATTCATCTTCTGCAAAATAACCTTCTTTGCTTTTTCCTTTTCCCCTTTTTGCTTCAGAAGTATACTCGATTCAGCCATCAGTTGTCGTGAGTGCAACATCGGTAGTGACTTACCTGTCTTGAATCTCCAACCTCTTTATCGCTCATCCATGTCCATTCGTCGTGCGACCGCGTCTCTTTCTGTCCCCAACGATTTCCCTGTCTGTCATCCCCCTACTTCCGTCCCCGCGCCTTCCCACGGACCTTCTTCTCCGATCGTTCACAGCCACAGCCATTCCCCGCTTGGTGTGGACCCACCCATCCCCGCCGCCATCACGCTGTTGCTCGATTCTCTAAAACAGTCACACACCATCTCCCTCCACCCGCTCTTTGCTCATCCGTTGCAACCACTTGTAGTGCCCATCGCGACCGGTGCATCCCTTTTCGACTTCGCGCGATCCTTGCGACATCTTGAACTTTTTGAGGGTCTAGAGCTGTCCTAGCACTGTTTTCAGATATTTACGACTTTAAGAGTTGTCCCCGGTGCTCCTTTTGTTTTCAAGGTGAGCATTTGCGGAGAAACCCCTACATCCTCCGTTCCAGTCGAAAAGGTGGTTTTTTGGAGGAAAGTTGAGAGTTGTTGTGCACCAACAGCTTATTTTTATTCCCGGCTCACTCTTCCACGTCGCCCACGTTATATCTATAATGGAGAAAGTTCTCTGTTTGCCTCGTTCCCGAAACCGCGGCTCCAGTTTTGTCCGTCGCAGAGGCGAATAACTGCAAAACGACGTTTCTGCCCCGTCGCGACCCTTTCTTGCGACCGCTTTCATCAAAGGTTGCTTAGTGCTATTCGCTAATTTTGCCACAGGTTCGTTTCGAGCTTGGATTGAAGCTGTTGATTGCACATTCAGCGGACGGTTCTGGAACCAACGTTAGTCAGTGGACGGGTCGGTGACAAGTAAGGACCATTCCTGTGGCACAGCACCTTTGTCTTCGCGTTGACATGTCTTCTTTGTCTGACATCGTCCTCTCGCAGCTTCTTTGGTGGCAAAAGCACCACCAAGAATGGACTCATCGAATTCACAGGTATTTATTGAAAAGGTTGAAAAGCTCGCAGCTTCTGAACTAATTTTCAATCTAGCGGACCGAAGCAACCTCTGCGATTGACTCTTTGGGTCGGGATTCATCGCCTGTGACTGAAGCATCCAGAGCGACCAATTCCCCTTCGCCTTTTCGGCCAAGCACGCAAAACGTTTCAAACGGCGCAAGGCTCAAAACAGCTTCGCCTGTCAATGGAAGCAATAGACGAAGCAACAATAGCGGTGGGACCAACACACGAGATAGGAGACCTGGAACGACTCCTTTCAACGGAGGCGCTCAGGTGCTTTCTGCTGTCCAGTTTACCAATTCATCAACTCTTGGTCCTCAAGGTCACTCTGGCTATATTACTGGAAACGCCGAGACGACCGACCTAATGCAGACTTTTCCACCTGTGGACCCATCTACCACCTCTACAACGGCTCTTCCGTATCAAGCTTCTGGGCCCAGCTATTTCGCACCATCGATGCCGTATGTGTACCCAAATGGCGCGTTTTACCCACCAGGAACCCCGTCTGTTACTTCGAGTCACAATGGCAGCACCAAGTTCCTCGGATATTCACAGTACCCGCCAACAGTATACTGCAACCCGTATTCAATGCCTGGCACATTCCCGGGAAGTCCTCTCGGTCCGAATTTCATCAACGACTCCGCAGCCGGACCTCTCCCTGCTGAAATGCAGCCGCAATTTATTCCGCAACAAGCAGCTGCCCCTTGTGGAATGACAGGTTCTGTTTTAACGGCGACACCTTCGTTTTACGCGACCCCTCCGGCAGCTGTTTCATTCAGTTCGAATTCATCTTCTGTCTCTGGTACTGCGACTACAGCAATACCTGCACATCCACCAGTGCTTCCAATCATTTTACCGTTTCCTGAGGGATCTTCTGGAAGCAGCAATGGTCACTCACCTTCACCAAACCCTGGCGACAACGTCGAAACTTGTGGCCTGCCAGCCGCGAATACATTTGGGCGAAGCAGCGGCCATCAGTCTCCCCAAGGCTTTCATCCTGGCTGCAACATCCAGTTCCGCCAAAGTCGAATTTCTTCGACCCATGTTGGTTTCGTGAATACACCCAACGATCGCCATTTTGCTCAGAATCAAGATGGAGTATTCTCTCCACCTCTTTCGACTCCTTCTCGCACACCTTCGATTTCCGGGCGCTCGACTCCTGCAAAGGAAAGTCGTCCACCTTCAAGACCGCAGACCACCACCCCTACCCCTGGAGTGACTACATCAGATGCTAGGAGTGAATCACTTCGATCATCAGGCCTACGTAGAGAAAGTTCTTCAACAATTGGTTCGACGATGAACAGCACTGTCATTTTAAGTCCCCGCGTTTCTGGAGATTTTGAAGTGAGCAAGACGAACCTTTATATTAGGGGCTTGTCAGCGACGGCCTCGGATGAGTGGCTGATTGACTTGTGCGGCAGGTTCGCGTTTGTTTCCGCTGAGTTTTTCGTCGTCGTGTCGAAATTGTTAATTCCCCCGTTTAAGGTTCGGAAGGATTTCTTCATCCAAGGCAATTATCGACCTCAATACCCGCGAATGCAAGGGTTACGGGTTTGTTATGTACGAAACTGATGCGGAGGCCAAGCAGGCCATGGATGCGCTGACCAATGAGGGGTTTCAAGTTTCGTTTGCGAAGGTAAGAAGATGCCACCGCACAAATTCTTTTGTTCATTTGCCGTTTCTGCGTGGTCGGTCCCTCTTCAGGAATCCTTCAATGCGAAATTAAAGAACTTGCATGATTCTGAAAGCACAAACATTTACGTTTCGAACTTGCCGCTCAGTCTTTCAGAAGAGGTCTGGTTTCGCTTTTGGATTGATGTTTTTGACGCAAACATGTAGGGGATGCTGGATCTCTTTTCCCCCCACAAAGTGATTTCAAACAAGATTCTTCGCGACTCTTCTCACACAAGTAGAGGCGTCGGCTTTGCTCGCATGGAGACTCGGGAGGCTGCAATCGCAGTTATTGCGAGCCTCAATGGCAAAATGCTTCAAGGGTCAACGCAACCCCTGCAAGTCCGATTCGCAGACTCTGAGGGCCAAAAGCGGTTGAAGCAGCAGCAGCTTTACAATTCCCACCATCACAGCAATTATTCACCACCAAGTCATCGCTTCGCAACAAGGCCCCCCGTCCCTTCTCCATATCTTCCGTCTCCAACGGGACCAACGATCGCTTCCAGTGCAGAAACTCCTCCATCGTCTGCTCGACGTCGACTTTTCCGAGGCTCATTTGGTTCGGGATCGTCACAAAGCGTGGAAAGCGTGAGGGCGATGGCCGTTACCCCTGATAGTACCGATCTCCGCCCAGCAAGTGATGGAGCACCTTCATCCGACGGATCGCAGCGTGATGAAGACGAGAGTATCGAAACTGGAGCTGCCGGTGCGACAGAAGCAAATTCAATCCCTTTCCAAGAGCCGAATCCTGCGTCATCTAGTGGGCCGCCAACATTGTACAGTGTTGTTCCCACCTACTACGATAGGTTTGTTGAAGTCACAATTATTTGTCAGTCCACTCATAAGCTCTCCAATCAGTTACGTATCGGCAGGTCTCATGTACGCCGCGCCAATCTTCGGCTCAGCTGCTGTTCCTTTAGTTTACAATCCCTATTACAGCTTTGCGGGACAATCCCCTCCTGCATCTGTTGGACCGTCTGCTTCTGGCCCCGTCTCATCCGGACCGAATTTCACTGCGGGATCGTACAGCGGAAACCACACTTCAAATCCGCATGCTGTAGCTTCACAGGTGCACCAGCGTGGCCCTTATCCGCTGTCTGTTGTGCCTTCTACTGTGGGTTACACGAGCTTCATTACTTCCCCGCATCATAATTTTGGGCAGAGTTTTACCCAGCACCCTTCTTCGTTTATACCCGGGCGATCACTACCTTCACAGGAACTTGGCAGCTTAAGTTCGACTCAACAATTCGAATCGGGCAATGCCCCTCAACCGGGAGCATTAGATGCCGATGGTTATATGAAGCCAGAGCCCGCAACATCAAGTATTCTGTTTCCAAATTCTTCCATATCAATCCCTTCGCCACCTATCAAGGGAGAAGGGTTTTTTGCTCGAACTGTTTGCGGAGATAAATCACCCACTCCAACCTCCTTGGCGGAAAGTCCCTGCTCCGCACAGTCGGTAGGCGCAACCCCACAGCAGAGTCCAGCGGTTGAAGACATCATTATCGGTGTGGAAACGCTTGGTTCCAGATAATCCTCAACGACTTACCAGGTTGGTAGTCCGTGAAGTTTTCGTCTGAAACCCTAACGGTTGTCAAAAAATCTTCAAAGCAGCACCGTTTCGAGCCATATGTTTTTCCCGTAGCCGCGCCTGGCTGTCTTTTATTCTCGGTCTCTGTCTACCCCGACTGCATCGCAGGTCTTCTGTACCCTGTTGAAAGCTTTACGTGAGCCCTCATCAGCCTGTGGTACTTTCCTTCGTCTCCGCGATGATTAAAATTTCAGTTTGTTGAGCAGTATTGGGCTGTTTTGTGAAATTCAAACCGCCCTGGCAGTCATAGCACCTCTTCTCTTCCCTCCTTCCGATACTCTGCGCTGAGTCCCATTCGGCAAGAAGAATACCCTCAATACCGCGTCAAATCCCATTCATCTGTTCTTGACGTTTTCTAACAGTTATGCCTAACTTCGGTGCGAAAGACCTGACTACTTGAAGCCTAATCTGGTTTTAGTCCACGAACTTACATGGCGGTTGATTATACACGTCATTCCTTCCATGCCTAAGGACGTTCATGATCTGGGGTGCTGTTCGTTCCCGTCTCCTCTTTCTCATCTTTGTCGTCCGCGGCAGCTTTGTTCCCTTCGCTTCTTAACTACACCCTTCTCCGCTCCCATTTCCTCTCTCGGTTTGTTCCTATCTCACTTCTCAGAATCCTCTCTTTCAACCACCTTATGTCGTTTCGGCCTTTTCCGGCCACCATTTTCTTACTTCGACCCTTCTCCTGTGCGAATTTCTTTTCTTTTTTTTGAAGACCCTCTTTCTCACCTGCCTCCATCCTGCGAGCCCTTTCGACTCTTTCGTCTCAGGCTGCTTCTTCGTTCTATCATTATTCAACCAAGACACTCCAATAAAATGAATTTGCGCTGCGCAGCGCGAGGGCAGATTACAGGGCCACACTCCGATCACTTCGGAAGGTTCGACTCTAAGAGTTCTATTCATTTTGCAAATAGAATGATTGATCTAGATGGGACTTTACACAAGTTATGAGTAGCAAGCATCCGCCCGATTTTGGCAGCAGCGTTGCCAAATAGAGGGAGTGATTTCTGGAGGGATATTCAACCATTTTCACTCAACCCCTAAAATTCGAGATACAGGATCCCTCAGGTCACTCAGACAAACTCGGCCATTTCTCAACAATAAGACTCTGTAAGCGTTCAATTAACCCTTTGGGCCACGGTGGTGCAAGGATTTGCTATGATGGCTGATTGATGGATTGGGCTGCTGTGGTGATGGGTGGAGTACACTACTGAAGGTGGTGGTGGTGGGAGGTTGAGCTTGGCTTCTGAACCCTGTCAGTCTTGTGTTTGTCTTTGCAAAATTCTGCAAGTCATCTTTGCCGAGCAGTATCAAGTCAAATCTCCTGCGCACTGCTTACACCAAAAGACCCAAAACCAACAGGTGGCACATATCACATTTGATATTTTCACACTAATTTCCCAGAGTATGACGACAACTCATAACACAAGAACACCCAAACAAAATAACTTCTTAAATGAATTTTCAGTATGTTGTTTCAGCTATGAATGATATTTTTTGAGCCAAAAAATGAAAACTGCCACCTAAACAGCAACGGATTTCCGAAAAATATCATTTATGATATTTCAACTCAAAATCAAGAAAAAATTTGAGTTTCCGTGTGGACCTTCTTGAAACTGGAATATGAATAGTGCCACTAATTGCCTTCAGGTTTTGCAACAGACATGGCAGTCATTCAAGACGACTTGGAGATTTCAATTTTCAAAGTGACTGATTTTCTGCTCAAACAACAACTGTTCAGTGCAACAACACCTCACAAAGACTGTGAATGCCACTGACTTAGTGTGAAGATAAGTTTCTGGCTGCCCAGACAGCTTGCACTGCAGGCAAATTCTGCATTTTCTTTCATTAACACGATCATCAGGAAACTGAACAGTGAACAGAAAATATTCCTTCCCATAATAATCCCAACATGTGCAATCTGCAACCTTGCAGTCGTCTAATACAAACGGCCGAGGGAGCATACACACCAGCTGCTGGTGTCAGGGATTTTTATCTTTGGGCTGGTGATTTCACAACTGTCTTGAAGAACTCGTACTATGTATCCGACTTCTCAGACACCCTGGTTTCCATCAACCATCTCCTGGACACGACGGGGGGAAATCTGATCTTCCAGCCAGACTCTGCCATTCTCCTCTTGGGGAACTCAGAATACGTTCTTGGTGAAAAATTTAACAGGATGTACCACGTCACCCTGCAGCTCCCTGGCTCGAACGCCAATACATGGGAGGGGGATCAACAAGTTTTGGGACATCCAATGATGACTCCCCAGATCCTGAATCTGAGAGTGAGGAATCAAGCGAGATAGAAATCCAATCTTCTCTCATTGTCAACTTAGATCTGAAACGAGATATTCTCTACTCAGACTCTGAATCTGAACCAGAACAGGAGGAAAGAGTTGACTATAGCCTCACAGCTAAGATACCTGAAATTCAAATAAAAGTAGCGGACCATCCAAAGTCCTTTTATGCACGAAGGTAATTGTGTGCAATGGTTGCCCATATTTGCAACAAGCGAGTATCAAGGCTTCAATTCTGCGAACTCTTCCATTGCATTAAGGCATTATTGGCAACCACCGATGAGGATCCAGTAACTGTGTTTCCCACAGAAATTACATCTCCGAGATTTGCTGCCGCTTCCTTCAACATTTGGAGAAGCCATGAATTCCAAATACGCAAAGTTTTGGATGGCAGCAATGACTTATGGATAAGCAGACATGGGAGCCAATTCCAAAAGCGGACGGTATAAGGCCAATTAAGACAAAATGGGTCTTCGCCTACAAACTTGACAAAGACTGTTTCCTATTACGCTTCAAAGCGAGGCTGGTAGCAAAAGGATTCACTCAAATCCCAGGCATAGATTATCACGAAACATTTTCTCCTGTTGTCAAAAATGGATCTGTCCACACTGTACTTGCATTAGCGGCTATTTTTAGAATGTTCCTCAAAAGCCTTGATGTAGACATGGCGTTCCTCAATGCCACTGTTGATTGCGACATTTTCATGCTACAACCCCCTGGTTTTGAGAAAAAAGGAGCTGACCACATTCTTCAAGTATGCAAACTTCTCAAAAGTATTTATGGGCTGCACCAATCTGGCCGCCAATGGTACCAAATGCTTAGAGATTTTTTACTTGAAATTGGCTTCGAACAACTCAAATCAGACAACTGCCTCTACACAAGAAAAATCCAGACAGCACTATACTCTGCCAAGCAACAGTGCATGTCGATGGTGTAATTCTTGTGAGTAAATCCCAGGATGTCATCCAAGATGTCAAAGATAAGTTTCGCAGCCGCTACAGTATCAAAGAAAATCCTGACTCCAAAGGTATTTGGTTAGGCCAAAAGAACTATATTTTGCGCATTCTAGAAGAATGTAATCTTTGGGGAACAGGAATCATCCCAAAGGTTAAACAGACACCAATGTCCTTATCATGGGTTCATGACGACGCATCTGGCTTTCTTGACAAGAGAGAACAGGATCAATTCCTTAGTACACTCATGAAAGTAGCCTATGTTGCTAATCAAACTCGTCCAGATATTGCACATGCTGTATACGCCTTGCAACAGTATCAAGGAAAAGCGACTTTCTCTGACCAAAAGGCACTTGAACACCTGCTTCGATACCTCTGCGGAATATATGACGTTGGCTTGTTCTACACTTCCAACTGTAATTTCGGACTTCAAATAGTAACGAATGACTTGTTAGAGGCTGTTGAACATGCTGTTGGCATACCACAACCAGTAGGCTACGCTGATGCCAGCTATGCTGAAGAACCACGCTGAAAGTCACGTTCCGGTCATGTATTCATACTTCCTGGAGCAGCAATCACCTGGTACAGCAAAAAGCAATCCTCAGTAGCCTTATCTTCAACTGAAGCTGAATATTACTACCTTGCAGAAGCCTTCAAAGAGGCAATTTGGCTCAGGAAGTTGATGAGCGAACTTGGGTTTGATATCTCTAAACCCACGATTGTGAATGAAGACAACAAATCAACTATCGCTACAGCTAAAAACCCTATTCATCATGGGAACACTAAGCATATTGATGTTCGTCTCGAGTTCATGAGGGATCATTTGGAGAAGAAGCATATTGAGCTGCGATATTGTCCAACGGATCTAATGGTGGCAGATATTCTCACCAAACCACTTCCAGCAACACGACATTCAAAGCTCATGTCACTTCTGGGGCTAGCAAGCTACGCTGATTTCACAGGGAACAGTATTCTACTTCTTCAACACAGCCCTACACACTTTTAATTGTTCTGTGCTCACAGTCCAAGCAATATATCAGTGTTTTTGCAGGTTTTCCGGTATATTTGTCGTGAGATATTGCGCTGGTTCAACTCCAGCTTCGAGGTTGGTACTGCATATGCAGGCAATTTTCTCGCGTACTTGAGCAATCAATACCTCTCAAATTGAGGGGGAGTGTTGGAGTTTGCACACATTACCTACACCTTTTAAGATCCTCTGACCTGTCTTCAAGAGTAACGATAAGTTAAGATGGCATAAGGGCTGATCCAAGTGTTATCTACACTTTTCTCAATCTCTGACACTGTATGAGTGCTTAGAGGTGGTTTCAATCCCCAGTCTGGGTAGACCACATCAGTGTGCTCCACTCTTGCAATTTGATAGGGATGATTACAGGAGCTTGACAGGGAGCCTGACTTACTTCTTTGCACACATAACTCCATGGAAGTTCTGGCCAAATCAGCGTGATGCAACAATGATGTCATGCCTGCCTCCTGACTCCTCAAAGTCTAAACTCTCTATCTCTCAGAGCTAAAAGGCTATCACCAAAGTCTGATTCCTGAGACCACCTGCAGTATAAAAATGGGGAGCCCCAGCAGCTCCAGAGAAGCATCATCCCACCTGCTCTCTCTCTCTACCCTCGAATACATCAACAAACAAAACCATTATTCTTATCTGAGTCACCATACCCTCTACCTTGACCTGCAAAGCTCTTCAAGTTCCACTTCGGGTCGATACCTCGTTCGTATAGGGCACTTCACTCTAACAAGAAAAGGGTGTGCTCTGCACTCTAAACAAGACCAATCTGTCTGAGAGCATCAGCTCTCCATCTACTTTGGCAACAAAGGGCGTTTCGCTCTTAACAAGAAAAGGGCTCACGCTCAAACAAGCTTTATTGCTCCACGCTGACTCAAGTCTGTTGGTGCCCTTATGACACGCCAGGCTCAATCACCAACAGTGCCAACATCTGAACTTGATCCAGCTTCAGGCAATACAGTGAGGACAACAGGCTGTTGAGCCTGCGACCTCAAATAAAGGGAGTATACCCACTTTTATAACTGATAACTTGTGAGGATTATCAATTTGACTCAACCAAACAACATTTCATATAAATGACATACACAGCTGGACCACGTTTCTTATCATTTCCATGGGTTATTATTGTCCCTGCAAGTTGAACGACTGAGATTTGGACTGTCTCTTAGTCGCAACCATGTATATTATTCATGTTATTATTATGCACTAAGTTGCAGGCGAAACGGGTCAGGCGGCGCTGCACTACTGGCAAGAGGCCCTCTAGCTCAGTGGTGTAGAGCACTCCCTTCAATGGAAGAGGTGCTAAGTTTGAGACATGCTGGCGGTCACTGAGTGAATGATGCAGAAATGCTAAGTTCTGCACTATGACTACCAATCCTTGCCCTCCTCACTTCTGGAAATCGATTGGGATGATGTGCTTCAGTGGGTAGAAGTACGTAGTCCAGGTGTACACAGAGAGCTGCTGCATAAGCTACCATGTTGGACGGTCTCATGAAAGGGTATGAGATCATCGGGTTTTATCTCCTTTCTTCATTTGATGATTTTTACTTATTTTTTCAAGTAGTAGTTTATTCTGTTTTTCCTGTTTTTACTGTTTTATCTTTTATTTATTTGTTTGTTTGTTTTATTAATTGCTCCAGCCACAAAGGGTCCAGTGGGAAGAGAAAGAGCCATCAACAGTGAACTGTAATGGACTACGTTCAGGTATCACCTCAGCAAACCCACCCCATGCACTACAGACTTACAGGGTCGTCAGGCATCTCCACCGCAACTATTTGTTTGTTTGTTGTCTCTGTGTGCGTCTCTCCTTTCTTTTGTGGCTGTGAGTGTGACTGTCTTCCTCTTTGCACCAATCAGCTCTCCCCAGCTCCTCCACCCTTCTTGGCAGAATGCCAAGAAATGCCCCATGATTTTCTGAGCTGTCTTCCTTGTTTGATGGCCCAGCCCCATTGTTTGGTGACTCACTCCTCCTCTCTCTTCTTTGTTGTTTTATTAATTGTTTGATCTTTTGTATGTGTTTTCCCCTCTTTTCTCCTCCTTCTTCCTTCACCCTGCAGATTCCAACCCTCTCCTATTTAAGCAGCCCACCCCCCATTCTTTTTGCCTCTTAGAACCTGTACCTGAAGTCTTCTTTCCTGCCCTTTTCCTTCTCTGACTGTGTGCATGAGCTGGGTGGCAGTTCCCTGGTGTGTGACAGGAGAGTTGGTTCCCTTGGCCATTTGTGGCAGTGTGCTGGGTTCAAGTCCCAGTGCGCCCCACCATTCTGCATGCTGTTTAGGCTGGTCTGGTAGGAGATACTTGATGATGAAAGGTGGGAGGGTAAAACTGTGGTAGTGCCTCGCCGGTTCCTGAAAGAATTTGCTATGGTGGCTGATTGATGGGTTGGGCTGCTGTGGTGTACACTACTGAAGGTGGTGGTGGTGGGAGGTTGATCTTGGCTTCTGTCAGTCTTGTGTTTGTCTTTATAGCAAACTGTTACAAGGACCATCACTTGCAAAATGCTGCAAGTCATCCTTGCAGAGCAGTATCAGGTCAAAGCTCCTGCACACTGCTTACACCAAAAGACCCAAAACTAACACTCCCCCCTAAGCTGTGGGCAGGAGCAAAGGCCGGCATGGAGGAAAACCTTAAGCCATAGTCAACTTAATTAAAACCGTACACCGGAAAAAGAAGAATCACAAACAGGTATGACTGGCCATCAGATGGCAGAACAGAAGGACAGACCACACTAACAAAAATGGATGGGGGCACATATTGAACTTCAGAGGTAAAAGAAAATGAGTCAAAGTAATGAAAACGAACAAAGAAGAAAACAACTTCACAGATAGAAAAAAAAATGAATCAGAGGAAAGAGAAGAAACAAAGGCCAATACGACTCAAATGGTATTCACTGAGAGCAGCTGAGAGAGATTTCGTCATATAGTCTGCAGGCTGTTCTCCTCCAGCAATCCACTCAAGCCGTACTACTTTTTGTTCCACGAGTTCTCGAATATAATGATACTTTACCATGATATGCTTTGACCGATTGGTGTAAAGATCATTTGAACTGAGGTTGATCACACTGCTGTTGTCAGTGTAGATGACAAGAGGAGTGGGAGATGGAAGTTGAAGTGCTGAATAGAGTTGGGACAGTGCCTTAAGTTCTCGTCCCAGTTCAGACACAGCTACATATTCAGCTTCCTGCGGTGACAGCATGACAGTGCTGCTTCAAACAGATGTCCAACTAATAGCTGTTCCTCCAAATAGAACATAGTAGCCAAGCTGTGATTTCCCATCTGAGTGGACACCATGGGCAGCGTCGGAGTAACCAGCTATATCTGTGCAGTTGCAAGAATAGAATAAACCATACTCACTAGTACTGTTGAGATATTCGAGAACCCGAATAAGGATCTTCATGTGTTGCTCGCTAGGGTCCTTGCTGAATGTCAGGAACATGGCAGGACAAGGCAAGGCATGGCAGACAAGGAACTGCGAGGAGTGATGATTGTATTGGAAACAATAATTCACTTGAGGGATGGGACAGGTCCCCCATCCCCCCTTTATACCTTTTGAGAGTGTTCCTTGTCAAGACTCAAAGAAAGTTCCAGAAAGAGCAATTAGTAATACAATGATACCAATGATACCAATGACAACAAGACAAGTCAGGAAAGCAAAGAAGGTTCCAGAAGGTTCCACAAGGTTCCATGAAGGAATGTTCTAGAAGGTTCCAGAAGGTTCCAGAAGGTTCCAGAAGGTTCCATGAAGGAATGTTCTAGAAGGTTCCAGAGGTTTCCAGAGGGTGATTCATAACACTGAAGGCACCAAGGTATGAAACTGCTGGGGCAAGGTCTGGCCGCGTGTGTGTTGCAAGGTAGTTGATGCCACCAAGGATTGCCTGGTACAGTCTCTGGTCTGCAGCTGCTTCGTCGATTCCATGTGGGTGAAGATTGAGACTACTGGGAAGGGCACTTACTGCAGTACGGTTGTTGATAGTGTTGGCATGGCGTTGAAGTAACTCCTTGATATAGGCTTTCTGGTGCAAGAAGATTCAGTTGTGGCAGTGTTCCAGTTGCATATTGAGGATGGTTTTGATTGTTCCTATTTCGCGGAGCTTGTAACGAGATTTTAGCAGTGTGATGGCAAAGGTGATCTCCCCAGAATCCCCGAAGAAACAAATATCATCAACATAGATGGCAATGAAAATGACTTTTCCATCCACTTGACGGAAGAGGATACAGGGGTCTGCTGTGCTTTGCTGATATCCATTCGACTTCAGGTGGCCAATCAGTTCTTGGTACCAACACCGGCCAGCTTGCTTGATACCATTAACAGCTCTCTTCAGTAGCCATACTTTGCCATCACTGCAGTAGCCATCTGGCTGCTCCATGTAAATGGGCACATCAAGCATGCTGTTTAGGTACGCGTTGCTGATGTTGACAATAGCAGTGTGCCAGTTGTTTGCAGCTGTCATGGCAATGAGCCAACAAAGACTGTTGATTCGGACAACAGGAGAGTGAGTATTCCAAAAATCAATGCCATGACGTTGAGTGAAGCCCTTAGCCACAAGCCGTGCACGGAAGCGCTCAATGCTGCCGTCTGGTTTAAGTTTGACCTTGTAGACCCATTTGTTCTGCATGACGTTGATGTTGGTGGGCCGTTTCACAACTTCAAAGGCTGCTAAAGTGCTAAGGGCATCGATCTCAGTCTGCTCCACTGCAATCCACTCCTTGGACCATTTACCTGACATGGCTTTCTGCACGAGTTTGGGGGTCAGGACATGTTGTGCTTGTGAAGTAGGTTTGCCCAGAACGCGTACGCTTGGCTGAGTTGTCAGGTGATGGTGAACTTTAATGTTGGTGATGAGGAGGTGGTTCTGGTGGAGGTGGTTCTGGAGGTGGAGAAGCCTGTGAGGCATCCCTAGTGGGTGTGTCTGCCATTGTTTTATCTTGTAGGGACTTCGGAGGAATTAGTTATAACAGTCTCAGATATCCAACGCACAAAAGTAAGCAAGGATGAAATGCACAGGTGAGCCTTCTGCACGATGCTGGTCTGGGCTCCCCCCAGTACCCTATGAGGTGAGGCAACCACTCCCCCATACACAGCTTGCCCTCAACGCTACCCCCCGCGTCTCGCCTGGGCACATCAGGAAAATAACTGTCTCCTGGTTGGCACTCCTCACGGAATGGGCTCCCTGCTCAGGACTCCACCTCCTCTGACACAGGTCCAGGCCACACTAGCCTTCGAGCTGGGGCTTTGGTTGTCGTGGGCCTTCAGTTGCTTCACATTGCCGGTCTACCCCCTGATCCGGTCTACCTCAGTCACGCCTATAGTGCTCCCAATAAGGCCCACTGGAGATGACGTTAATTGCAGTAGCACAGAATCCAACCCATCGTGCCATCACCTCCAACACCAGAGCTGTACATCGTTATCTGATTCACTTTTGCTGTGCTTACCTGAGGGGTGACACTTTTTACCAATTCCACCGGGGCCACTGGTGTTGGTTCTGGCTCAGGTAGCTGTTCAATGTGTACGTTTGCTTCGCGAAGGAGGGCCTTGATGTTGGTGTTGGTTTCCTGAAGTTCGTAAGCAGAGAGTAAGGGCGTGTGGTGATGCTGTAGTTCTGAACTGTCATCATCAGCATCTGATTTGTTGAGTTTGGGAAAGCTGTCTTCGGCGATAGTCAGGTCGTTGAGGCGATGTGTGATAATGCGACCAGTGTTGATGTCGATGAGCCGGGCAATGGATCGGCCTATATTGCCAATGTATATTGCTGGTCGTACTCGTTCTGCCAGTTTCTTGTACTGGTGTGTGCTGCCGCGTTCCTTGGCTGTCACATGGTAGAGGCAACCAGCGCCAAAAACCCTAAAGTGGCTGATGCAGGGAGGAAAGCCAAGTAGCATTTCAACCGGTGAAAGCAAACCACGACTGAGAACTGGCAGTGTGTTGATGATGTCCACGGCATGTCGAATAGCATAACCCCACCAAGACCAAGGTGAGCCAGCATGCTGAAGGAGTGAACGAGTTACATCCATGACTGTCCTAACTGCACGTTCTGCTTTGCCGTTGAGCTCTGGTGTGTGTGGTGGACTGACTTCAACCCGTATCCCACGAGAGGCACAGAAGCGTTCAAAGGCAGTTGACTTAAGTTCACCCCCATCAAACCTAACTGACTTAACCTGAACGTCTCACACAGTCTGGAGTTGCTGAATGATTTTGATGGCTTCTGGTAAAGCATCAGACTTCTGTCGTAGGTTGGTTGACCAGATATAATTGCTGACATAGTCAATGGCAATGAGGGCAAAGCCGTACTGTCCCCTGAACGTGGGTTTGACCTCCACAAGGTCAAACGCCAAGTGTTCCCCAGGTAGCTTGTCTGGAGGATCTGTGTGGGGAATAGAGGCACGTGTCTGCTTTGCAATAATACAGGCCTTACACTCGTCCTCAAGCAGTTCTAAGTCTATGTCTGGAAAGTCAGCACAGGTTCGTCGTTCCTTCATAGAGCGAAGTCGAGCATAGGGAATGTGTCCTAGACGTTGGTGCAGTCGGCGAGTGTCTGGTTTTTTGCTGTTGAGAAATGCTGCACGAATGCTGTGTGTGTCTGTAGGTTCTGCTGATGTGAAAAAGTTGTAATATCTGCTGGCGCAATGGGCGAGAAATTGAGTGCTGTAATTGAAGGTTGGGTTTGCTGCAGCTGGGAACCACTGGAGGCCATGCCAAAGGATCATTTGAAGAACTGCTGGGTCACCTTCTTCATGACTGCTGCAGTGAATAACACCTGGTTGGAGGTCTTGTGCCAAGTGATAGTAACCGCATAGCTGGAGATCCCTGTCGGCAATAAGGTTGACTGGGCATTCTGGAGCAAACTGCGCGCCTTCAATAATGAGAGTGATGTTGTTTGCAAGAGGAATTCGTGCAACGCCTGAGCCCTCACAGTTGAGAACTGGACCTTCCTTTGCGATGCGCATGCTGGATTTTTGGTTGTTGAAGGTTGATGGGATAAAGAAGGAGAAATCACAAAGAGCAGTAACATTGCAACCGTTATCAATAAGGAGAGGAAAGGAAGTAACAGGAGGTGGAATGTTGACTGCAAATGCCCAGATCACTCCCAGGCCATCCAAAAATCCTGTTGGTGGTTGTCGTCACTTTGGCCACCAAGCTGTGAGTTGTAAGTCTCTTCCCATAACTGCTGTTCGTTTGCAAACTGCTGACTCTGTTGTTCATCCCAATCACTGTCTGCTGGTGCGCTGTATGTTAGGAGTGCCTGCTGGGATTGCTGAGGCATCTGCTCCTGCACGTTCGCAGCTGAAGGACATTCCCTTGCATAATGTCCACAACCACTGCAATTGTTGCAGGTGACATTTGCGGATGCCTGGCTCTGGTGTGGACGGAATGGTTGCTGTGGTCGCCATCCACTTTGCTGGAGTCGCCATCCCATCTGCTGGGGTCGCCAACTTCCTTGGGAGAGTGGAGTGGACCCTTGCCAAAGCCACCATAGGGTCGTGGGGTGTATGGCTGTGGCCTTGGTTGGAGTGATCGATAGCCACCACGGCCTCGGGGTGGGTGTAGTGAACTTGGGCAACATTTGCAGTTGGTGCGTTGACCTCTGGGGCTGCAGTGGAGGTGTCCCCTCCTCTTTGATTTGCCAGCTCGATGCGTCGCTTATCATAGTTGTTTTGACGAACAGTTTGTTTGAAGAGTGAGATTAGTTTGGCTAAACTTGTTATCTCAGGAGCTGGGTTGCCGACAACAAGAAAAACGTTCCTATCCCCATGTCCAATAGGCTTTGGTTCAGTGAACCAACAAAGATTCGAACAACTTTTTGGAAAGGGCGAATACGATGGAGAAGTTATCCAGCTGCTGATTTTGCAAAGCTGTCGACTCGATGGTATGCTTCGGTGAATCAGGTAATGAAGGCATCTGAGGCTTCAGTTGGTTCCATTTTGATGCATTCAAAGTCGTCAATGATCTCCTTTGCGAGTCCCTGGTCTGCTGTGCGGCAAATTATTCCCAATTCGCCAACCAACTCGTAAGCAAAGTTTCGACCAGGTGTGATTTGGGTGAGAAGGGCTCGAGAGATGTGGCGGCGAATAATTAGACAGCAATGTGCATTCTGGTTCTGTGTACCAGGAAACCAAGTTACTTTCTCTTGTCCACGAGGCGTTGGCACCAATTGGAATCTCTGTCCTTGGAATGGTCCATCTCTGATGAGACAGGTTCCAGTGTCGCGGAGGTCTAGTGGATCAACTGCATCATTCTGCTCTGCGTTGATGTGACTTGTGTCAATGCAGTGGCGTAAGTCGACATTTTTGTTGGAGAGTTCTGCTGTAAGATCCTCCAACCAGTCACCAAAATTCTCTGGTCCCTCCAAGACGCTGAAGGACTTGGCAACATACTTGGTTGAGTCAGTAGTCATGTTGTTTTCTCAGGACGATTATGTGTGCCAAGTTTGAAAGGATTTCGTTGGATTTTGGGTGTGTTGTGAAGGTGGTGTTGCAGCAGATGAAAAGTTGGTTTGTTAGCTTGGTGTGTGTCAGGTAGGGGGGCGGTCGTTGTCTCCAATTGGGGACAAAAAATCAAAAAAATTAATGGTGGGGGTTGGAGGTAATCTGGTGACCCTGAATGGAAAAAGTCGTCGCTTATCACAAAGGAGGGTGATTTTGGGATCCCGTTGGTGACAGTTGTGTAGTCCAGAAGCAGGTCTTTCGAATGATAGCTTGGGATTGGCTGGGGGAGGTCTGGAAGGCCAGCAAATTGCGGTTGAAGTTGGAAAAGTGGTTGCCAACTTCAGAGGTGGTGTACGCAACGTAGGAGCGTCAGATCCGAGATCAGGTGGTTCGTTGGAAAGAGGAGATCAAGAGCTTTCCAATGGTAGTACCGAAATCGCTGTACAATGTCTGTAGTGCCCATGATTGCTCCACGAAGTTGGCAGATCTGAAAAGCATACAACCCCTTCTACTGATTGGATTTTGTTGAAACCAAGGGGGAAGTGATTGGGATGGGTAACAGTTTTGGATGAAAGAATTTGCTATGTTGGCAGATTGATGGATTGGGCTGCTGTGGTGATGGGTGGAGTACACTACTGAAGGTGGTGGTGGTGGGAGGTTGATCTTGGTTTCTGTCAGTCTTGTGTTTGTCTTTATACAAAACTGTTACAAGGACCATCACTTGCAAAATGCTGCAAGTCATCCTTGCAGAGCAGTATCAGGTCAAAGCTCCTGTACACTGCTTACACCAAAAGACCCAAAACTAACAGTTACCAAGATCTGAATTCTTATGTGCGTGAGATTGAACGACTTCAGCGACTATTCATCCAAGGTCATGGCCAGAACAGACTTGATGAGTTTGTACGCAAACTGCAGAGCAAACTGCGCACAGACCTCGCACGCGGCTCAGCTCATAGTCGTTTTGGACCATTTGTGGCAGCACTTCGAAACAATGATGCCCGCTTCAACAATCTACAGAATATCATGGATGAGCTTACTGCTGTCTTGACTGCCCTTGAGGCGGATGAAGAGGAAGACCGCAGGAACCACCTCAACAACTGCAGCTGGCATCAAGTGGGCAACAACCACTGTGACAACCATGACAATCGCGAAGGTAGATGCCACCAAAGTGACCACATCCAAGGAGGTCGCAATGACCTTGAGTGAGCAGAACAAAACAATCGCCAAGGAAGTAGCTACAGGAACGATGACAACAGGGTCACAACATCCATGACAACAACAACTGCTCACGCTCCCCTCGTCGTGGGGATAGGCCACACTACTGGTGTGGTTACCACAAGGCATACATTCACCACATGGAAAGGCACTGTCGTGACTGCCGCAAGCCAGGAGTCACCCATCGGCTGGAGCCAAAGGCTACTTCAATCCATCGACGTCTTGGAAGAGTTGAGGGCACTGGTGCGAGTTCTGTGTAGAGATTCCAAGCTTGGGCACCAACGCACACACACACAGGTCTGAGTCTGCCTGCACATGCGCCAAGCCAATGCCATCACAGCCAGGCTCCAAACGCAGCACTTCACACCAGCTCAACCAAACCATGCTTCAGCCTCAGCAACTGTGGCTGTACCGCAAGCAACTCTTGTTCCTTTCTCTGGATTTCACCCTCAACCTGCTACAGGAGGGCCATCTGTTTCTTCTTCTCAAATAAACGGTCCCTCTTGCTTCTATTTCTTTGTGAACACTGCAACAGTGAGCGTGTCACACACATGCATAGCCTCTCTTCTGTGCATGATCGATTCTGGAGCTGTACCCACAATGATCCCACAACAGGAACAATTCACTGAGTACCAACGATTTGAAACTGAACACCATGCCCGCCTAGCGGATGACCATGAATGCTGCATTGAAGGAATTGGATCTGTCACTCTCACTTTTCCTGGTTTTGATGTGGTGCTCCGCAATGTGCTTCATGTCCCATCACTTAAGGAACCGCTCCTCTCTGTGTCGCATGTCCTCCAAGACCCAACTGCTGGGATGCGATTCACTCAAGATTCTGTCTTTCTTCTTGATCTTGCTATTACAACACGGCATCAAGATTGGCGAACAACGTGACAGCCTTTACTATCTCACCCCAGTCCAGCACCCAACTGCACAGAGAAAAATTTCAGTTGAGCCCATTGCCTACGCATCACCAGCAACTGCACGCGACCTATGGCACCGACGTTTTGGCCACATCCACCAGGAGCAAGTACATGACACTCTCAAGTCTGGTGATGTCAACAGTGCTCCTGCTCCACCACCAACAACACGCGAGCCTTGCCTCATTTGCGATATGGCAATGATGTGCCGGCAACACCTCATGGCCAAACCTCGCTTTGATTTTGCCCTGCTGCAGATGCTGTGTACCAACCAAACTGGAAAGATCAGTACACGTTCTCTTGACGGTTCCAACTACTTTGAAGTTATTTTCAACTACGCCACAGGCTATACTTTGGTCAACACTGTCGCTCGCACAGCAGGCGTCACTCAAAGGATAATTGCTCGCATTGATTTTGAAGAGCAACTCTTCCCCACTCGTCGAACTCTATTTGTACGGGCAGACAACCTCGGTCTTAACACTCAGCAATTTGAGGCCTACTGTATCAACCACCAACTGCTATCCTCCACAGAAGCAGAATGCTACTCACTTTCTGAAGCCTTCCAAGAAGCACAATGGCTCTTAGCCGTATTATCAGAGTTGCAACTCCCCGCACAGCGGCCACTACCAATCCTCGAGGGCAATCAATCTGCAATCGCACTTGTCCTCAACCCTCTCACACATGCTCGCACAAAACACATTGACATTTGTGCTCATTTCCTCCAACAAGGCATAGCCACTGGAGAGATCACTGTACGCTACGTACCAACAAGCAAGCAGATCGCGGACATTCTCACAAAACCACTCTCGACGTCTCAGCACCAGCGACTGACCTCACTACTTGGCCTCGGACCCTGCTCCGACCTTTCAAACACCCTTTCGGTCGAAGCCTCCGACGCTTACGCACGCTTTGCATAACAGGTGCTACACCCATGGCCATTGTGCGGGGGGGTGTTAGGCGGAACTGACTGGTTAGCAGCAAGAGGCACAAGACAGACTCAAACCTATTGTGACTGTCAGTTATTGTTCTCACGATGCCCATGGAAGAGCGAGCCACCACCAATGCAGATCTGGGTGCTGGCTTGCGCTGATGACAAATACTCCGAGTATTAAGTGGAACAGAAACCCGGTGTCAACAGTTTTCCTCCTCCTCTGCTCAAGCAGATAATATAGGAGAGTATTTTACCCTGTGCCGGTCATGCTTGCCTAGCAACTATTACAGTGTGTATATCTCCATCATGTACCAATACTTCATAACAGAGTTTTTCTCCTTTCTCTCCAAGTTGGGGAGAAGGACCACCCACAAACACACATCTCCACTTCATTCACTCCTTCCACTCACTCACTCAGAGTAGACTGTTTACATAATGCCTCATAGAACGGTTTGAGATCACAGAGTTTTTCCTTCTCTTTTCATTGGGGATTTTTACTTATTTTTTCAATGATTAATTATCTTGTTTTCCTGTTTTTCCTGTTTTTTCTCTTTTATTTCTTCCTTGTTGTCTCTGTCTGTGTCTTCCCTTTCTTCTGTGGTTGTGAGTGACTGTCTCCTTATCTGCACCAATGATTTCTTGCCAGCCCTTTCCACTCTGTTTGCCAAGAAATGCCCCATGATTCTCTGGGCTGTCTTGTTTGGCTGGCTCAGCCCCATTTCCTGGTGATTCACTTATGAGACTATGCTCACTCCTTTGACCCTGGGATCCAGGCCTTAGAGTGAGGGAAAGCAAAGAATAGGCTAAAACGAACTTTATTGGCTGTTGTCTAGGGAGTGTTTCAACCCTACTACTTGCCTAGTCCACGAAGTATCCCTACTGATCTGTCTAACAGGAGTCTCAGACACAGAGAATGAACATTCAGAGGGACAATCCTCTGAAGGATCAGTGTGGGAGCACTGATTACTTGCATGGCCGCAGGCCAGTGCAAGGGAATAAAGAGAGAGAAGAGGGGGTTTTTATCTCAGGAACCTAATCTCAAATACAACGGGGTTTGGGAGCGTATGAGGCCTGTCAACAATGCAGAAGAATTCCACTTGTGGTGGGGTCATCAGACAGAAAAACTGTTGTGGGCAAGGGGGGGGATGGTGAAGGGGATCCAAAGAAGATGGGTAAAAGGGATTGTAAAGTGGACCATCTGGAGGGCTGTGGTAAAAGACTGGGGAGCCAAAGGTTGGAAAAGTGAGAATAAATGTCTTAGTGACGTGGTACACGTTACTTGCTGTCCCTCGTCACCCTCCAATTCGGAACAACAACACCAGTTGCAGCTTATGTTCACATTTCTGGATGGATTGGAACTCCGGGTTTCAACAATAGACCACGGATCGAGTAGGAAACGAACTAATAAGTTGTTGATGACTTCGGCCGGGCGGAAACCAACGCATGTCACATCTTCAAAAATTGGCAAATGAATACAATGGTTGAAAAGCGATTTGCAACATTACGCAGCAAGATAAAGTTCAATATGCGTGATTGGAAAGAATTAAGAAAAGAAAGCTATGCTCGCGTTCCGGTCAACCAGCTCGAACGAGTCGTTGAAGTCCAGACTCTCGTCTTGTTTTCACACTGGATTCGAGGTTCATGCCCAGGCCTTGCGAAGTCGAGCTTTGGCGGATTGACTCTCGAACTGTGAGCAGTCGGCTTGTTCTCCACTGAACAGAATGCAAATGGTCAGATACCTCTTTTTCTGTTGTGAAAAATTGTTTGACAGTGACAGGCCATACCCTTTCGTAGAACGTTTCCCTGGTTCGCACCCTCAACTCATCAAAATGAGTTGAAAACAGGGTCGTCATCAACGAGATCACGTCACAATGCTCAGGGTTCCCCACTTCGACTGTGCCCCACGGGAAAAATCGACCAAGAGGGGCTCCAGGAGCAACGTCTCTCCGAGCTGGGAGTCCAAAAACGTCCACTGCAGAGTCTGGTTCGGTCGCCGGATCAAGGCCTTCGTCGTTTACTATTGCGAACGGCATAATTCGCTGAAGTTCTTCATTCGCCGCGCGGTCATACAGCTCGTCATCTTCTTCTTCATCTTCTGGGTTGCCCCGCCAATTCTTTCCTTCTTGCACGATGGATAGTTTTCCCATCTTCGCCGGGACGGGTAAGTCTGCCTCTGCTCCGAGCAGGTCCACTTCAAATCCGTATATATTCGGTAGAATTCCGGCGGTGCGAAGGTCGCTCGTGACATATTTTCTAACGGCGATAAGCTGGCGACGGGTGAGCATATCCTATGCATGGAAGGTTCAACTCGCCAGCTGTGTACTCCGAACACAATTCTTACCGCTTTCCCGATGCATAAAAGAACATTCAATTTGTCGGCGAGTCTCTTCAAAGCATACCGATCCAGAGGTGTGAGACCGCGAGAGGCTAGAACTGTATGCCCATCGATGAAGTATAAACAAGCGTGGTGAAGATAGTCGGGTGATTTGGGGTTTCTGCGGACTTTTGATTCCTCCTGGAGAGTCGCCTCATACTGAGCGTCAATAGCTGCTGCAATAGGATCGGTCCACCTCTGTGCAATCGATTCAAGTTCGCGGTCATTGTTGAGAGCTACTGCAGGGGGCAGAGTTGGCTGCAACCTGGAATACAAGTGAATATTTGGTGGGAGAACGAGCCCCGCTGAATCGATGAGGCGGAGGGAAATGCGACGGCCAGTCTGTTCCTCCATAAACTCAATGCGGGCTGCTGTTGGTGTCGGTACTGTAACTGAAGCTGCGGGGGGAAAGAAACTTGGACTAGCTGCCACCGAAGACGCGGCACTCTCGCCGGTCCCTGTGTTGGTGGACGGTCCTGGGCTTTCCCACGAAACCTTCACCCTGTTTGAAGATCGCGAAGGGCCTGCCCGGCCTTTTCCGCTCGTACGGCCGAGTGAGGACAGAGCAGCAGAGGGAGAGGAGGCAGCAGATGCGGGGGCTGAAGCAGAGTCTCCGACAAGATCGTTCCTTGCTGCTTGAGCCGAGGATGAAGCGGCCACGATGGCTGCGACAAGGGTTCTAAGGAAGGATGACTTTCCAATGTGCGAATGGCCAACAACGATAAGATTGAAGGGAACGGCAGCGTTACGGCGAGAGGCGCCCCCCGCCATTACCGACGAAGTTGACGCTTTGAAGGCAGCGGCGGCAGTGACTGCGTTTGCAGCGGCAGCGAATGTGGTCACAGTGGACGGGGGAGACGGCAACGGCGAAAAAGCGCTTGGAGGCCCAGCGTCAGCTGTGGCGGTGGCGACGCCTTCTGCGGTGGCGTATCGGCCGCTGCCGTTGGTGCTCATTTCGGACAAATGCAATTTTGGCCTGTTGAGAGACTAGGGGGGGAAAAAAAAAAAAAAAAACTAAACAAACAAGAAAAATGTTTCAACTAATCCTCCCATTATTGCGTGTTCAAGCAGACTCACTTGGAGTCAACTGCAAACTTGAAGGTGTGCAGCACACAAGGTAAATAGTAATCGAGGTACTGTTTGTTCACCTTTCGTTGGAAGGGGAGCTAGAACCTTTCACCAGTGACCAACCTTGAGGTCGCCATGCCTGTGGATATCTTGGACCAGTCAACAAAAAAAAAATACCAACCCTGAGATGAGGACAAAAAAAGTGGAGCAGCCTATGTGCTGTTAGGTGGAACTGACTGGTTAGCAGCAAGAGGCACAAGACGGACCTGAACCTATTGTGACTGTCAGTTTTCGTTCTCACGATGCCCATGGAGAGCGAGCCACCGCCAATGCAGACCTGGGCGCTGGCTTGCACTGATGACAAATACTCCAAGTATTAAGTGGAACAGAAACTTGGTTTAAACAGTTTTCCTCCTCCTCTGCTCAAGCAGATAATATAGGGGAGGTTTTTACCCTGTGCCAGTCACACTTGCCTAGCAACTATTACAGCGTGCATATCATCATCATGTATCACTAATTCATAACAGAGTTTTTTCTCTTTCTCTCAAGTTGGGGAGAAGGACCACCCACAAACACACATCTCCACTTCATTCACTCCTTCCACTCACTCACTCAGAGTAGACTGTTTACAGAGAGTAGCAATCCAAGCCTAGTCATGGTTTGCCAGTAAAACACAGGTTGAGACAGGGTACCATCCTCACATTTACCAGTTAAAAAGTGGGTATACACTTAATTTAATTGAGGTCACAAGCTCGACAGCCTGTCGTCCTCACACTACTCTGTGTCATGGACCAGAGAACCCTGCACATTCTTTGCTAGTGTGCCACCTTTTCACAGTTGCCTTTGGTTGAGTGTAGTGAGAGAGTTTCTTTGTGTTTCTTGGGCTTCTTAAGACTCCAAATACATTGTCCTGTCTAGTGGCACCTAAACATCTCCTTTTTGCCCTTTTTCACTTTTCAGGATTGGTATTTAGGTCATTGCTCTATTTGCCACCCATAGCCCAGGGTGAGGATTTAGAGAGCACAGTCTCACACTATTAATACGGTGCAAAATCTTGAAAAAAATCTCCTGGACCGCACCCTGCGCTTTCTCACACAACATTACGGGTAGTCTTCTATGCCACTGCTGCGTAGAAAAGGAGACCTTTCAAATCATACCAACTTCAATTGTTCCAAAAATTGGAGGGGCTCCAATTTTTTGGTCTCAATTGGTGTGACGTGGATACCACTAAACAAAACTTCAACCATGTTAGAGGGGGACGCAACAAATCAGTGAGAACCGTTCTGTCAATGGAATCAATCGCACATAGAAAGTATGCTGACAGAGAGATTTCTCTTGGGGTTGGCTTGAGGAAGCCGCAGAACGGACGAGGTTGTATCAGTTGTATTTTTTCGCATATTTCGAGTGGCGCGCACTGTATGCATTTTACATAAGAAACAACTGCTAAATACATTGTATGTGCCTGTCCCTAAATTTCCCGTTCTCTGAGGAAAGAACATGAACGATGGAATTGTCCATTGACAAACACTTGATCTTTCGCTGGATCGCTCCAATCGCTGCCATCACGCTCGATGCGTTCACTTTCGCAGTTGGAAGAACGTGACCTCCCCCAACCCCTAAGCTGTTGGCACGGTGCTATGAGAATTCTCAAATATTGCACAAAAAGTGTTAGCCAAAGAAGCGGAAATGGAGCGCTGCTCATATCCATCCATATTGTGATAAATGTTGGGGCCAGGGGCCCGAACGTGAGAGAAACCTGGACTGTTGAAATTTAGATCGTCGACTGCGGGTCTAGTTGGTCACATGGAAGGAGTCGCTGCTCAAGAAAAAACAAGGAAGAAGCATTTGGGCTTTGGTGTGTGTGTGTGCGTGTGCAATGTGTGGAGTTCAGTCTGTTCGACCAAGCCAGCAAACGTTGCTTCTTCTTTTGTGCACCACGCCGCTGCTTATCGCTTGCGCCGGTGGGCACCTGGGGGGTTGTCGCGACCCTTGCGGAGCTGGGCGCTGACATCTCTGGCAGAACGGCCAAGCTGCCCGCGGTCGACCTTCACATTGTACGGTTTCTGCTGGATCTCGGCGTGTCCGTGGACGCGGCGGACGCGGCTGGAATGACCGCGCTCCACCACGCGTGTTCTGCTGGCCAGATTGATGTTGTGAGGCTTCTGTTGGAGCGCGGCGCCAACGTCAATGATGTGAGCAGCGACCTGTTCACGCCCTTGTGGCATGGGACGAGAGCCGAAGAACCCCTCGGAGGGCGCCCGAAAACAAGGAGGTGCGCTCCGCGGAAGGCGAGACTCCGCTCTGCGTCGCCGTCCAGAACGGCGACGCCGCCACCTTCGCGCGCTGCTGGACGCCGGCCGAAGTCAACATCCTGACCGCGAACGGCAGCAGCCCGATCCTCATGGCCGCGCAGCTGGGATGCGTTGACGTCGTCAAGCTCCTCGTCGAGCACGCTGCAAACGTACACCTCAACGGCGGCGACCTGCCCACCCCCATCTGCGCCGCCGCCGCGATCGGCTCCGTCGACATTGTCCAGCAGCTCGCTCGGCGCGTCGCGCGGGTCGACGACAAACCAAAGCCCGCCGGCGGCGGCGACGGTCATCGCACCCGCGCGTCGCCGCTCGTCCTCGCCGCAATGGCCGGCCACATCGACGTCGTCCGCCCCCTCGTCGAGCTCGGCGCGGACCCTGACCCTCCCCGCGGCGGCATGCAGCGGGGACTGGTGGCCGGCGGCGCCCAGGAGGGCGGCCTCGCAGTCGCAAAGTATCTGCACGCCTACGGCGCCCGCTTCGACCCACCCGTCCCCACCTTCACCCCCGCCGCCTCAGACGACGACTACCCGACCCCGCGGCCACGCCACCACCGCAGAGTTCCTCCTCGACGCAGGCGCCGACCCGCTCGGCCCTCGCGACGGCCACAGTGAACCGTGACAACTACCAGCGGCCCAGAGAAAGTCAAGGCAGATTCGATCCCAGCGAATTCGACACGTAAGCGGGAGAGAACTGTAAGTGTTTCGCGTACTGGAATTACGCGAAAAATAGTGGATGGGTGATCCACTTGACTCCAAACATACAGAACCCGTCCCTCGCACAACGGGAAGACTTTTGCGCGCGCAAGCCGAGGCGACCCGCAACCTGTCGGCAACGATCTTCCAACGTTATGTAGAGACATGCGCCGACGATGAGTGCGTTTCGAGTGCTGTTCAAAATCGTAGAACTCGACCAGAGAAACGGTAACATTCTGAGCACCTCTGTGACAGGAAGAGCGTGTTGAGCGTTCTGCCTCATACCTGGTGAGATTGCCCCCTTTCTCCCGCGTCTTTTTCCCCTCGTCTCAACCCATTTCTGACCGACCGTGCTCCGCCGTCTGCGGTTCACCCTGGATGCGTTCCAACAGGGTCAGAGACGCCAACGAACACCTCAAAGCGCCCGAGCCAGGCTACAAGCGTCGACCCGTCTTCACCATGAAGGCCCTCGCAGCAACCAGCGCCAAGCGCGACCGGAACGCGATCAAATCGCTCCTGCAAGCGCACGGCTCAACGGCCGCCGCTGCGGGCCACACGCGACCCAAGTCGATTTACTTGTCCTCCCTGCGCATGGAAGAGTACCGGCGGGAATTGTGGGTGGGGAGGCCTGCGGTGGATTACGAGACGGTGGGAGTGGAGTGTCGCTGAAGCAGTACGTTGTGCATATCACCTACCTTCCGTGTTCTGATTGGCAAAGATGAAAACAAAGACATTCGGAGTCCGTTGCAGTCCCAATCAGATTTGCACGGACTTTCGCATTGAGTACTAGTTCTCAACAGATTGGTTGGCCTTGACGGTAATGGGAAGCGAATGCCATTGTTCAAGTGTTGCAAAATGTATGAGGAATCACTTTAATTTCATTGCATTCCGCTGTCAACACACCTTTGTTGGTCCAAAGCAGCAGTCTTTTCTCGGTCATACTAGCCCATTTTCTTTCAACCACCTTTGCCCGATGGACCCGTCACCCAGTTTATCGGCCACCAAGCTTGAAAACTTGAGCTCCAAGCCGCTTTCTTTCCACCAGCTCAGGGCCGCAATGTTCCCAGAGAGCAGAGCGCTGTCCAGTGGCTTTTCACTGTACTCGACGTTTTCACCGCTTGCTTTCCAGATCTGCAGTATGTCCACTCTTCCTTTTGCGCTTGCTTCAACCAAATGCCTCTCGCCTGCAATGGCTGGCCAGCCGCTCTTGCTCCACCACTGAACGACAGATGGATGAATACGAAAGCAATTCCACAATGCGTGACGCACATCAACATCCAAGCCACTGTCTTTCCACCACTGCAAACTAGCAACGCTTCCTGCACGGCACGCCGAATATACTGCAGCATCGATGTGGGTCAGTTCCAGGCCGCTCGACTTCCACCAGTCTAAAACTTCCAAGTTTCCGCTCTCACTTGCACGGGTCAGCGAATGGCCGCAATAGAACTGAAGCCCACTTCTCTTCCACCACTCCAGCACCTCAATTGAGCTGACATTATCCAAATCATATACCTCAGCACGAATACGCAGCCCACTGTCCTTCCACCACTGGAGCACATTGATGTGATTGTTCGAGCTTGCACGTTCCAAGGCGTGGTCGAACTTGAGGGGTAGTCCACTGTCTTTCCACCACTGCAGGACTGGCACTTGGCCGGCCGCGCTTGCCGCGTCCATTTCCAACCACGAGTAATCCAGAGGCCATCCACTGTCCTTGTACCACTGCAGCACTGCCACGTAGCCGTATTTGGAAGCCTCGGTCAAAGGGCAGCCATTGGGGCGCGGTGGCGGCAGACCGCTATCTTTCCACCACTGCAGAACTTGTACATGGCCTTTGGCACCAGCGCTGTAGATAGCCCCGTAAGTGTAGCTTGAGAAGCGCGGTTCGAGATTCATGAGCTTGCAGTAAGCGAGGAGCCGGTCGAGCAGCTGGACGCTACCGATCGAGGCGGCGCGATCGAACTCGCACCCGAATTCGCCGTGGAGGGTGCGGAAGGCGGCAGCTTGGAGCATGGGGAGGACGAAGAGGGTCGCGACGACAAAGCGATCATGAGGAGAGTCGACGAAGCGACAGACGGTCTCTGCGGCGTCCTGCGGGATCCGGGCCCGGCGCAGTCTCCTGGCCCGGCGCAGGCCGCGGAGGGTGCCCCAACTTTTCGGGTTTGAAAACCGATTGCCCATTTTCAAATATAAAAATGAGAAATGAAAGAGAAAAAAAGGTCAGCGATAGTAAAAAGGAGTAAAAAGAGGAAAATTTTTAAACTGACAAGTGCTCTTGTTGCCCCGTCTGCCCAACGTCGGCTGTCGCTTGGCACACCAAATACACAAACCTACTGAGAGAGAAGTTATTATTATTATATTGTTCCAGCCCCGAAGGGCTGACGGGAAGAGAAAGCGCCATCAATGGTGAACCATTATAGACTACGTCCAGTTTTCACCTTGGCAAACCCACCCCATGCACTACAGACTTACAGGGTCGTCAGGGGACTTGCAGGGTCGTCAGGCATCTCCACCGCACCACTCCTTGTGATTCAAGACTGTACTCTTTCTTGTTGCCTTCAATAGCTGGCGTCATGACTTGAACCCTGGGCCCTTGAGTGACAGATACCCAGACCCCCCATGCTTTCCCAGCTAGGCTCTTGTGAAGGGCCTACTGAGAGAGAAGTAAATTACCCCCTTGCCACAACTCCAGCCCACACCATTTGCCCTGATCTTAATCCCATCTCTGCTACAACCCACAGCTACACACAGTCTACCATCATTGGAAGTGTCTACGCATTATCTCCCTGAGAGGTTGGTGAGCTTTGTTTTTCAAGCCTCCACTGATCGCCTTGCAGTGTTCAATACAAATACTATCAATCAGGAGCGAACAAAAACAAAATGTTATTGTCTGCATAAAGGGCCCAGTTCTGGACTCAAGCAGCCACAGTCTAGTGTACGATGGGAGATGAGAAGTACTACTATTATGACCTAGAACCACCAAATTGGCATGGAAGAGAGTACTTTCTTTTGACTGAATTCCGAAAAGCTTTTCTGACGAAGGATTCAAGTTTGTGCAAACCAGCTGATAGAGCGAAGGACAAATTCTCTCATGTGCGTGTGGAGAATCTGATAATGATGAAGGACTTCAGTGGGCTGTGTTATGAATCACCCTCTGGAAACCTCTGGAACCTTCTAGAACATTCCTTCATGGAATCTCATGGAACCTTCTGGAACCTTCTTTGCTTTCCTGACTTGTCTTGTTGTCATTGGTATCATTGGTATCATTGTATTACTAATTGCTCTTTCTGGAACTTTCTTTGAGTCTTGACAAGGAAGACTCTCAAAAGGTATAAAAAGGGGATGGGGGACCTGTCCCATCCCTCAAGTGAATTATTGTTTTCAATACAATCATCACTCCTCTCAGTTCCTTGTCTGCCTTGTCCTGTCCTGCCCTGTTCCTGACAGGCTGCTTCCCGGAATGGCATTCAATGGCTTCTCCTTGGGCAGTTTCGTGATAGCTTGATGACTGCTCTTCTGGCTGGAGGAGAAGAAGTCACAAAACTTGCGCTCACCCTTGCACAATTTGCTCATGGCGCCCATATGTTGTGGAGAATGCCTTTGTGGATGTTCCCTATGTAAAGCCGACAAATTTTCAGAGACGTTACAGAGATCCTCTTGTCAAGGATTTAAGAACTCAGACACAGGAGGTGAAAACCTCGAAGAATGAAGTGAGAAAGTGGACGTCCAAATGTGAGAAATGGCACTTAAAAGAACCATCAGTTCAAAAGGTGTAAACAGTCTACTCTAAGTGAGTGGAAGGAGTGAATGAAGTGGAGATGTGTGTTTGTGGGTGGTCCTTCTCCCCAACTGAGAGAAAGAGAAAAAATTCTGTTATGAATTATTGATACATAATGATGATATGCACGCTGTAATAGTTGCTAGGCAAGTGTGACTGGCACAGGGTAAAACCTCCCCTATATTATCTGCTTGAGCAGAGGAGGAGGAAAACTGTTAACACCAGGTTTCCATTCCACTTAATACTCAGAGTATTTGACATCAGTGCAAGCCAGCGCCCAGGTCTGTATTGGTGGTGGCTCACTCTCCCATGGGCATTGTGAGAACGAAAACTGACAGTCACAATAGGTTCAGGTCTGTCTTGTGCCTCTTTTCACAGCAAGATATCTGAAAAGCGATACACATTCCTTCGAAAACCGTTTTGATTTAATGGGCTGTCGCTTACTCACATTTTTGAAGACATGTCTCATATTCCATGCGAAAGGTTTGTGCTGATGGTGAGACTCTTTTGCCAAAAGCCTGGTGGAAATGTAATGCCATGGAGGTCAAGCAAGGCAGACTTGCTTTTTCAGAAAAGGTGCAGAACAAACTTCGACAACTTGGTTTGTAAAGGAGGCAGAGTTTTCTAGTGTGATCAGAGGCTTCTATGATGCTTTTGATACTGGTGAACTTTCAGACTACGACTGTATGGCCAAATGCCTGTTGATTATCGACTACTTCATGAGCAAGTTAGGCTCAGAGCTATCTCAAGTTCATACTGCTACAAAGTCTCACTTTTTAGGACTTAACAGCGAAGTTGTTTGGGGCGTTCTTATGAATGCAACTGCATTGATAGCACTATTCCGAAATCTGTAGCAGATTCCAATCAACAACAATGTAACATTGAAAGCTATTGCAAGAAAAACTGTAGCTCATCGGATCTTTAACACACAGAGCTTGGGAAAATACCCTGTTGAGCAGTGTTTTGGCAGGATTCGGGAAAGGGATATGTGAGACTACACCGAGGTCTCAGTGATAAAGTCTAGGATTTTATTCGCAAAAACAAGCGTACCTGTCATAAAACCGCAAGGATCGGGACCCCTATTATTGCTCCCGGTTCTTTAGTTTCCAAGGCGTTATCAAAGTGTATTTGCGGCTAACCCGTCTTTATTATTGGGTCTGCTTTTACTACTTTCGTCTTAACAGTTTCCGTTGCACCAGGGTTTTCTCAACATATTTTCTTTTTCGGTGACTAACGGAGACTGCCTGACTGCCAAGGCATGGGGTGCCTGACAGGCCGTACCCCAAGCCCGCCAAATTTATTATTTATTTTTGGCACTTGTACATACATGCATAGGGTTGGGGGGGACTTAGAGAGCATTTGTGGTGGATGCTCCAAGTCAGGGGGGTTGACTTGTCAATTTTCTCTCTCTCTGTTTTTGGGCCATTTCTCTTTTTCCTTTTTTCTTCAATCTGATTTCTGTCCATTGGCACCAATACAGAGTCCCTTCAAATCCATCTGGCTTGCAAGGTGAGGGTAGTGAGAGATGGTACACACCCGGGTGTGTACATGGTCCCTTCGTGGGCTCCTCTTAAGGGGCCGTGGGTGGGGAATGCAGCTGGCCCCACCAGCGACTGTGTGACATTGCCGGCTCTGTGTTGGAGTGAGGATCCCTGGCGCTTGCCCGCCGCGATGATGGTGGTGGTGGTGGTGACGACGACGGCATCGTTGTCCCCAACCTTCCCGTCCCCGCGAGGGTGTTGGTGGCTGCGCCCGGTGCGGCCCCCGACACCTGAGAGTTCGATCTACAAGCGCCTGCCTCGGTCCTATTGCTGTGAGGGTGAGATGTGTGAGTACGAGTGCGATGCGATAAAGCCCGTTGGTCGAGTGATCGTGCTGACGCAGCCCGGCGGGGTGCGTGTACGATCGCAGGTGTTTCCGCGTGCGAGTTCCCTGCTGGCGACCTTCCGACCCCTACATAGTCGACTCCCTTCTCTCTCTCCCCCCCTTCGCTGGCGACGACGAGGGCTCCCGCAGCACCGTCCGCGACGAGGGGCGCTAGGTCGCGCCCTGTCCGTCCCGTCGCTATTAACCGCTCCTGTTGTATTTGAGATTAGGTTCCTGAGATAAAAACCCCCGTTTCCCTCTTCTCTCTCTTTATTCTGCGGTTGTGTTGCGCCCTCGGGAGTGCCCTTCCGTTTCCCCTTGCATCGGCCTGCGGCCACGCGAGTAATTGGTGCTCCAGCACCGATCCTTCAGAGGATTGTCCCTCTGAATGTTCATTCTTTGTGTTTGAGTGTTAGACAGATCAGTAGGGATACTTCGTGGACTAGGCAAGTAGTAGGGTTGAAACACCCCCTAGACAACAGCCCAATAAAGTTAGTTTTAGCCTATTATTTGCTTTCCCTCACTCTAGGGCCCAGATCCCAGGGTCAAAGGAGTGAGTATAGTCTCACAGATAGATCAGGTGGAAGAGGAAGGAACGATTAATCCAATGCAGAGCAAGTGAATGCCACTTTAAGATCCGTTCTTGTGGCAGAGAAGTATATCCAGGTGAACCAGCGGTTTTGTGTGCGAAGCTTAGGGGCATCTTAGCGTATCGTGACCGATTCGCCAGTATGCAAATTTGATTGCATAATAAAAAGTAGACTGTAGCACAAGACATTTGACGTGGTGCGACTCGAGCGTAGTGTCGTCACGGAAGAAACAGTTTGGAAAATGGGAAGAATGCGTGCTTGCACACCGTCGGCTGTTGAAAGAACGAAGTTGACATTTCATTTCACTGGGAAGTTTTATTCTTCAAAACCAGGCCGCCCCTCGGTTCCATCTTCACAGCTTGGACTTTCCAGAAGCGATCGCTGCCTCAACCATGAACTTCATATCATCAAGAGTTGTGGCAAACATCTTGGAAAATTTCGCTGTAGATGTAGCATCGCAGGAAACTTTCGACTCGACACCCATTCTAATCAAGTTCGGGTACGGAACGTAGTTCATTCCGTAGCTTGTTGGGCGATTGAGATGTGTTGTGTTGGCCTTAGAATGTGGACGGGACTAGAGAATGGCTCAACACTTACCCGTCGGGAACCACAGCCCCAAACCCAGTGCCAGCTAGGGCTACGCCTTGAAATAGCGCACTCGTTGAAAGGCGCCAGGTTTGTGACTTCGCGTACATCGGGTCGGTGTAGATCGCGGCTGACTCTCCTGGTTTTAGGCACATGCGAAGTCCAAGAAGATGGCGGTCGCAACCAAGGCCGTTTGCGGCTTTGGTGCTGTAGGACATATGAGCTGAGCAGGCCTGACGCAGCTTTTCGAGTTTGTCTGAGGGCTGCAACATGATTTGCATTTGTCTGCATTAGCTGCTAAATGTGAAGACTGCGTAGCTTACGGAAATCGATGGATTGTCGAAAGATTCGATGAAGTTAACAGATTCCACAGAGAGCGAGCGCGTAGTTTCAGTCCGGCCATGGAGGAATTGGCGAGTGCTTGCACTTTCGTACACTGGTGGTCGCATTTTGTGCAACCTAAAGTATGTGAGCTGAAGCGCCATTTGTGTGTACGCGTCCGGGCTCGCTTTTGCAGCTGTTGGAAAAGGAAAATTAGAGCTAAAATCGCGAAACTTCGACATATCCGCTGCGTCGCACCCTTCTTCATAAAATCGGCACCGTAGCCTTTGTAGTCCAGAACCTCGACGTCACTATCGGCGATCAGCTTTTTGGCAAACGCCCCTGCCCTGGTGATTGCCTCCTCAACGTGCTTATCTACTACCCACGTAACTTTGAAGGGAGGCTCCACTTCTGCATCAACTTTCGCTGAAGCAGGGTTCTTGAACGGCTCGCTGAAAAGTGCGGCCATTCTCTACTTCAGTGAACGTATTAGGGCACAACAACTTACGGTCTGGCGGCGAAGTCTATGACTCTAGCTGGAACGACGGCATCGCAAGGGGAATGCTGCCATTGTAGGTGATCAAGACAGGTCGAACAAGCAGTTGCACTTTCTCACCTCTCCGTTCACGCCGCTCCTTCCGTCAGCGGAAATCGTCCACGTGAGACTCTTGTCGTACCAACGATTACGACCATCTACGCCGTGGAAAGTGTTTCGGCCAAGGGCCGTCTTCGTCAAGGGAACGAAGTAATCGTCAAGAGAAACAGCGAATAGCCCGCGTTCAATAACATCAAACGACCTCTCGTTATGAGGCGAAAGCTTTTCCATATGCGCATGAACCTCAGCCCAGACATCGCGGTGCTCTGCGGTTAGGATTGCGACTGCGGGTTGCACGTCTTTTGCAGCGAGAACGTCATCGACAACAGCCTGGAGTTGCCTGGAGTGCGATTTAGAAAGGCATATGGGAGATGTGCCGGAAGACAGACTTCTCAATAGCGGCCAAAGTCAGGCGCGCACCGGATTTGTCCAGCACGTTGACCGCGTAGATCTGATCTCTGGCCATGACAATTACGTGGCGCGAATGGGCAGGATGCTGGCCAACATTCACATCGCAGCCTGGTTTGGGAACTCGCGTGATACCAAACATGAGGCGGCTCTGGTCCATACAGACGGGTTTTCCTCGGGACATTTCCACAGGTAAGGAGCCGCTAGGAGCAATGATCCAGATAGAAACAAGAAGCGGTGAAAAAGGTAAATGAGCCAGTCTGGGTAGATTACGAAGGCTCGTTCACCTATCAATAAGATCCTTGTAGTCCAAGAATCGAGATATAATTCCCGCCGCGTATTGGAGCTGCGACTTGGTGAAGATCCCATTGCGAGCGCGAGCTGGAGCACCTTCAACTAGTAAAGACTGGTCGAGTTCGGGGTGTGGATCGACAATCATGTACCAATTAGAGTTTATGAGCACAGACTCCCGCCAGCCATGGTAGGCAAGTCGAAGCCACCAACGCTCCAGCCACGAATTTGGCTGCAGTCTGTCGTGAGCAGCTAAACGCTTCTGGAGTACGGGACCGATCGCGTCGGGTCCCTCCGAAAAAGCTCTGACGGCTGCGGCGGCGGCGGCATACTCCTCGTTGGAAGAAGTGGCGGCGCGCACGGATCTTAGATACGTAGCAAGAGTGTCAGCGAGCGGAGGGATGGGGAGTCGTTGGAGGTCTCGCTGACGCGAGAAGGTCGTGTACGGCGGTGACGTCATTGCTGAAAAGTTGTTGTGCACGTGGTGCTTTCCCACTTTCGGGGAAAGGCGGAGAGCAGAGAGGGCGGCTACTGCGGCTGCTCCACCAATCGGTTTGTTGCAATGTGGAACCGTCGAGCGGTGGAATTGGGCCGAGGAGAGAAGGTGAAAATCGGGCAAACTATGGACTCAACTCGCAGGCTCCGCCTTACTGTGCATCGGTATTGCTCGGGGGCCGGTGGTTGGTAGTGCAAACAAACACGTGTGCATATACAGTTATCAGAGGTGTATTTGATTGAAAATCTGTGATGGAAAACCCGCCCAAATCAAGCAAAGGAAAGAAGCGGGCTGCGGCTCCCTTTCTTCCCTGGGGTTCGTCCGGCCCTAAATGCGCCGAAGACCCCCAAACAGGGACCCGCACAGCTTGCACTTCCCGCCAGTGGCTTGCTTCATGCCGCAAGACTTGCAAAGCACGTGGCAGCCGCACGGCACGGCAGCGTACTCGATTGGCCGCGTGTGGCAGACCGAACACTGGGTCGCAGTCGAGGACGGCGTGGTATCGTCCGCACGAAGCGCCGAGGCCTGTGGGCGGGGTGTCTCGCTCGTGGTGCCGTCGCCACTGGGCTTGTCGCCGTTCCCTTCTTGATCTGCGAACCTGGGGTGCCTTGTCATTGTCGTCTGTCTTTGCAAGGCCTTCCTTTCTTTCTTTTTTGGTTCTGCCTGGACATGTCGCTCGACGCCAACTCCGGCACTCGCTCGGGCGCCCGCTCCGGCGGCGTCCCAACATTCAAGCCGAAGAAGATGGTTCTCGAGAGGCCAATCAAGAAGCGGCTGCAGAAGCGGATGTCTGAGAACGAAGAGCTAATGGATTTGGCCAGAAGGACTGCGGATCCGGTAATTCATTGTCGCTGTTACACTCCACAAGCCTGATCTCGTCCCGAATACTCGAATACTGCGAAGCGCTTGATTCTTGCAAATTCGACCGCCGTTACATCTTTCAGCCAGCTTCCGTTGTCGAGGAATATGCAGAGCGGTAAACCTCCCACCCACATCATTGGCGAGGACCTGACTGAGTGATCTCAGGTCTCAAAAAGTCCAGCTTCATCGACATGACAGAAATACAAAAGGCATCGTTGCCCTACAGTTTATGTGGCCGGGACGTGTTGGGAGCTGCCAAAACAGGCTCGGGCAAAACCCTTGCTTTCCTGATTCCGGTATGACTGATCTTGTGTTTGAACTTAAATATTGAAACGCCGCAGGTTTTAGAACGCCTGCACCGGGAAAAATGGACGAGGATGGACGGACTTGGAGCCCTGGTTATTTCCCCTACTCGTGAACTGGTTAGAACGGACATGCGGACCCCGCAGCAGTTGGACTAATGAGAGTTGGTGGTGCTAGGCCCTTCAGACGTTTGACGTTTTGAGAAAGATCGGTGGTCTCTTCCAATTCTCCGCTGGTCTCCTTATTGGAGGCAAGGACCTTAAGTCGGAGCGAGATCGCGTTGGATTAATGAACATTCTCATTTCAACGCCCGGTCGATTGCTACAGCATATGGACCAGACACCAGATTTTAGCTGCGACAACGTCCAAATCCTTGGTAAGCCCCTTTCGTGCGTTTATTACTAAAAATTTCTCCAGTTTTGGACGAGGCGGACCGTATTTTGGACGCTGGATTTGAAAAAACCGTGAACGCTATTGTGGGCCACCTTCCCAAGGAGCGCCAAACGCTCCTTTTTTCTGCCACGCAGACGAAGTCAGTCCGAGACCTTGCGCGGCTCAGCCTGAATGTAAGCGTAAATCTTTGACATTTGTGTCTCAGATGACAACAGAGCCCGGAGTACGTCGCTGTCCACGAAAAGTCTGAGTTTGCAACACCAAAAGCCCTCACTCAAAAGTACATTGTGCTCGAACTTCATCAAAAACTCGACATGCTATTTTCATTCATAAAAACACATTTGAAGCAGAAAATACTCGTTTTCTTGTCCACCTGCAAGCAGGTATTGCCTAACGAATAGCGTCTGTGAACGGCAGAAGTCCCACCATCTCTTAGGTTCGATTTGTCTACGAAACATTCTGCAAGATGCATCCGGGAATGCCGCTATTGCATCTGTTTGGCAAGCAGAAACAGCCAAAGCGAATGGCGATATTTGAAACATTTTGTCAGAAAACAGCCGTTTGTCTTTTTGCAACCGACATAGCGGCAAGGTGAAAGTCTCACTGAGGTGTTTTTTGATCGAGACTTACACATTGTTGTCGTGCAGGGGCCTCGATTTCCCAGCAGTCGACTGGGTTATTCAAGTCGATTGCCCGGAAGACGCAGCAACTTACATCCATCGCGTTGGTCGAACAGCTCGTTACGAGTCGGCTGGAAATGCCCTGCTTTTTCTTGCTCCCTCAGAAGAAAACGGAATGGTTAGCACGCTAAAGGAGAGGAAAGTACCTATTGAGAAAATTCAAGTGAACCCAAAGAAGATCAAACCCACAAGACAGCAAATGGTGATGTTTTGCTCCAAAAGTCCGGAGATCAAATATTTGGCGCAGAAGGTATACATCTTTCATTTTGTATGCTGATAGTTCTAATTTTCTGCCAAGGCTTTTATTTCATACATGCGATCTGTGTACCTGCAAGGTAATAAAGATATTTTTGATGTCCACGCATTACCTGCCGAGGAATTCGCCGACTCGCTTGGACTTCCGGGTGCGCCCAAGATCCGTTTCGCCAAAAAAAGCGACAAAAAAAAACGTTGTCCGGGACAAGAAACTTGCTTTATACCCTGATCCACTCGACGACAGCACTGGTGTTGTGGACGAAGATGATGAGAGTGAAAACGATATTGAACATGACCCCTCCGATGGTAGAGGTCACGCCCCCACCGATTCCGCCGGCAATGATGAAGATTCCGACTCCGATTTTGCCGCCAAAAAGGTGAGGAGTGCCAAATTCGTCCTGCATATGCTGAGAACTACGTGTACGATTACAGAAAACAATCACCAGAGTTGACCGAATGTTTAGCGCAAAAAATCGCACTATTCTCTCAGAACATTATGCAAAGCTGCGAGAGGAGGAGCAGCCAAATGATGACAGCGAAGATTTCTTCGGGCTTGTTCGAAAGGACCACGACGTGAAAGAAGACACCAATACACCAGTATGAAGCAGCTTACACGAAAATTCGCTTAGAATTTTACTGCAGATGACCGCATCAGAAATGACAGCACGAGCGATTTTGAAGGCAAAGAGGAAAGAAATCGTAAGCAGGGGGATACCTAGAAAGACCGAATTTGATGATGAAGGGAATGTAAGCAATGCGATTGCTATATGTTTGAGCATTTTATTCAGTAGATGCAAAATCAAAGCCTATTGACCACAGATTGGAAACGCTTGAAGAATTCGAAGCGGCAGAACCCATTGACATTCGGAAGGAGCGCCACTTGGCCAGTCAGATCACAGAGATGAAGAGCATTGATAGCGAGGACAAGTTGATAGCAAAAGACAAACGGAGGCAAAAAAGACTTGAGAAGAAGAGAAAATTAGCGGCTGCCCGTCTGGTTTGTAACTTTCTTCTGAATGGAGGTCGTATCGACATTTAACTGAATTGGCAGGGTGGAGAAGTCGTACTTGACGGCTCCGCAGAGGACAGCTCCCTCGAGGAAAGCGACCTCGACGAAGCCACTGGAGATGAAAATGAAAGCGAAGGGGGTGATATCCGACGGAGTGGGCAGGGGGTTTCGGTTTCCGTGTCTGGTAGTGACGATAATGATTCAGGGGACGACGACGACACGATGAATGTCGGCAAAGGCGAGGCATTTAGCGACATAGACCTTGAGGAGGAAGTTGTGGACACAGCGCCTAGGATTCCTTCGTCAGTTGGCAGAAAGCGGGCGCTTCCACAAGCAGACGATGGGGGTGCTGATTCGATTGAGAATGGTTTGCGGGATCCTTCTCCGCGGGCAAAGAAGCGCAAGGAAGGTGTTCAGTTCTCTTCGATTGGTGGTGGGATCGAAGATGTGGCGGTGGCAGCTGACTTTGAGGAACTTGCGAGGGCACTTTTGGCCCGCCGGTAGTACAAGGCAGAGATTTGACAGGAATAAACTGTACTGCACCAATGCCGACGGAATCACGCCGGAAGTGCGAGTGTTTGTAACAGGACAACCCATCAACGTTCGCTTGAGCTTGAGGTGTGGTTGCGTTGTGGGAGGCGTGAGAAGAGTGCCACCGACAATTTTCCAGATTGTCGGTCGGGGCTTCAAATACAAGATGGAACAAACCAAAAAAAAAAAAAAAAAAAAAAAAAAAAAAAAAAAGAGAGAGAGCAAGAAAGGGCGTAGGCGGTGGTGTACGGGCCGCAGCAACACACCGCCAACACACAATTACTGTAGCAAGGACATGCGAAACGCAGGAGGCGGTGGAGGCGGGAACAGATGGCATCGGCAGTCTGCGTCGTCGATTGCTTCGGCAGCGTCATCGCGGTCAAGCGTTCAGATAGATCGGCTCGGGTCTGTCAGAAACCAGAGCAGAATCGATGTTTACGACCAAAATATCCGCCTGGATCGCAGCGCTTCATCCTTATCGTTGGACTTGAGGCCTCGATCGACCCTCACTCCCACCGCTTCCATAGAAAACTTGGCGGAGCACGCTACCCGTTACGATCTTTTTGGAAAGCGGGCCGACGGACTTGAGGGATGATATTGTTACCATAATGTTCGAGCATGCACTGGAAATTGTAGGCGAACAAAACATTGTTGGACACTGTTTCACCCTTAGCTGCTAGAACTATCCGGACTTGAATGAAGCCCAGAAAGAGAGCATGCGACGGCTACCGAAGGAGCAAAAACTTCAGGCAGTCAAACAAGTCTTGGTGATGAGTTTTTGGAACCGCACGCCCAGTCATATCTCATTTCCAAGTAGGCACATGCGGGAATGGCATCCACAGGAACAGAAAACGATAAATCCGCCGAAGTTTACATTGACCTCATGCGACAATCGGCACAAGCTCTCAGAGGAGTCGGGAGGAATGTGGCTGCTCAGTTTGTGAATATGGTCACCAGGAATTTGAACGTAAACCAGCGGAATCAAGGCAGCTTAAAAGACATTCTTTCCCAACTCCGAGCTCACTGCCGCGGAGTTGGATCAGCGTGAGATCTTTCATTCAGTGTATTAACTGCAATGGTTAAACTATAATCTTTGTTGTGACAAGATGGCTCACCAGATTTTTGGACCTTGGGGGCTTGAGCGTCCTGATTGAAATTTTGGATGCTGTCCACAGCAAAACTGAACGGTTAGATGGGAAACCCGCTTCAACTGCACTCACAGATCTCAAACAGAAAAACGAAGCATTCAGAGATTGAGCTCGAGGCTTTAAAAATTTTAAAAATTATGCTTAATCACAAGGTGAGAGCTCGATATCGTACGCATCTTCCCTAATAGGACCCTAGAAAGATATGGCGGACCTTTTTTCCAATCCTGGCTGGTTGAATACCCTAGCACTATCTTTGGATTCACCTCTCCTCTCGGCACGAACATCCGTCGCCGAATTTTTTCTCGCCCTTGTAGCCATCGATTATCCCAAAGGCCACAACCTTGTTATGAGAGCTTTTGAAGCTGTTAGGCAGGCAAAGGGCGAGACTCGTCCGTTTTTCGGCTTTGTCCGATCTCTTCAACAAGTTGTCGAGTCTCGTGGGCGTTTTGGAACGAGTGTAGGATCTCGTCGAGAGATCACCGAGCAATTTGCCCCGTCGGCTGGATTATCACCGGAGGCTGTGCAGCGGGAAATTCGAGACTACTTGGTTTGACTTCAGCAAATTCTTGGTTTACTCCTGTACTCATGTGCTGCTCAGATCTCGACCGTAGCTCTCATACGTTATATCATCGAAGTTCCATCCCAGCTTGAATATCGTATTCACCTACGAAATGCCTTCATCGCCTCTGGTTTTGGCAGCATCGTCGCAAAATTGAAGTTGTGGGCACCAAGCGAGTTTCGCGACATAATGACGCACGTTGATGGCTACGACTTCAGAGCACAAGCAGATAAGGACGAGTTTGTTGAGACTATGGATGCCGGGCTTTGGGACTTTGATATGGATGATCCTATGTCTATCGTTGAAGCGCTTGTTGCGTCATTAAAAAATGATCACGCTGGTGCTGCACATTTGAAATCTATATTTCAGCATCTTCTTATTCCTGCCCGGTTGAGCGACGGTCCATTCCGGTTTGACATTACCTCATAGTTACCATGGCTACTTCTAATAACAATGAACAGAACCAAATTTATGTTTTTCCTAGAGCGCATTATTTCGCAGATAGTCCTCGATAGGAAGGGGCTTGATGTTGACTTTTTTGAAACCTATCGAATGCCTGTGAGCGAAGTCATTTCCGGGCTGGCAAATATGGAGACAGTAGACTCTATGAAGAAAGAAGTTCTCAGGTCAGGTCAAAGATTGACGGAACTCACCGGGGAAAAGCGAAGAATAGAGCGAGAGCATTGCGATTTGTTGGGTTGGTACGCACCTGTTTTTGTGTCACAACACTAAAGCTGCGTGGCCACAAAGCGAAATCTGCCCGCTTGGAGGCGGAACTCGCAGCAAAAACTGTAGAGATCGAGAGAAATATTTCTGCTTTCACGGAATTTAGATCGGAGCATTCACAGCTTCTGGATTCCCTTGCAGTGGTTCGTCGATTTGAAAGCGGTGCTACCTCTGACGCAAAAGTGCAAAGGGATTGAACGTCGTCCTCAACTCATCATCTGCAGCGCGGCGGACGGACTCTGCGTACACTTCGCTGACCGACTTAAGCAGCGGCGATAAAGATGGTGAACGAAAGTCAGGCATTCTTCATTTACCAAACACTGAGGAGGCTGCCTCAAATGACCATGGTTCGCCATCGACGTCGCAGTCGTCTATCCCAACGGCACCAACCCTGTCTCCAGTATTACCATCAGCAGTGACTAGGACTGTACAAGCACCTGCCCCTCCTCCACCCCCTCCGCCCCCGCCACCGCCCCCTCCTCCACCGCCACCTCCGCCAGGGCCTGGTGCTTTCTGCAAATCTACACCCAGCACCATCCCCCCTCCTCCTCCACCTATGAGCTCACCTTTTGCACCAGCTTTGCGACCCCGTAAACAGCAGTACTTTCCTTCACAAAGCATGAAGCGACTTCAATGGAGTCGATTACCAGACTCTGCCATCGCTGATTCTGTCTGGATGAGCAAGATGCGAAGCAAACCTGCAGGGGGAAAGAATGAAGACGAAGCTGCTCAAGGTGAGCCGATGGAGCAGCGCTTACAGGAATCCGGAGTATTCAAGGAGCTGGAAGCAAGATTCGCTAAGAGGGATAAGCCATTAGCCAAAAACGAGGCCGCCGCGCCTGGCATGGACAGCGCCAAGAGAGGGCGGACCAGTTCCGACCTTGCCAGCGTTGGCTCTTCAGCCACATTAGAAACCGAAGTGACGCTCATTGATGGAAAGAGAGCTCAAAATATAAGTATGTTCACCGCATATACTGGGCTCACATTGATACACGGTTTTCATCCCCCAGTGATCTCGCTTGGGCGATATCGACAATTCTCACCGCCGGAACTTTGTGAAGCTATACTGACCTTCCAAGAAGATGTTGTCACTGAGGGAACAATAACGCAGCTCATCAGCCTGTTTCCGCCTGACGACGAGGTGGGCGGATGTCCGAAAATTACAACAAATTAAATATTGTAGGCCAAGCTATTGCTGAGCTATATGGGCAATGTTTCCCACTTGAGAAAAGCGGAAAGGTTCCTCATAGAGGTAAGTGGAGGCTTCGTCGTCCAACCTGACCAGCTCGAAGCTGTTGAGACTGCCGCTCGCCCAAAAGAGGTTGAGAAGCATGCAGTTCAAAATGACTTTTGACGAGCGATTTAAACTACTGGACGAGGTTGGACAGTATACACAAGCTATTTCTCACAGCCGTGCTTCTCCGAACAGGATATTTTGGCTGCCACATCGTCCTTCAGATCGTTTAAAAACTCGGAGGCTCTGGTTGGGATACTCCAGGTACAAAAGCCTTTGGGCAACCTCGCTGAAACTGACACGCCAACAGTTGATACTCAACATCGGCAACTACATGAATAGCGGGACTTTCGCGGGCTCCGTACACGGGTTCAAAATAACGAGTTTGAATGCGGTATGAGCGATTTCTCCAAGGCACTGGATTCTTACAAAGCTCAAGATTGCGGACGTGAAAGGAAGTGGATCAAAAGAAACATTGCTTCACTTCGTTGCGGAGACAGTACACGCAAAGTTCCCTTCCCTAGCGAGATTTTTGGACGATTTGCAAGACGTTACCAATGCCTCAAGACGTAGGTGTTTTTGCTTGTGCGATTCCTCCGTTTGCGACTTTTTGACACTACTGCATGAAGTTAGCTTCGACATTGTCAAGTCGGACCTGAGAGCACTTCGCAAGGGTGTCAGCGATCTGGAGGCAGCGGTGAAGAGTTTGGAGGGTATAAAGGCCAAGCTACCGCCGAAGGACAGGTTTTTGAGTATTATGGTGCCTTTTCTTACGTCGGCTTCCGATGCGGTGGAAGACCTCGAGTCGCGCTGGACGTCGCTCGAGGAGCTGGTGAAAGACGTGGTTCTCTTTTATGGAGAGGACGCCGCCAAGACACGAGCCGAAGACATTCTGCAGATTTTCAACACCTTCTGTCAAAATTTCAAGGTCTGCTGGTGGCCCTGTCTTCTCTTCCCAGCCTTTGGCTGCCACACACTGAACCAGGCATCCCGTCACCCAGCGCGCGGCGGCCGAGAACAACGCCGAAAGGGAGAGGAAGGCTGTACTTGAGCGGAGGCGCAAGGCTCAAGAGGTGGGTCGGCCCTGCTATTTCCTTGACATCCCAGCAGTGCGACGTCTAAATGCGTGCCGGACAACGTAAACCCTTCCGTAGGATCGCAATGCCTTACGGATGCAGGTGTCGCGGAGAAGCGACCTCATGAACTCGCCACTGGACCCGATTCGCACCGACGCTTTCAGCCTTGGGATGGATGACATAATAGAAACATTGAAGAAAGGCTCGACGGCTGCGACGGACGCCTCGGGCGCCGCTGGTTCGGCACCCTATTTAAGTCTAAACTTTTTGGGATTGAGTCGCGGAGGCAACTCCGTCGGGAGCCCCCACCCCCTGAACGGTAGAAACAACGGTCAATCAGAGTGCAACGGCACGGCACAGACAACCGCGACATCGGGTATCGTCGGCACAGCGGTGGTGGACTTTGATATGAGCTGGGCAGGCGGGGGCCGCGATGGGGCTTCGGACACGACTGGGGCACGGCGTCGGGGAAGCGGGTCGATCGCGTCTACTTCGAGGTCGGCGTCAACGTCTACGCGAAGTCGCGGACCAACCATGACGCCGCGGAAAAAAAGCGGTGCAGGCGGAGGAGCGGCGGGAGGCGCGCAGTCTCGGAAGCAGTCCGCGTCCAGCGTGGGCAAGCGCGCGCTGGATATGCTGGGCCTCCTCGCCGGCAGCTCCTCATCATCGGTTGCTGGTGGTGGCGTCGGGTTGCCCAGTCTGCCCGGAAAGCCCGCCTTGTCAGAAGAGTCGTGGTCGTCGGAGAATTTTTTCGGAGACTTTCTGTGACGGGACGGAGTGAATAATAAATAAATGAGTACGGAACAAGAACCGCCATCGGCCGAGAGAATGAAAGAATGGAGTGGAATAAATAAGCCGCCACGCGATCACAGCGATTGCCCACGCGCTGTTGCCGACAACGGCGATCTCCAGCCGGTGCGCCGACCGATCGCAGACCGAAACCTGTAAGTGGCCTGTGGATTTGTCGAGAGACGATGGCGCGATTCCCCTCGCCCTTGATCGCGCGGCTTGCTGTGAGGATTTTTTCCATGCTAATTCCGACAACGGGGTGAAACACACCGCTGTGGAAACCTATATACTGTCCTCGTCTTCGGGGATCTGAGCAACGCCGTGTTATCTGCCACCGTCCTCTTCTTTGTGAGCCGATATCTGACCGACACCCATCCTTCGCACTTTCATTTTTAGTTTCAGTTCCAGCTGTTTATGTGACTTCTTCCTTTTTTGTAAGTTTTGTTACGCGCAACATTCGAATAGACGAAGTTTAAAGCAGAGAAGAGAAGAGAGTAAGTGAAGCTATTTTTCAAGACAATGAGTACGAAGGAATCTCTGAAGGGCTGTCCTGCCGGGACGGTCGAAGTTGGACGGGGGTTCCCCTGCCACTCCGGCTTCCGCTCCCACCCGACTGAGTACCGCCATCGGACGGCACAGGAGACGGCACACTGAATGGAGGTGGGGGCAGAGGGCCGTTTCTGCGCGCAGCTGTGTTAGGAGAGAGTGGCTGCTGCGGAAATGAGTGGTGCTGTTGCAAGTGCGGGGGGATCGCTGCTATGGGTCCCGTTCCGTACATCATCATGGGAGGAGAGTTTCCGGCGTATGGTTGTCCGGGGATGGGTGCACCCTGCATCCCCAGTAGCATTTGGGGAACCATTGCAGGGGGACGACCGAGCCCGCTGGCTCCTGTCAGTGGGTTGCCAATCCCCGTAACGGTTCCGGGAGGGTATCCAGGAATCATCGTCGGGGGGCCCCGAGCTATTGTGGAAGGTTGCCCAATCCCGTAGCCGCTCACTGTTGAGGGAGACGCGGCGAAAATGGGGGATTGGCTGCCTACCGTGCTGCCACTTCCCAGCGTCGAGTTGCTGCCAAAGGACGGCGAGTCCCTTCGGCTTTGCGTCGAAGAAATCGTTCCATTCGACCCAGATCCAATAGAGTTCATCATCGCCCTTCCAATGCTTGCAGCTGGAACGCCTCGAGGACCCGGGTGGGCACCATGACCGCGAAATTGTTCCTCTTGCGCCAGATGTTCGCTCTTCCGCACTTGAACCCATTCGCTCCACCGCTTCATGTTTATACCAGTTCCATCGAATTCTCCATCTCTGGCGGAGTGATCGTGTCCCTTGACTTCACCTGCGACACGCCGCGTCTCGCCCCAAGAGAAGTCATCAAAATGCCAGAAAGCGTACATAGGAAGTACGAAATTCCAGATAGGCAGCGACAGCAGATAGATGAACATCCAGAATATGTAGATAACGCGATTGGCCGTGACGACAATCAGGACTGCTGGCAGTCCAAGAATAACGGCAAGAAGAATAAGCGGAAGGAGTGTATCTCCAACCTTGAAGATGAAAAGAAATAAGAGAGTAAAGGTAAAAGTGATAGCGGCAGGAAGAACAAGAGTCCCTAGAAGCTCCATAAATATCACAAACTGCGCGTTCATTAGTAGGTAACAAGATGGTTCGGCAAGGAACTTCACCTGCATCGAGATACAAAAAGTGCCACAAAGATCCTTGACGAGAACAAGTTCCATTAGGTTATGAATTGTGGAGTTGATCCAACGGCGACGTTGAGAGAGTAGAACTTTAAAGGTGTCAGGAACAACAGTTTTGCAGATCGCTGGCGGACAAAAGACCATTCTCCTCTTTGGAAAAGCCCGCAACATCATAGTGGTGAGGAAGCGATCTTCGCCCAAAAGAAGGAGATTTTTTTTGTGGAGAGTATCGACAACGTTCTCCTGGTACTCCTCAACAATGTCTGGATTAGCAAGAATCGGAACCCAGTAGCCGTTTGGGCCTTTTGGAGTCTTGATCCGATACATGCAAAAACAGCCAGGGAGACATGTGACGCCGCCAAAGACAGACTCGAATGCTTTCGACAAATGGTGTGAGACGAAGTACTCAAACACCTATTTCAGATTAAAACCAAAACTTCGCGACTTAGAGCCATCATTACCTGTATCATCGTAACCCAAGAGTCCCACTTATTCGAGATCTTGGTTTCTCCACACAGACCCATTATTCTGTCGTCTTTCAAAAGACAGGCAACCATGTGAGTAATGGAGTCAGGATATATTCTTGTGTCAGCGTCCACCATGAGCACTGCTTCATATTTCTCCGGATTCACGCCAGTGATTGTAAATAGCTTAAAGAAGATGTCGAATTCAAGCTCTGTCATGCGGTCGTCAAATATGACTTTGCTCAAGAAGTTCATAAGGATGACTTGCGAATCACGCTTGCCACGGTTGCCAGGCTTTGCGGAAGATGCTTCATCGTCATTGCCGCACTTCACAATTAGCAGCATGGGAACACGACCTTCTTTGCGCTGCCGTAGAGTGCGCAGGTAGGCAGGACTTCCATCGTCTTCGTCATTCTGAGAAGATGCGGTCGCCTGGCGCTGCAACCGCTTCATTTTTCGCTTGTCGCCAACGTTAGGTCCTTCGGCAAGGTCATACTTGTACCAGCCAGCGTACACTTTGGCGTAGTTCTTCCTGTTCACACCGTCAGCGATGGCCACATAGCTGTACGACGGTGGCTCGTTCCCCCAACGAGGGTCTTCGTTGCGGAAACGCGGGTCAACCTCAATCATGTCAACTAAAATATCAGGTGTGCTCTTGTCGTTCTCCTTGCCCTTGACAATGCCGTCAGCGATGACGAACAGCACTTTATGCGTACTTGGATAGTAAGAATGAGCAACAGAGTTCAGTGTCGCCTTCAGGGAAGCGTAGCCTTCAGAGTAGCATGGTACCATCACCAGGCAGTGCATTAAAGACGGATCATCATTCATCATTTGAATCTCGGGGTTCAACTCCGTATTCGCCTCCATATCCATAAATCCGAAATTTGCGGACCACCTTCGGGATGGCTCAGTAAGATCCCTTTCGCGTTCTCGACGCTTTGCCGCCTCGCGAGAGTCGGAGCTCGAGGCGTTTGACCCAAACATCGTTTTCCTACTGCTAAGAGTAGAGTCAGCAACCGAGGGAGCTAGTGACTGAACAACACGTCTCCGTGCGCCCGGGCCCGTTCGAAGGCCCTCCGGTCTCGCTTCTCCGGCACGGCCGAACTCTTCACGACGTCTTTTCAGGTCATCCAGAGCGCGCTGATATGCTTTGCTGTCGCCCAACCGCCATCCAACAAAGTAGGTGAAGTATAGGGCCAGAACAAACCTGGCGGCGATCACTATGAGAATAACGATGAAGGATGTATACACAACAATTTGAGAGAAAAGGCATCCTGAATTGCTCCCGTCTACTTCTGCAATCTTGAAGTGTTCGGCGAGACATTCTGCCTCACTCTCAAAGCCGAGATTGGCGACCGCCCTCGTCATGTCTTTTGTCAGGTAGCGCTGGACGACATCAACAAAGGTTTGGTCTGCGAGGAAAGTTTCCAATATAAGAATGAACAAGTGAAGCGAAGAACTTGAAGATGCAGGAGAGTACTCACTGAATTGTGCAAGGGCGCTGCTGGAAGAAAGCAAACGTGACATGTCCAGCACTTGACTGTTGTAGACTACGTAGTTTGGATTCTTGGATACAACATCCCAACCGGCCACTAAAATGCCCTGAAAGTTGGCATTTTGCGTGAAATCTGTTTTTGCTGACGACCAGTGGCAGCCAACGTTGTCACCCAAAGGGTTTCCCTTCATGTTTGCAATGATGTTCCTTTCAAAACACGGAGTCAGCGCGATTCTTGAAAGATGGAGCAACCAACACGCAGTGCTTACTTATTCGGCCATACTTGCGTTCCATTGGATGCGAAGGCGGTGCACGCGAATTTAGGAACGGTTTTTAATGACTGGCAAGATGAAGTGGAATTTGGCAAAGGAGGAAACATGGCCGATAGATCTGTTCCAGCCGAGGCGAACACTATTGAAGAAACAGCTTGACCGTAGGCATCCGAGTGCGGTTTCGCAGATGAAAGCAGCCATGCTCCTCCATGGATCGCAACCATTCCCCCATATTTTCCAAAGCCGATGTAGTCGATCGTTTGTGTCTGAACACATACTGCACTTTGAAACCCGAAGGTGATGAAGCCGACTATAAGCATTAGGAAGAAGATGATGATGCACAAAGCGAGCTTCTCGCGGAAAGCTTGCTGGATGTAAGGATCTTTACTCTTTCTCCACGGGATGCAGCAAGTGATGGCGCGCGTGATCATCACCCACGTATTCACTTCGGGGCCATCGTCGCGAGGCTTCTTCTTGCCCTGGTCGCGGCCCAGAGAATTGAACAAGTCTTTTCTTGGTACTGAAGCACCTGACGGCTCCCGAGAGATCGTTCCTCGTCTGGCCGGCTCATAACTGCGACGGCGCTCTGGTCTGACTAGCGTTCTCTTGCGAGCTAGGCCAGAGTTGCTTCTGGCCAACGCGTCTGAGTTTGATCTTGCAAGCGCCCCGGGAGGAGGATAGGCAGCCCCTCGCGTAGTCTGGCGCTTTATAGATGACTCATCCAAAGGGCTTACTGGGGGGGGCAGCATTCGTTGGCGTTGTTGGATCGGGAGATCGGGGTCTGCTGCCGTGTTTATCATAAACCCTGGCGAAGGAGGCGACAGTGGTCGCACCATTGGCGGCGGCGGGCCTGGACCAGGTCGATGGTGCTGGTGGAAAGGGAAGCCTTGCGGTTGCTGGTTTTGCAGCTGGGACGACTGCATCTCCTCTCCCCCACCACGCCCGGGATTGACCCCGTAGTAGCGAACTGCAGCGGTAGGGTTATGGTACGACCCGACACCGCCGGCGGCGCCCAAGCCGGAGTTGCTACCGTTCCTCCTGTAGCGGCTGGCTTCGCCGGCGGTGCCCGCGGAAGTATCCATCAGCGTTCTTTACAGGCTTTCACCTCTGTCTGTTGGTCTCTCTTTCAGCTTTGTGTGTTTTTGATTTGTCTTCCCTTATTTATTTTCACGGCACAAAAGGGGAAAGAAAGTTGAGAAGACAAGCCCCGGAAAGGAAACAAACACGGGCGACGGAAGCGCAGACCCTCCGTCGCTCTGTCCTTCACCCCCTCAGTCTCTCGGTCTCTCAGTCTCTCTCTCTCTCTCTCGCTCGTCAATTTGCGGGCATTGGAGGAGTCGCCGCTGCTCCTGCTGCTGCTGCTGTTGGGGCCGTCGGCGGCGGCGGTGGCGGCGGCGGCGCTGCGCCAGACCCAAACACGGCATCGACGCGACTTTTCCTGTCCCACTTCTTCACGCCTTGGTGCTTGAAGTACCAGACGCGGTGGAACGGGATCCAATCCTCGTTGTTGGTGTCCGCGCGGTTTTTGGCAAAGTCGCTCACTCGCATCTGTGATGGATCAATGATATTGTAAGCAAGCACAAAGGCGAACGACCCCATACACACAATCCCAAAAGAAAAGGAAAAAAAAAAAAAAAAAAAAAAAAAAAAAGAAAGCATGAACAAAAACAGCAACAACAATGGCTTCGCTTCACTCACTTCTTGAATTCCAGTGAAACGATCTTCGTAACCGACAATCCAGTCTTCGGCGTCGAACTGCGGGTCCCACATGATTCTGTCAAACACATCCTGGGATGTCCGCAATTTTTCGGTCGGTCCGCTCCGCTTTCCGCGGGAAGCGTCAGCGGCTTTCTTCTTGCCTTTCCCTTTTGGCTTTGACGACAGCTTCGTGCCATCTGACCCACTTTCGCCAGTTCTACCACCTTCGTCCTTCTCATCGGAAGTTTCCAACGCTGGAGCAGTGTGACGTGGGCGGCTTGCGCCCGAGGCGGCTTCAAGTCGAGGAAGGACGGTCCTAGCCGGCCTCGGATGGAGTGACTTGAGCCCCGCGGAGGACACATGGGCAACATGCACCCACATGGCCGAGTCCGTGTATCCCTCCCAGTTCGTTGAAATGTCCGCAGAGAAGTTTATCAACGTTTCTTGAAAAGCGTTTTTCAAATCCTGAAGGGGGCGGGGGAAAGGATCAGTCCGGTCCCACAAGCCAAACACCACCAAAGTGAACCGACGAAACATGGTGACCAACCACTGCAGATTCCTGCTTGGATTCAGTGTCTTGCCTACGAGAAAGCCCAATGATATAAACAGCGGCAGAATCCTCACTGTCGTCCGACTCAACAAGAAGCTGCGGCCAAAACCGAGCACGAATATGTGGACAGCGTCGCTCCAAGGTGCCAAACAATGACGGAATTCGAAGTTCGCATCGGGCAATTAGATTGTTCAGCTTCGTTTCGCTGGTCGCTTGGAGGTCGATTCGAATGCAAGACTCGAACCTTAAAGGCGGCATTAGTCAATCTCCGGAATGTATCCATGCAAGAGTTGATGGCACTTACGTCTCGGTAAAGTTGAACTCCTCGCATATTTTTTCCCACCACGCGCCACCTTCTCGAACGATTTCGGCTGCCCGCAATACCTCGTTCCTCCAAACCTCCCGCGCCGATAATGTGACTGCCCGAGTTACATTGACGCGCTTCAGAGCCGAGGATACGACTACCATGGGGTTTCGCGCGTCGACGACCGGCACGAGTGCCCCGGCTGTTCCGCCAACAACGATGCCAGCGACGTCGACAACGCATGGATCCTTCTCCCACTGGAATTCAGCGCAAAATCGGAAGAACGCAGCCGCGGCCGTTGGACCATCTGATATGGTAGCTTCACCAGAATCAAGTCCAGCCATTGCACGTGCGAGAAGAAGCGACAGTGCGTGCGTGCACACCAAGCCCACCTTGGCGCTTGAGCCCGACCCGGACGCTCCGACAGAATCTCCAGAAGGAACAGACAGGCCACGTCTGGAAGCCCAAAGACGAAGCAGTCGTGCTGCGAGACGGTATTGCGAAAGTCCGTCTTTTATCGCAGTCAAGGATTTTAAGATTCCCAGCACGTCCGCACGCGCCGACAAGGCCGACAGTGTCGCAGGTGGGAGAAACGGTTGCGGTGATGAGGATGGAGCTGAAGTGGAGAAAATAAACGAGTCTATCGTGATTGATGGGTTATCTGGGACTGGCAGAGGTAGGTAGCAGTACTGTAGCTGAACAGATACGTTGAAAATTCGAAGTTCGACCAATGGGATCTTTGCGTCCTGAACGATGCGGATAAGTTCAATAGTGGGATGATTCTTCAAAGACGTCGCAGGTTCGGCCGATGCAGTGTCGTCGCCCTCTCCGTCATCCTCTTCCTCTTTTTCCAGGTCCGAATCATAATCTTCACCAGAGACTAACGCAAAGAAGCGAACTGGGCTCAAAAGGCCGGCACACAAGATGTCCAGATCCGAGTTTGTGCTGTAAGTACCCAGTGCAAAGGAACCGATGGGTTCAAAGCGAATGGGGCTTGCTCCGAATATTACGGTTAACACATGTTTAAGATGAAGGAATGCATCCAGGCGCAGTCTGTGGGCGTCACTGGACGGAACAGAGCGGTTGGCGACAAGAAAGTCGTACAGAGCCGGACCTGGAACAAGGCATTTTGTCAGTCTACATCCACACGCAGTCTTCTGCAAGCATACCTGCTGACTGATCCAACTCTGGTGATGGAGGTATCAATGGTGAAACAGACTGGGAGGGCGCATCTAATACAGGGCCGGGTTTCCCCCCATTGAGCAGGAGTTGGCATAATATTCCAAAATGATCCGATCCCACATTCCAGTCTCCGTTCTCCAATTCATCTTGAACGGGCTCCCCGAAAAGTGCGCAGCCGGCAACTTGCACTCCGTCTGCAGCGAATTTGCCCTTAACAAGAACTCGATCGAGTCGCTTGCCAGGACGCCCGTCGTTTTTGCCCTGCGAGTCCCACACAGCCGCCGCTAAGGGGTTCCGAACGGGATCGAAAGTCAGCGGCGGGATGGCTGGAGCTTCCGCGTCCGCGGCCAGCATGTCTCTCCACGCATCTGCAAACCCGACGCTTGCTAATGCGTCCCGAGAAAACGCGGTTTCGCTGTCCGCGGCATTGAAATCACCCAGCACCAGAATACGGTCTGTGGGGAAACTCGCGGCCGCGATGCGAGACCACTCCATCGCGCGGTCGGAAGATCGATCGCGGGAATAGTCGCTGATCAGATGCACAACGACTGCAACCAAGTCCATTGACTGGAAATGGCAGACAAGTGGTGGGCGGGGCGAACCGCTCCCTTTGCCTGCTTTTTTCAGCTGGTAGAATCGGAAAGCATGCTTGGAAATGGTCATCAAAGAATTCGACGAATTGGCCATGGAGATCGACTGCGACAGGTAATATGATTTTTTAATCCAAGGCTGGCTTTGAATGAAGCGTACAAAGGCAGGTGACACTTCTTGTAGTGCAATGATATCTGGACCGGCAGACTCAAGCTCATTGGCGATTCGGTGATACCGACCGACTTCATCGTAGTTCGTTGGATCATTTCCATCTGTTAGAATGTTGTACGTGAGTATCGTTGGACCAGCCAAGGAAGCTGATGATCCCCTCGAGTCAACATTGGAAAGGCGAATCCAACTTTGGGAGACCTCATCGAATGTGAACGGCTGTGGTGAACAGTGGCAGGCAGGCCGGCACAAAATTAGAAATCCAGTCGAAGCAAAAACTGCAGACAACCAACTCACCATTTCCCAGAGGGCTGTTTCCGAACTCGCCATGGGTGACAAAGTCGTTGCACTGTACGTTCGAGAAGATGACCCTTTCTCAAGCCTCAACGGAATGGAGTCTAACAGATCACTCAGTGGAGCAGGGCGCGGAAAGACGAGATCCAGATCAGGGACACGCTGATAAAATGAGCCTTTTCCGTGCCCCTTGACCATCACACACAATCTGTCCATCACAAACGAGTGAGAACCCGCGTCGAAGGAACCATTTCCAAAGAAGCTTTTCTTTATGCGAGCGACAATCGACTCCACGTTACGCACGCCTTTGACAGGGTTCGCCAGAGTCAAGTGCGGTCGGAAAGATGGGTGCGCGTCGCCGTCATCCTCATTCCCATCGTGGTCGCCTTTCGCCTCGTCATCCATCAACGCCCCTGTTGCGCCAACTCCTGGCCGCTTTGAGGCAAGAAATGATTCGACAGCAGCAGCCAGGCGCGGTTGCAGATCCTTTAGGAGCCGAGTCCCCGCCGCATTCTCGTCGGGTTCCAGGACGATTGTGCTGGATGACTTGTGCTTGAAGACAGCCACGCGATCAAGAAGGAGCTGCAGCGCGTCTGGAGAGGATGGCTGGGGCATGCTCGCGACGACTGGCTGCAGAATTCCATGCAGCTCGGCGGGGGTGATCAAATCAACCGGCAACGTTGTTGGCGGTAAAACGGTGAGGTGCGGAGGCCTGTTGTGTTGTAAGAGTAAGGTTCAGGTTCGTGCAATCCTTTTCGTTGACGCAGGGCAGGCTGTCGGGGCGCAAAAATGGGGGAGTCAGAGCGTACCATCGAGAAACGGCGCGATCGTGCGGTCTTCTGAACGATTGAATGCGGCCAACGAGGTCAAGATCGTCGTCGTCGCCGTCGCCTACGGGGGAAGAAGCAGCAGGTGCGGCGGCCTCGGCCTCGGCTGCAGAGAGGAAGGGAGGAAGGAGTACACAAACTGTGATGGTCGCGACGTCGGCCATATCAGCCGATGATGGGTCGCTCATGCTTCCTTTTTTTGCTGTTGGGGTTGGTGTTTAGAGTGTGTTGTTTGTGGAGCGCGTGCGAGTGTGTGCGAGTGTGTGCGAGTGTGTGTGTGTGTGTGTGTCTGTGTGCGAGTGTTGCAAGATACGATCGCTATGCAGTTGGGCCTCTTATACGCCGGGGGGGGTGAGGTCGAGGTGTCGGAGCCCCTGGGGCCAAGTCGCTTTCTTTGGTTCTATTTTTTTTTTTTTTTTTCTTTCAAATTTTGTGCTATTGTGATACACAAATGCTGGCTGTCTTTGCTGTCTTCTCGACTTTTTCCTTTTTTGCTTCGAATTTTCTTTCCTTTAAATGTAATATCTTTCGTTCATCGGTGCCACCAGGAAATGGAACAAAGACAGCCCACCCCAAAAACCTTGCACGGTGCTCCTTGCGCGCGATGTTCAAGAATAAAAAAAGTGTAATGATGGATCGAAAGACCGGACAGCTCATTTCCCGTGAAGAAAGCCCTTTCCACCCCCACTCTTCATACCGCGCGCACCAGAGCTAGCGCCACCGGCGCCAAAGCCGTTGCTGGACCTCCCTGTCGAGGCTGTGCTGTTGTTCACCGTGGTTGCACTGGCAAAGGTTGTTGAGGATCCCCCACCACCACCACCGCTGCTACCCACAAGCCTTCCAGCAGTTGCCGCCGTGCCGCTCGGACCTCCTGTCACCGACGGACCTGCATGCGCAGTCCCTTGCCTACTTGCAGTGGCCGATGTGCCCCCATTGTAAACAGAACTTGTGGTGCCAGCAAGGATTACTGCCCGTGAAAACCTTGCCGTTATTCCGGGCGACAAGGACTCAGCGTCTTCCAGAGCTCTTCGGATTTGAACAAGGGACTGAACCATTGCCATGGGGTCAACTGAACCGGCTGCCTCAATCGTGAGGCTGTCGATAGCCTTTTGAAGAATTGGAGAGCAGACTCGTAAATCCGACCTGGATGCACCTTTTTTCTGGGCAACTCCGAAGTTAAAAATATAAGAAAACGTCCGGGAGAGAAGCAGGCTTACTTCGGGTGGCGGTGTATTTCGGCCCCCATTGGCACGCACCGTGCCGCTTGAGTAACTGGAAGACCCCGACTCGGCACTCTTTCCGTTAAACGCAGTCGATTTCGATGTCGATGAAGGCGGCGTACTGTTGGTCGGCGGCGTTGCGGAAGAGGTACGGGTCGCTGGTGGTGACGGTCTTGGGGAGACGGAAGGATGAACAGAACTGGACAGGTAAGTGGGGGCCATCAGTGCTGCGGTAGTGTAGGGAGACTGCTTCGCAGCTTTGACAGTCCCAAAATCCCAATCAAGGTCTGCAGCGGGGTCTTCGTCTCTGCTGACAAGGGTTGTCTCAGTCACCACATAATGAGAGCTGCGATGATAGACCTACGCTTGGTCATCGTCAGAAGATGAGTCTGAGTCTGCATTTCCATGCTCCTGGACCCACTGCTCATGCTTTTCTATCAATTCCGTCAGAATTGACGAGCTTCGCTTGCTAACGAAAGTAATAAACTTATGGCTCAAAAGCTGCTTTGCCGATGGGCGCTGCAATGAGTGCGTTTGAATGTTAGATCTTCGCAAGTGAATGTGTTGGGAACCGAATGTCTTACTTTCGTCGGATCACGTTTCAAGCAGGCTGAGACGAAATCGCGAAATCCCTGTGACCACGTCTCATCGAGTCGGGGTGGTTCGGCATTCGGGATCTTTTTCAAAGCCGCTAGCGGATGCAAGTCGGCGTAGGGTGGCTCCCCAGTCGCGAGTTCTATGGCCGTGATGCCCAGACTCCAAATGTCTGCCTTGTCGTTATAGCCGGACTGAACAATGACCTCTGCCGCGGTCGGGGAAATATTACAACGGCGGCCATTGCTGCAATTCATAAGTCGGCTCACCAGGCGCCATCCAAAACGGGGTGCCAACAAATGTCATTTTTTTGGTCATCGTTGCAGATAGCTGGCCTGAGACGCCAAAGTCAGCAAGCTTGACGGAGCCATCCGCACTCAAAAGAACGTTGGCAGCTTTGATGTCCCGGTGCAGCTTATTTTCCGAGTGAAGGTAGTCCAGCCCCTTCAACAGCTCACGAAGGATGACAGCGATAAAGATCTCGCTAAATTTGCATGCCTTCCGCTAGAAATTATGTTGGTTGGCGAAAAGAGAGTCATGAGACTGACCAGATCGAGACAGGATCCACCAGAGCAGTACTCCATCACAATCCATAGTTGACTGCCTTTCGTAAAGGAGCCGTGATACCGTGTGATGTACGGGGAATCCAGTTGAGAGAGGATGGTAATTTCCTGTTGGATATCTTCGATTTCATCCTCCGCATCTGTGAGTCGGATTTTGGCCCAAGCATCGGCAGATTAGTTGACATGGGGACGGTCAGTGCACCCACCTTCGAGATCGATAATCTTGATGGCAACGGGAGCCTGAACAGCCTTATCAATGCCCTTGAAAACTTCACCAAACGAGCCTTTCCCGATGCGGTCCTGAGGTAACGCAGAATTCGCGGTGAGGTGGATGGAGGACGTGCATGGGAGTTGGGGGGGTGGCGATGACGGCCAGATCACCTGCAGCGAGTACTGCTGGGACGGATCCATTGTTCGCAGAAGACAGAGGCAAGGCGTCAAAAAAGAATTGGGGTGTTAAATATCGGACGAGCGGATGCAAGAGGAAGTGAGGAGATAAGCGGGGGGGTGGTGAGCGGTTGCGGGACGGTTTGGAGGCGCGGGAGAAGGGAGGAGAGGACAAGAGAGAGGCGAGGCGCGACCGCGGCTGTGATGGGGAGGCGATGTTGAGATTTCGTTCTCAGATTGAAACCGCAGGCTCTTGCCCTCTGTGTCTGTCTCTCTCTCTCTCTCTGTCTCTCTGTCTCTCTCTCTCTCTCTCTCTCTCTCTCTCTCTCTCTCTCTCTTCTCTCTCTCGCTCTCTCTCTCCGTCTCTGTCTCGCTCCCTCTACCAACAGTAAGTTACCTCCGTCGGTGGTGCTAGGGAAAGTGTGTCGGCGGTGCACAACTCACGCAAGACTCACTTACCTTGCTGCGCCGGGGCTGTCGGCCTGCATTGCGTTCGGCAGCAAACACATCACGATGGGAGGGGGTAGGATCCTTGGTAATGATTGAGTTGCGGGTTCCAGCTGATTGGATTCTCAAAAGTTACTTGCTCTTGGTTTCTGTTGCTGTTCGGAAGCCTTGGTAAAGTCACTTTCGCACTTTTTTTATTTTTTTATTTTATTTTATTTTTTTTTAGGTCCTTGCTATCGCAATGGTAGCTTGAAGAAACCTTGTCAGTTGTCACCCTTGAACTGTCGCTGCCGCGCCGTCCCCGCTGCTTCTCCTTTTTCAACTTGCCAAAAAAAAAAAAAAAAAAAAAAAAAAAAAAAAAGAGCCCCGAAAATCCCCATCGCCTAAAACCAACCAACCAACCAAGACCAATCTTCGTCCCTCCTTGCTTCATCTTGACGTTGTTGCTGTTGGGCCATCGCGCGCCGTCACCGACTGGGAACCGACGAGAGAGGAGAGGAGAGGAAACGAAAGAAACCAATCATATCTGCTGCAGCACTCACAGCTCTCACCTTCGAGTTAACGTAACAAACTGTTTGGCATTGCCGGACGCTCTTTGGAAAAAGAAAAGAAAGAAAAAAAGCAAAAAAAAAAAACAAAACCGGACGGGAGAAGAGTGCGCACCAAAACGAACACATCAGCGCCGACGGACACCTGTCCGAAACCGCTTCGAAATCAACAACAAAAAAAAAAAAAAAAAAAGGCTGGTGAGTGGCAGCAGTGTGTGTTACATACTGCACACACTACGCACACTACGCGCACACACACAAACACACACACACACACACACACACACACACACACACACACACACACCTCACTCCCACCCTTAATGCGACTCGACCTCCAAGTCCTGCTGCATGGCCAGCTCGTAGTACATGCCCCTCTTGTTGTACAGTTCCTGGTGCGTGCCCGCTTCCGCAACGCGGCCCTCCTTCAGCACGTAAATGACATCGGCGTGCTGGATGGTCGACAGCCTGTGCGCGATGGAGACAGTCGTGCGTCCCTTGGCTGCCGCGTCGAGCGCGCGCTGGACCACCTTTTCGGACTCGGCGTCCAGCGCAGACGTGGCCTCGTCGAGGAGGAGGACCTTTGGGTTCCTGACTAACGCGCGCGCGATGGCAATCCGCTGCTTCTGGCCGCCGGACAGCTGCCCGCCCTTTGCCCCCACCCGCGTGGCGTAGCAGTCGGGCAGGGACGTCACAAAGTCGTGGATGTTGGCCGCACGCGCGGCGCGCTCGATCTCGGCGCGGGACGGCGCCGTCGCGCACCCAAACGCAATGTTCTCTTCAATCGACGCGTCAAACAGGTTCGGCTCCTGCGAGACGAGCCCGACCACGTCGCGGTATGCGCCAATGTTGAAGCTGCGGATGTCCCTGCCGTCCAGCAGGACCTGCCCGTGCGCCGGGTCGTAGAAGCGCTCCAGGAGCCCGATCGTCGTCGACTTGCCGCATCCGGACGACCCGACCAGCGCAACAAACTGGCCCGGTTTGATCTTGATATTGAGCCCGCGGAGGACGCGGACCGACGGGCGCGTCGGGTAGACGAACTTGACGTCGCGGAACTCGATCTCGCCTTTAACCTGGCCCAAGGTGATGGGCTCTCCCTCCGGCGAGGACGAGTCGATCGGGGGTTCGCGTTCCAGAATTCGGAGAATAGCTTCGGCCGACGCTAGCGCCTTTGTAATGTCCGGAACGAACGAGAAAATGCGGCCGGCAGACATGGACCCAAACATCACTGCCATGAATATAATAAAGAACGACTGGGGGAGACGGGTAAGAAGCACGAGGGAAGGAAGGAGATAGGGAGGGTTAACCAAAACGCAAAGGTACGTCTGAAGAGAAAACAACTGATGGATGCTTTCTTCGAGTACCTTGATGTTGTAACCCTCAAATGCGATAAGCCGTCCACCGTACCAAAACACAAGGGCGTTTCCCAAAAAGTTGGCGCACTGGGAAAACGAGTAGGCGAGGGTATTGACCGTTGCATTGCGGAATCCGTCTTTCAGCGGCTGGGCGAGGAGAGCGAGGTATCGAGCGTGGACTTTGCCCTCGGTTGTGAGACTCTGGACAGTTCGGATGGCCGCAACGGACTCTGTGGCGACTTGAGCCGAGCGCTCGTAGGCCTTCTTTGCCTTGTCGTGGAAGTAGTTGAGGATCAGCATGCGAACGGCGCCGGCGGTGATTAGGATGGGAATCAGGACGCAGGCGACGATGGTGAGCTTCCAGCCGTATGCGAAGCCAATGGCGAGGCCGCCAAACACGGTGATGAAAAGCTGCACAATGTTGCCGAGAGTGACGCCCGCTGCGCCTTGCACCTGCTGGGCATCGGACGAGAGGTTGGACGTCAGCGACCCGGTGGTATGGGAGTCATCGTCAAAGAACGCAATGTCTTGGCGCAGCAGGGCAACGAAGAGCTTGTGGCGGACGCGTTCGGTTAGCAACTCGTTGGCGAGGGCGAACATCCAGTTCTGAAACAGGTTTGAGATTGCGGCGCAGGCAGCAATGACGATGAACATGGAGGACCAGAAATGCAAATCCTTGTCCCGCTCGTCTTGCGGCTTGCTGAACGCCTCGAGGATAGAGCCGAACAAGACCGCGAACACGGGAATAACCATACCAGCGAGAGACGCACCAAAGATACCACCAATGTTGTACTTCAAGTCAGGCTGACTGAGGTGAGCTATTTGCTGAATGATGTACATCTGCGGGGGAAAGGCGAACCGCGGAATTAGCGATATTCCAAACTTATCGTGCAATGGAAAGGGAACGAGCTTTTAATAGCCACCTTTTTCATCTTGGGTTGTCCGTTATTCTCCACATCCGTACTGCTCCATTTGGAAGAGCGTATCGACTTCCTGTCGGATTTTGATGTTGAGAACCACTCTGCTTTATCGTCGGCGGGTTTTGTTGGGCCGGCAACCACGTCGTCGTCGTGGCGTTCCTGCTCGCTTTCGTCCTCCTTGTTATCTTCTTGATGCAGCTGCTGAGCGTCAACAAGTGCCTTGTACATTCCACCGAGCGCGACAAGCTCCTCGTGCGTACCCTGCTCAATAACTTCGCCCTTGACCATGCATACAATCATGTCAGCATGCCGGACGGTGGACAGACGGTGCGCAATGACGATAGTCGTTCTGCCCTTTGCGGCATTGTCCAGAGCGGCCTGGACGATCCGTTCGGAAGTGGTGTCGAGCGCAGAAGTGGCTTCATCCAAAAGCAAAATCTTTGGGTTCTTGACGATGGCACGTGCGATGGCGATGCGCTGCTTTTGGCCGCCCGAGAGCAGCAGACCGCGCTCGCCGACTTGGGTATCGTAGCCCATGGGAAGCTTGAGGATAAAGTCGTGAGCATTTGCCATTTTGCAGGCCGCCATGATAAGGTCAAGCTTGGTGTTAGCCGCTGCAAACTCGTGGACGGTGCCGGTCAGGCCGAGGGCGACGTTTTCGGCAACAGTGCCTTCAAAGAGTGTCGGCTCCTGCTGGACATAGCCAATCTGTCGGCGAAGCCAAGTGATGTTGAGTTCCGTGATCCGCTGGCCGTCGAGAAAGATATCGCCAGCTTGAGCGTCGTAGAAGCGTTCCAGGAGCTGAATGATAGTAGACTTGCCCGAACCGGACTGGCCGACGAGGGCGACCGTCGTTCCAGGCTCCACGGTCAGATTCATCTTCTTTAGGATTTTCACGTCGGGCCGGTTGGGGTATGTGAACTCGACGTCACGAAGGACGATGCGGCCGCGGACCTGACCGTCTTCGATTTTCTTGCCGGTGGTGTTGAGCGCATCGATCGAGGGGACGCGGTCGAGGGTCGCAAAGATCTTTGTGCCAGCCCCGACGCCGTACGCAAAGGCTTGCAGTTCTGGTGCAATCTGGCCGAGGGAGAATGCACCGATAAGAACGGCGAAAATCACGTTGGTGACGGTTCCCGCATCGACGCTGTTGTCCTTCAAGAGCACGGAACCGTAGTAGAACGCAAGTGAATACGTGAGGTAGATGAACATGAACAGCAGCGAGAGACCAATGCCCGTAACAAGAGCTTTCTTGACACCGGCTTTGCGTGCGTCACCAATGCGTGCTGCGTACTTGTTGGCCTGCTTGTTTTGACCGTTGAACGCAGTGACGGTGCGGACCGAGGAGAAAGTTTCCTCCGCGACGTTTCCGGCCAGCGAGTAAAGCCGTAGTATTTCAGCCTGAAGACGTCCAGCAAACATGCTCATGACAAATATGCACATGCCGATGCACGGAAGCGCAACAAGAAGCACGCCCGTGAGTTTGGCGTTGCGCCAAAAAGCAACCGCAAATGCGGCAATTAACGTAAAGATGTGTGATGCGGCGATGGGAATCTTGTCAGATATGGCATCTTGAATGAGGAGAATGTCGCTCGTAATTCGCGTTGCGAGCTCCCCAGCTCCTTCATGGTCGTGCCAGCCAATATCCTGTCGGAGAACAGCGCGCAAGTACTCTTGCCGGATTCGGTGAGATTGCTTTTCTCCGAGCGCGACAAAGATTGACATATAGATATCTAAAAATGCGAATCGACGAATATAGCCGACGGAGTCTGTAAGACTTTGCTAAAAAGTTAAGTGTTTACAAACTCACAGGTTGCGCAAAAAGTTACGACTGCCAGATACAAGAACCACTTTGTGTTGTCGACAACGCTCGACATGAGATTTTCTTGCCACAGCGCAAACTGTTCTGGACTTGGGTCGGCGGGGACTATGAACGTGTTGATCAAGTTCCCTGTCAAAACGCTGTGACAAGAGCAGTTGGACTTCACGCTCAAATCGGGTGACAATCAAAGAGAAGGCATACGTCGTAAGAGGGGTTGTACAACCGGAGACAAAAGCCATTAAAAGTCCCAAAACCATAAGACTGATATCCGTGGGAGTTGCGAAGCGAAACAAGTTCTTGAGTGATTCCACGACGAGAAAGAATTATAAAGAGAAGATGCAATAATGCACGACGTTATGCGACTTACGAAAAAGCTGATACCCTTCCTTTCATCCGTAGAGGCAGTGGACCCAAGACCTTCTTCCACGTCTCCTTTGGCGGGCTTTGCCGGCGAGGGACCGCTGCCAGTGCGAGAGCTGTTGGAGCGACGTGGAGGACTCTCAGCGACATGCGGGCCGAAGTCGACGTCTGTGAAGCTGTCCCTATCAATGTGGGATGCGCCCACTGCTGATGCCGATGCCGCCATGGTCAAAATGGGTCTGGTCTGTTGCCTCCCTGATATTTCTTCGCCTCTCGCGAATTATTTTTGAGAAAGAGAGAGTGAGATAGAGATAGAGAGAGAGAGAGAGAGAGAGAGAGAGAGAGAGGGTGTGTGTGTGTGTGTGTGTGTGTGTGTGTGTGTGTTCGATGAACTTGTGTCCGTGTGAAAGCTATTTATAGCGACAGGCTCGAATGGACGGAAGTTAGGGCAATAAATTTTTCATGGAGAGGCAAGACGAAAATAGCAGAGCGGAAAGTGGTGAGAGGCAGAGAGCGACAGAGTGTGTCGATGACTGAACGCGAAGACAGACGCCACATTTGCTGCAGAGAAATATAAGCGCCAATTCCGACTACGCCCAGGACACAAACAGCCAACTCCCCACAACTTCCGTCCGTTCCGTCCCTTTCTTCCCCCCCGCACATCCGTCGGCACGGTTTCGCCCTCGGGATTGTCTTGTCGACGCGGAAAGACGTGACAGGGAGGGAATGGCGGGTAGTACCATCTGCACACCCCTTATCGGGAAGTGTGGCATCGGGGTAAGTCTTCGCGAAGAAGCGAAGTCAAAAAAACTCGACCAAAAAAAGATACTAGATTTGCGATTTGCGAAAACGAAAATAACGGCAACGTCGAAAACTTCGTCCTGCAAGAGGACGACTATTCTTTCTTTCTCCACGGCACTCGCCGATGGGACAATTTTGGATTCCCTCGCCGTTGTCGACATGCGGCCGTGAAACCGGGCGCCGCTTCAAACTCTGAAACTGGCAACCCCCCTCTGCTCATAGATTGAAAATCGAAATGAAATGGGGCTCAATTCGCGGAAGCGGATTCTTGCAACAGATTGTACTCTAGGTTCTTAGTTCACGTGGTGGATCAACAAAAAAAAAAGGACCAGACAAGCACGTTGCATGGGCGGAGCGAAAATGAGAAAGGCGCGGGAATGACGATGAATCGAAAAAGAGAGAGAGAGAAATGTAGTTGCTGGTTCATGCTCGGATATAAGGATTACGCAGTGCTTCGCTTTAAACAGATAGGCAAAAGAAGAATCGTTGCAGTCAGGCGGTGGAAAGAAGAGAAATGGGATGCATCGCAAGTCGATAAATAAGGTGGGAAAATATTCGCCGAAGGCCAACACGTAAAAGACGTACGGCGCGAAGGTGACTTTTACCACCCTCCCACCGCCGCCTTTGCCCACATCTCCGCGGCCTTGAGCAGTGCGTTCGCCTCGTCGGTCGGTCCGCTGCCGCCAACAGTTGGGTACACAAACCGCACACCATCTTCCGCCGCGTCGTCGGCTCCTTCAGGTGAGCAGGCTAGAGCGGCTGGATAGAGTGGCGGCGGCTGCAGGAGGAACGAGGCCGCGGGACTTCGGGCGGTTGCAGCGTCCACGGGCAGAGACCCTTTGAAGCGGGCGTAGATGAGGCGGTCAATATCGGTGAGGGCGTCGACGGCGATGGCAGAGCGATCGTATTCTTCGCAGGAGAAGGTCGTGCGGACGGTCACGTCATCGAGGAACTTGACTACTGTGGCGGCGGGAAAAGGTTGCGCGGATGATGTCGCGGGCGCAGTGGGAGACCTGTCGGTTGCATATTTCAAAACGTCCTGCCACGGGCCTTGCGGGATCGCGCGGTATTTGGTGGTGATGGAAGCGCGCTTGAGAGACGACCGGAGCGCGAGTGGTGCCGATGTTGCGGTGACACGGGCTGTAGCGGAAGTCGTGGAGGGAAAGTGTTGTGCTTGAGGTGTTGGGGACGGGATCGGGCTTGGAGATGGGGACGGAAGCGAGGAGAGGAAGGACTCGGCAGGAGACGAAGCGATCGATGATCGGCAGGACGACGTGGAGTCGGACGACTCGCCAAAGGATGAGGAAGATTCGAAAGATTCGAGACTGTGTTGAAGCCGGAGGAGAGGTGGAGCGGATGAGTTCAGTCCTACCTCTGCGTGCTGCTAATAATAGAAAAAGATGGAGGAGGTGGGAGTCACAACACTTACTGGCCATTGAGAACGTTCGGCGACAACGGGCTGGCCGAACCGGTGGTGGATAGCGTGCTCTCGCCGTCGTGCCACCAATCCCTTGGATGACCGGGCTGCTGCTTTGTCGGCGGGGCGGGGTACGAGAAGCGAAACCAACTGCTCGCGGTTGGACTGAGTGGTCGCTCCCAGAGATGGTGGGGCTGGAAGGCGCCTGGGGTGGCGGCGGCGGAGGCGGTTACGGAAAAAGCGGGCGCCAGCGGTGGCGGGGTTGCCACTGGAGGGGTCGTCGGAATCAACGAACGGGGACCACGAGGGGGGCCGCCAGACGGGTAGGCTACCGTAAGAGGGAAGGCAGGAGCGGACGAGGCACGTGCTGCTGACGCTGCTGCTGCTGCTGCGATTGGGGTTGCCACAGCCGTGGCGGCGGCGGTGAAGGGCAGAGAATTCGGGCTTGCAGGCACGATTTGGGGGCACATTTGCTGCTGGCGGTGCGGGTAGGTGTGGCGGTCGTGGTAGTTGTGGTGGGGCATTTGCGTCCGCGCTTGTGTTGAACTGTGCCAACAAGGCGTGGGAAGCCTCTTGTTTCGTTTGCGTCGAATTGAACCGCGGGGAAGTGGAATATGCCGCAGCAGCAGCAGCAGCAGCAGCGACAAATTAGTGATATTTAGTAGCGGCAGCAGTAGTAGAAGAAGGAGTAGTAGCAGTAGCACAAGCAACAGCACCAGTAGTAGCAGTAGTAGAGAAGCAGTAGAAGTAGGAGGAGGAGGAGGAGGAGAAGAAGCGAGTGACACTCTTGCGAGTTCGAGCGAGCGAGAGAGAGGGAGAGAGGAGGGGAGGGAGAGAGAGAGAGAGAGAGAGAGAGAGAGAGAGAGAGAGAGAGAGAGAGAGAGAGACAGAGAGAGACAGAGAGAGAGAGGGAGTGGGAGCGAGAGAGTGGGCGGGTGGGTGGGTGGCTGAGGCCGAGCGGCGTGTGTATGTGTGGTGGGGCAGAGTATTTATATTTTTTTTTTATTTACATGTATATTGGCGGCCGGAAAAGGGTCTCTTTCTTTATTATATAAATATTTCATGGTGTGGTTTGGCCAAGACGACAGAGAGACAGGCAGAGAGACAGAGGGATAGAGAGAGAGATCAGGAAGAGACAGACAGAGAGAAGGGGAAAGCAATTTGGAAAAGGAGCGAAAAATAAATAGTGAAAGCGGAAATTGGGAGTTCCTTTTCCAAAATAGGGGCGGTCGAGATGGAGAGGAGAGAGAGAGAGAGAGAGAGAGAGAGAGGGGGAGAGAGAGAGAGAGAGAGAGATAGAAGGATGGCGAGGGGTGGACACCAGGCCCGTCGAGGGGATCTTTACCCTTCAACGGTCAGCGTGCCGGTGGTGGCACGCTGACTGATATTTCCGTCGTTACAATTAGAAGACCTCCACCAAAACCAAACAGATCCTTGTGAAACGTTGATATGTTGTTCTTCCACCAATTCTGACGGTACAGTGCCACCAGCCAGAACCCACCAGCTCGCCAACTCATTGCGCTGCACAAAAGGTGATCCTGCGACATCCACGGCATTCCTGACTGCCATTTTTTGCACAGAGGTAGATCCACTGTGCGCATATCCATTGACACCTCAATTGTTTGAATCAGTTCTCCAATCAGCTAACACTGAATGCTGTTCAAAAGATTCCAGAAAAAGATGGCTGCTGAAAAAAAAACCCCCAGCTGCACCAAAACTAATGAGGAAGCTGGGAAAAAAACGCTAAGGTATGTTGAGGAGATGCGTTTAATCAACTCTGGACACTCCAATGAGTTGCTGGCTGGTCCAGGTGTGAAAAGCGAGCCTGCAGGCCGCTGGCCAAGGCTACAGGAGGTTGAGTGCTGAGGGCTAGCGCAAAGAGAGTGGGGAAGAACAGTTCACGTTGTGTATTGCAAGGGATGCGTGAGACTATACTCACTCCTTTGACCCTCGATTCGGGCCAAGAATGAGGTAAAGCAAATAATAGGCTACAACAAACTTTATTGGGCTGTTGTCTAGGTGATGTTTTAAACATCTGTCTAACAGGGGTTTCAATCACAAAGAATGAAGGTTCGGAGACAACCCTCCGAGGATCAGTATGGCAAACAATCAATAACTTGACTTGTCTTGCCCTTTCTCACACTTGCCCCGCCACCCGCCAAGTGAACGGAGGCGAACAGCTCTAACGACCTCACAGGACAAGTGAGGCAGTAAACCAAATCGACTGTTCGACGGCGGACCACCTTCACCCAACCAGCCAGACAGTGTGAAGTTTCACAATCACGCCTTACACCAGAGACAGCCCGCAACCAAAGCACTAAGCCTAATCTCATCAAGTGGCTGTATCCCGCCGAGCTCTGAGTGATCGCAAACTTTTCCCACCACCTCGCTCGTTAGATAGCCCCCACTAGATAGCGTCAGTCGCACATAGAGTTGCGCTCAGGATCAGTGACAAGGAGTTGCACCACTGTGCTGTGTGGGAAGGAGAACCACTTCGCGAAACACTGCATCATGAGTGTAAACAGTCTACTCTTAGTGAGTGAGTGGAAGGAGTGAATGAAGTGGAGATGTGTGTTTGTGGGTGGTCCTTCTCCCCAACTTGGAGAGAAAGAGAAAAACTCTGTTCTGAATAATTGATACATAATGATGATATGCACGCTATAATAGTTGCTAGGCGAGCGTGACCAGCACAGGGTAAAACCCTCTCCTATATTATCTGCTTGAGCAGAGGAGAGGAAAACTGTTGACACTGGGTTTCTGTTCCACTTAATACTCGAATATTTGTCAACAGTGCAAGCTAGCGCCCAGGTCTGCATTGGTGGTGGCTCACTCTCCCATGGGCATTGTGAGAACAATAACTGACAGTCACAATAGGTTCAGGTCCGTCTTGTGCCTCTTGTTGCTAACCAGTCAGTTCTGCCTAACAATGAGGAAACAGGAGGCCATCGCCCTGATTGCTGCAGGCAGCACCAGCGATGTGCCATCTGATCTGATGACGATGGCGAGAATGGCAGTAGTAATTCCGGGGAGTACTCGTCAAGCTACCACTAGGCCTGAGGCATCCACCTCAGGAACATCAAAAAAAGAATCCCTCACTGACAACCAGCGCCAGCTTCCTGTGTTGAGAGTGACCTTGTCGCCACTGCCAATGCAACTTACACAACGTCAGCTAATCCAAAAAGCCTAATCTGAATACAACTAAAAGAGTTAGGTGAAGACAGTGGTGATTCTAAATAAGCTTTGAGTTCAAAATGTTTAATCATACCCAATCAAGCACATTCTCCCTTATATTGTCAGATTAAAAATCAAAATCTTGATTGCACACAACTTTGTTCGCATTTCAATCAGACGTTCAGGGACCAGGGTTGTAATGGGAATTCAAGCAGAGTAGCGAGGTGGCCAACTACAAGGAAAAGGAAGGATAGGAGAAGTTTTGGGTGGAGGGGAGTTGGTTCAGTGAGGTTCCACTGCTGCTTCGCACTCCCCACAGCTGCTCTTTTTATGCTTCCAGGAGGAGACACTGCCCCAAATTAGAGGATGCTGGCCATCTCCCAAAGAGAAGGTGCCAGTGTGCCACATGTGAACAGTCCACTCTGAGTGAGTGAGTGTAAGGAGTGAATGAAGTGGAGATGTGTGTTTACAGGTGGTCCTTCTCCCCAACTTGAGAGAAGAGTGGTTGCTAGGCAAGCATGACCAGCACAGGGTAAAAACCTCTCCTATATTATCTGCTTGAGCAGAGGAGGAGGAAAACTGTTGACACTGGGTTTCTGTTCCACTTAATACTCAGAGTATTTGTCAAGAGCGCAAGCCAGCGCCCAGGTCTGCATTGACAGAGGCTCGCTCTCCCATGGGCATCGTGAGAACAATAACTGACAGTCACAATAGGTTCAGGTCTGTCTTGTGCCTCTTGCTGCTAACCAGTCAGTTCCACCTAACACCACACAGGCCCAAAATTTCTGCCTGCCCAGATTCCAACAGGTTGGAGCTGAACAATCAACAGTGATGAATCTGGAAAGTGGGTTGGGAGGAAACTTCCATCCATTTATTAAGAGGAGCACAAACATGGTTTAGTCCAGACGACAGCAAGGATTTGGCCTTTGATTGGAATCATCACTTGACGGAATGACCCCATACAAGGCATAAATCGTAGGCCGATTTCTAACTGGCCTCGGACAAAATTAGCCAAGACTTGTCTCGAGGGGTTACCAACGGCTAGCGACCGTTTCCTTTCCTTTTCACAGCGTTAGTGCGCAAATGCAATGTAGTGCAGACATTACTACTTGCCTCGGAGGCTGCCTGGTTGTAATTATAATGCTTTATTAAATGACAATCCCTTTTTACACTCAAAATGAAACCTCCTGTCAATCTTCATCAGTAGTGCGAATAATTTCTCTCTACACTGGAATGCAACCTTTTGTACCGTTAAATGACCCTCTACTACGTAAAATCTTGTGCAAATTTCGCTAAATGCGTTTGGTCGTTAAGGTCATACAGGTGTATCACTGCAACAATGGAAACAAAGTAGTATCGGCCCCAGTTAAAAGCTCTTAACATCCTCCAGCCCCAACCACAACGTCCCCGCTCTCTCCTTTACGGCAACACCTCTCGCTCTGCGACCAAGTCCACATCGTCTCCTCCCATAGCGCTGGTGCCAGCCCCACTCTTCTCGCTCCGCGCCCCGCCAGCACTCGCGTCGGTGCCGGCTGGTTCTGCCCCTTCCACGCCGTTCCCTTCCTCCGTAGCGGACCTGCCGCCTCCACCACCTCCCCGGCCGTCGGTACCACCGCCGCCGCCTCCGCCGTCCCCACCCCTTTCGGATCTCCCTCTGCGCTGCGACGACGTGGATGAAGCGGACGATGCGGACGACGACACAGACCCCGCCGACGACGCAACGCGTCCGCGCGGCATGGCAACCACGCGCTTACCGCCGCCTCCGCCGGCCCCTCGTTTTGCCGCGCCGCCGCCCTCCACCATGCCGACTCCGCTGCTGACAGCACTGTTTCGCAGCGGTGGCAGCTGCCATGCTGCCCCGCTGCTGCTGCCGCCGCCACCACCTGGAGAGTAGTGGTAAGGACCGTGCTGCGGCGCCTGCTGTTGCTGCTGCTGCGCAATCCAGGCCGCGGCGGGCCCGCCGCCGATGCCTCCCGGTGCTGCCATAGCTGCCGCCGCGTGCGGGCCTGCGGACCTGCGCAGGGCGGCCGCAGGTGAGCCGATGTTATTCGTTGCGCCGGCACCAGCGGTTGCGCCAGAGCGGTGGTGGTGGTGGTGATGCTGCTGCAGGTCGTAGTACTTTTTCTTCCACGCCTGCTGCTCGCGCGACAGCTTTTCGATTTCGTACTTGTACTCGTTGATTTGGGTGTGGTACATGTTCAGCTCGGACGCGAGCGACTGGTATTGATTTAGAGAGTGTTTTCGTTAGTAAGGGGAGTGGGAGTGGGAGGAGGGGTGGGGGTGAGGTTGGTAGCAGGAGATGCCTCACCTTGCACTCCCTAACTTTGGTCTTGACCGCCTCACGGACGATTCTCAGTTCTTCAACCACCTCGGGTCCCGGCTGCCGCTGCAAAACGTCCTTGACTTCGCGGTACAGCCGCTCCTTCTGCGCAACGACCAGCTCCTTTTCGACGACTTGCTCCGTCTTTGCAATGAGCCGCTTCTGCAGAGTCTGGATCTTGGTGATGAGCTCAAACGTGCTTGGGTCGCTCCCGGACAGCTTCCGCCACCGATGGATGTTCATTGGGGACTCCAGCTCCTCTAGCATATTGTTTTTGGTTCAGTTTTGTTTCGAAGGCGATGAGTGAGAGAGTGTGAGTTTCCAAAACCCTTCATGAGCTGTACGCTCACTCCGCACAAATCGAGAAGGACAAGAAAAAGTCATCTGCCCTTACCTTCAAGCACTTTCACGCGAGTGCGCTCTCTCAGGACCTCCCTCTGCAACCTGAAAATCTCTCCGCGCAGCTTGTCCACGTTCTGTGTCTCCGTTTGCAGGATGGCCTTTTCGCGCCGAAGCTTTTTGATTTCGAGCTTCAGCACCCGAATGTCTTCCAGACGCTCACGGTACTGGATCTCTCCCTTATTGAGCGTCGATGTTTGGATCTTGATTTTCTCATACAGCAGAGAGAGCTCGTCGTTCCGGCGGATCAACTGCGTGCCGAGGATGTCCTGTTGAAAGAAAAATCAGATTCATCGTTTTGCTTTTGAGCGAGAGCAATTTGTGCAAAGAGGAAACGAGAGAAGCCAATAGAAATATACCCGCTCCTGCACGACCGTGTCGTACTCCTTCTTTTGACGCAATCGCTCTGCGTCTGCGTCGGCGATGATGTGTCGGAGTTTGTTTTCCTCCGCAAGGCGGTTCTGAATGGTCTGCTGGGCGTCGTCCAGCTGCTGCTGCAGCTTGGCGATGGTGGCCGACAGCGACTCCTTTTCCTTTTCCAAGCGAGCGTGCTCCAAGTGCTCCTTGGCAATGTCTTGCAACGCGCAGGAGCAAAGTTAGTGTCGGTTGGACGGTTTTGAAAAAGTCAGAACGCCAAGCACCAAGCCAGGTACGATGCCACCCTCCTCAACCTACTTGCTTCTTTCCCAGCGATTTCCTCCTTAAGTTGCTCGATTTGATGCCCCATAATCTTAACTTTGCGCTTCATTTCGTTAATCTCATCCTGGGACTCAACAAGATTTTTTGAGTATAAATTTCGATCTGCTCGGACGTTTTCGTACAGGGTCTGAGTTACGTTGTAGAATTTTCCAGCAAGGGAGGAGGGATTAAATTCGTTTCCCAACGGGTGGTGTCTCGAACCTGCTGCTCCTTCAGCTTCCGCTCAAAGTCAGTGATTTTCTTCCTCGAGTCGAACACCATCATTTCCTTAATCTTCAAGTCCTCCTCTCGCGCGAGCAGCTCCTGCTCGATCTTGCCGGCCTCGTTGACGTGACGGTCGCGGTCCTTCTCAAGGCTGTAGATCAGCTTGCGCATTTTTGATGCCTCTTCCTTGTACGCCATGATTTCTTGCTCCAAATTACGCTTTGTCTGTTCGGCGAGCTTCATGAGGTTGAGCTGCTTTTGGGTCGCGCCGGTCGCCTTGACAAAATTCTTCTGGGCAATGTCGCGTTCGCGTGTCAGCTGCTCGATTTTCTTTTTACTGGTTTCGAGCTGTCGGCGAAGTGTGTCATGCTCATGGGTAAGGCTGCTGTTCACGCTCTTGTGTAAAGCAATTTTTGTTGTTCGGGTTGTTGTTGTTTGAAGGTCAGAGGAAGAAATTCCGTCGCGAGGGACCAGCAACGGTGGGACCAAACAATGCTCTCACCCGAAGGGTATCTCTTTCCGTTTCGCACTCGACCTTTGCGTCCTCGAGCACTTTGACTTTCTTCTGCAGTGCCTCCTTCAGTCGCGCCATATTCTTGTAATCCTCTTTGTGATTGTTCAGCTCCTCCTCCCAGCCTTTCAAGTCCGCCGACTGCTGCTGGATAGAGCTCAACAGCTTGGTGTTGTCCATGCCAAGATCCTCATACTCCTTCTCCATGGTTCGGAGCTTGGACTGCACGGTCTCGCGGTCCCGCACCTCTTTGCCAAGGCGGTCCTTCTCTTCCCGGTTCTGGGCCTCGAGGCGGGCCACGAGCTCCTTCAGCCTCCCGACCTCCTGCAGCTTCTGCGCGGTGTCTCCATCGCGTTTTGTTAGCTCAGCTTGCGCGGCGCGGAGCGCGGCCTCCACGCGCTCCCGCGCACGGGTTTCGCGGTCCTGCTCCGATTTCTTTTTCGAGAGGAGATCCTTCAGGACGTCCATTTCCTGGCTCGCTGCTGCGCGCTCTTCGAGGAGCGTCGAGTTCTTTTGCAAAAGGTCTTCGGCCTCGGCCACAAGCGTTAGGCATTTGGCCTCGGACGTCTTCAGTTTTTCGAGGGTTTGGTCTCGTTCCTAAGAATGAATTGTTGATTGGCAAAAGATTGTTGAGGTTAGCTTGTTTTTCTTTACATTAAAGCACTCGGAACGGAACTCTCCAAAAACCATCAAGCCACTCCCCCCACTTCCACCCCCAGATAATGACAATAGCACAGGCCGCCGGGTGTTTTCAGCCACCACTCAACATTACCGCAGTCAACGAGTGGATAAGCTCTTCCTGGTTCAACTGATTCTCAATCATTTTGTTGTACCCACCGCCGAGTACAATGCCCGGACTTTGGGCGCCCGAAGCCGACGCTGGCGCACCACCGTGCACTGCGAGTCCTCCACCGCCGCCGCCGCTGCCGCCGCTGCCGCCACCTCCGCCCGCATCGTTGGCATGGCGCCTGAGAGCCTCGACCTCGATCTTCAGCCTAGCGATTGCCTCCATCGACCTATTCTCCTTATCTGTGCTGGCCTCGACCATCTTCCACGCCTTCTTGACCTCCTTCTTCAGCGCGGCGATGACGGAGCGGTCGTTCTGCGACAGCTTGAGCGCGGCCTGGACCTTGGCCGCGTTGGCGGCCATCTCGTTGGAAAAGTCGCGGCACCGCTTGACCAGCGCCTGCTCGTTGCGCCGCGACTGCAGGAACAGCTTGTGCAGCTTCTCGTACTCGGCGCGGATGCGGGCTACCGCCGTGCCGCCGGGCAAGCCTCCCGCCGCCGCCGATGCGCCCGCACCGCCAGCCGACGCCGATGACGCGCCCGCAACCCCCGCACCGTCGCCGCCGCCGCCACCGCCGGCGACTGACGACGAGGAAGCGCTGTCGCGTCCCGAAGGCGCATCGCCGAGGCCGCCGAGCCCGACCGCAGCGCCTGCGCCAGCGCCGGTGCCGAGGCTGAACTGCTCCGAGAGGAAGGAGAGCGTACTCTGCATCTCCTGCAGCATGACCTCGTCGGCAACGTCGACGCTGATGGCGGTCGGGTCTGCCGCGAACGCGGCAGCGGCGGCGCCGTCGTCGTCCAGGCCGGCGGTGGCTCCTGCGGATGCCGGGTCGGCGAGCAGCGCCCGGGCTGCTGCGGCGCCATGCTTGGAATCGGACAAGATCGAGCCGAGGATAGACGTGGCGGTTTCTTGGTCGCCGCCACCGCCGCCGCTGGCGCGGTCCTTAGCGAGCGGGTCGTGGTCGGCATCTTCATCTTCGTTATCTGTGCCGGCGCCAGCGGCAGCAGCGTCGTCGTCGTTGGACATTGGCTCGTCCCCACCGTCGCTGTCCGGGTCTTGGCGACGCGGTCGACGACGGAGTGGAGCGTGGTTGGGCTGCTGCTTCCTGGTGCGGGCTGTTTCGCCGTCCTCGGCCTCTTCCTCCTGCTCTTCAAAGTATCCTTCTCCGACTTCGTCGCCACTGCTTGTCCCTCCGCCCGCACCACCGTCGTCGTCGTTTGCATTGTCCCTGTAAGCGCTGAAGCTCTGCCGCGCAGAGGCGTCCCGCTTGCGTCCACCTCCTCCTCCTCCTGCGTTTTTCGAGCGCTTTCCTTGCGACGGAGGTGCCATTCGATCCGGCCGGCTGGCTTTTGGGGCGCTCGCGATGATGGAGTTTCGTGCAGTCTGGCGGCCCGATCGGCTGGCTGATGGCTCCGAGATCGCCGCAGTAGCCCCCGAAACGGCGTCGCTCGCGGCGTTCGGATTCGCACTGCTGCCACTGGAAGCTGCAGCGACGCCGCCGGCTGCTCGCCGCGATGCAGCCACCTGATCGCCCGATGCGGTGGCTGCTGCCGGGGGCGGTGGCTGCGGCGGCATGCGCGGTAGTGATGGCAGTGGGTTGTGGGCTGATCGCCGAGTGGAGGGTTTGAGTCGGAGAAAAAAAAATTGTCGGAGTCCCAAATTGTCTTGTTTCCCTTGCTTTATTCAAGCCACATGATCCAAAAAATTCATAGCTGCGCTCAACGCTATACTACTTCGAACGGTACGTAGTCTTGAAGCGTTTGCTCATTCCAGCACGCCGTGATCCACGCTGGTCGCACCACAATTCCAAAAGACTGCGCAGCCTTCGGAAGCTCCCTTCTTGTGCCGCGGTGGGTGCACAGAATCGTAGCATCCTGAGGCTGGTCAATGACCCAGTCACTGTTCAAGAAAGGCAGAAGTTAGCCGATGCCGAGACACGACGGACAAAGCAGATCAACACATACCCGCCACACGCCATGACGTAGCGTCTTAGCACCATGACGTCGGGCAGCGGCATCTCGCCGTCAAACGAAACAACGACACCTTTCAAGCAATCATTGAGCTTGTCGCTCAATCGCGCTAGTCCATGGCCACCACCGCCGCTAGAGCCCTTTTCCATCCTTGCCTTCTTCGCTTCGCTGCCGAAACGGGTTGCTGGTGCGGCGCCATCAGATCGTGACGGTACTCGCCGTGTCGTTGGAACCCAGTCCCCGTGGTCTCCGTCCTCCTCAAGTTGACGCTCTTCGGCGCCGCGCTGGCGGGGAAAATCGCTTGCATGGGATCGCCCGCGCGCCGCGGTGCCAATGTTCCCGCCGGCGCCATCACCTTTCATGAACCTCGCTATTGCATCGTCCACTCCATCCCCACCAACCCACAAAGCAAAGCGATCCAGACCAAGCCGTTCCCCGCGCTCTGCGCATTGCACAACGTAGTCCGGCACAACCACGGCGCCAGGATGGCGGGAGCGAACCAGCTCGTCAGATTTGGGGGTCACTTCGAATGGGCTAAGGAGGAGGTGAAGGCGGGAAGGTTGTTTGTGGCGGTCCTTGGAAGGGGTAGAAACAGCGCTCAAGTCAGGGACATACGTCGCCCCGAGGGAGAGCGCAACGTTACGGATCTGGTCGCGCTTTGGGTTTTGCAGGCCGCTAATGGAAAATGTCACGTTTTTCTGGTTTTTTTTTTTTCGGACACAAATGTGTCTCTTCGTGAGGATGCGCTCACACTTCACACACACACACACATATACACGCAATCACGCACACCTACCAAAATCTCCGATTTTGCTATCCGCGTCGGCGCGGCCGAAGCGGAAAACGATCGTTTCATTGGGACGGACTCTTGAGTTGCCCGCACCTGTGCAAAACGGAGAAAGTACGCGCGAACAGTGCGAGCAGTCAGCGGTAAGGGAGGCAGCAAAAGCTCAACGTACCGGCTGTGGAGTCACAACCATCGACCGAATCCTGGCAGCGGACGCCGTCGGTGTCGCCAGCGCAGCGGAGCGCCTTCTTTCCGCGGCAGCGGCGGCGGAGGCTGCCGCCGCACCTGCTGGTGACAAAGCATCGTCCCGCTTCTTCCCGTAGAACCCAGAGGGTTTTACGGCACTCGAAGGGGTCGCACCGGAGATCCGCGGCCGGTCCATACGGAGATCAACATCAACATCTTCGGGGGGCGATGGAGACTGAACCAGGCGATCCAAACGGTCTTTGGACGAGGAGGCAGGGGAAGCGCCGCCAAGGAAGAAGGCAGCGCGCGACGTGTTGCTGCGAAGGGCGGCGGCCGCGGCGGGTTTTGGGTCCGGAGTGCGGGCGGCCGCGGCGGTTTGACCGGCGGCGGGCAGGATCGACTTTGCATGGTGGGGTCGAAAGGCGGACGACGGTGTGGCTGACGACGAAGACGGTGACGGATACGGCGTGTGGGAAGACACGGCGGTTGAAACGTGCGGCGATGGCAAGGGGAAGCGAGGGCTGCTGCTGCTGGTGGTAAAGCTGACAGAGGTGCTGCGAGCACCACCGCCTGTTGTAGCGGAGGGAGAGGATGCTGCCGCCGTTGCTGAGGAGCTCGGAATGGCGAGCGAAGATCGTGGGGAAGAGAAGAAGAGATCGCCAGGCTTTACGTCGTCGTGGCGTGGTGGGGCACGGGTAGCAAAGGGGCCAAGCCTTCTGGGCAGGTGGACGAGCGATGACGATGACGGCGATGATGATGATAATGAAGACGATGATGATGCGTTGGCGTTAGACGAGGACGATGGGCCCGTCGTCCTCGCCGTTCTTGCGGCGCCGCCGACGGCGACGTCAACGTCGTCAACGTCGTCAACTTCGTCGTCGACGGCTCGCTGCTGCTGTTGCTCGTGCTTCGAGTCCATCCTCTCTTTTTCTTTGACCACGTCGCAACACACGAACACATGAGCAGACAGGGAGACAGACCGACAGGCAGAGAGACAGAGAGACAGACAGGCGCGTCCGGAAAGTGAAACTTTGCCCACACACGCTCACACTGGCTTTCTTTCAACAATCAAATAAATTGGGTGTTTCAACGGAGACATTTCTCTGAACCCATTGAGTGTGATTCTAATCGCATTGTCCTCACCAGCGAAGCCGAGGAACGCAAAGCTAGAATCACCGCCGTCTTCACCTAACTCTTTTTGTTGGATTCAGATTAGGCCTTTCGGCTTACCCGACTTAGTGGAAGTCGCATCAGTGGCAGCAACGAGGCTGCTATTGACATAGGAAGCTGACTTCCTAGGCTCAAATCTCAACAATTATCATTGACATGGCCACCTTTGGAGATCAGAGTGTTTTAAACCACACTGAAACTCTCACCATCAAACATATTAGTGATTGGGATGACCAATAGTAATGCAAGTGCCAACTCTCACAACCATGGCAACCTTGTGCAATTTCCTCATGACTTTGGACTCTGTTACATCAGGCTAAGCCTCTCTTTATCTTTGCTCACATGACTTCAGCCAAAGACAATTTGCTGTCCATTCATTGATAGAACAAGGACTGGTTGAGAAGTTAACCATCCTCTAACCACTTTGCCAGTGCAACATCAAACATCATCTTCCACTTAGGGGGGAGGATGCTAGGGATAAGTGAAAGATGATCATGAGCACTGTATTGCCAATTAGTTGGAGGATGCTTGGAATAAGTGAAAGATGATCATCAGCACAGAGTTGCAAAGTGGTCTCAGCATAGATTGGCTCCAACTTGGCATTTTCTTCTTGGTGCCAGGCTGCTGGCTTGGAAAACACTCTATCTATTTTAGCCAAATGAATCTGCACTCAGGATTTGAACTATGGAATACCATTTTATTGCTGGGCTTACTTGATCCTGGCTAGGGACCTCAACTCACACATATTGACTGCTTCAGCTTTTATACACAGACATACTAACACACTACACCAGGTCCCACATCACAGGAAACTCCTCAGCCATACCTGAGTCCTCACCTCAATTGCATCACTCTGATGAATTATCATAACTGACTTCTGTGACAAAACACAATGTTCCTTGAAATAACTTTTGGCTCATTCTGAGGAGTATCAATGTTTATCTTTATTGGACACTCAACACTAGCTCATGGCTAAGTGCCCCACTTAGTATCATTGCATTGATATTCAGAGTACTCACTCACCTATTGTCCAAATTAATAGTCTTTGTTAACTCACTGAAATGCTGCCTGAATCAACTGGGACACTGGCACAGTGGATATCAGCAACACATACCTCAACAGCATATTTTATGTGCCAAATCTGCATTGAGCAGTTCATTACCACCGCACTGACTGCTGGAGTTGAACAGCCACCTAAATCAAACAGTTGTCAGGAAAGTGCAATCTGGGATTACTGCATCCTCCTTTGTCAGATTAACTCATCATCCATACTGCAAGCTAAGTTAACAATATTTGTTTTTGGCCATTCTGGCAAAAACTTCTTCTGCCATTGCCTTGCCTAATCTTTTTACAAACTCTGCGAAATGGGAGCAATGAAAACCTTCCTCAATATGCAGCTGGAACATCAACATTACAGAATCTTCGTACACAAGAAAGTCTATAGCAAGGAGTTACTTCAGTGCCATGCAAACATTGTCAACAACCGCACTGCAGTAACTGCCCTTCCTGTCAGGAACATGGCAGGACAAGGCAAGGCATGGCAGACAAGGAACTGAGAGGAGTGATGATTGTATTGGCAACAATAATTCACTTGAGGGATGGGACAGGTCCCCCATCCCCCTTTTATACCTTTTGAGAGTCTTCCTTGTCAAGACTCAAAGAAAGTTCCAGAAAGAGCAATTAGTAATACAATGATACCAATGATACCAATGACAACAAGACAAGTCAGGAAAGCAAAGAAACTGCTTCGCCAGTCTCATTCTCTCCTCTGGCTCCCACCGGGCTAGAGAGCATTTAGGAATAACAGCTCTATTGTAACCATTGGTAGTCCTTTTAAGTGACAACTGGAGCCTCGACTTTTGTTGAGATTTGAGCCAAGAAAGTCAGAACTTCCTATGTCAACAGCGACCTCGTCGCTGCTGCCAATGCAACTTACACTGAGTCAGGTAAGCTGAATGGCCTAATCTGAATCCAACGAAAAGAGTTAGGTGAAGATGGCAGTGATTCTAGCTTTGCTTTCCTTGGCTCTGCAAGCGAGGACAATGCGATTAGAATCACCCAGGGCCATGCCTGTTGGGTCTTAGGCAAAGAAGATACTGACGAGTGTGACAGGCTAAAAAAAAGATACATGAAGAGTGTGGCAGTCCACAATGAATGCAGTGGCAGGCCATGTAGAGAGGGATAAGAGAAATGGTTTTTGAGTCAGGGGGCTCCTGCCCCTTGAGCCCCCCAGTGGGGTTGCTGGCGCCCCCCTCAACCTCCCCACTCAAAAGAGAGAGGTTGCAGACAATTCGATAACTTGTTCACAAACGTCCAATAGCCAGAGTCAGACAAAGAGGAAGACAGACAACCCATTGACTGCCTGTTGACTGCCACTCAAGAGATGGGAGGTAGACAGACAACCTGTTGACTTCCACTCAGATAGACAGACAACCTGTTGACTTCCTTCCTTTTTGAATTTCGCTGCCCCTTTCGGAGAGTGACAAATCATTGATTAATAGAAACAACAGCCCAGTTGACTTTGCAAAATCATAAACAGAAATAGTATTTTTTTTTTGTTGGTTGGTTGGGGGGGGGGGGGGGGGGGGGGAAGTTCAGCCACCCACACTTCTCCGTATGGCTTGGTGGCGACATTTACATTGTGTTTGGGACACTGATGCCCACTTTGGTCCCCTTGAGTGGAACACAGCAGTTTTGTTACACAAAAAGAGAGAGAGAGAGAGAGAGAGAGAGAGAGAGAGAGAGAGAGAGAGAGAGAGAGAGAGAGAGACAGAGAGAGAGAGAGAGAGAGAGAGTGTGTGTGTGTGTGTGTCAACCCCTCCTCTGGCAGTGAGACAGTCATAAAGGACTGAAAGACTGACAGAGCAGCAGACAGACAGAGACAGACAGATAGAGAGCAGACAGTGAACCAGACAGCCAAGAGCTGAAAGAAGGTCCAGGGAGTGTGAGGACAACAGGCTGTTGAGCCTGCAACCTCAAATAAAAGAGTATACCCCACTTTTTTAACTGATAACTTGTAGGATTATCAATTTGACTCAACCAAACAACGTTTCACGAAAGTGACGTAACACAGCCGGACCCTGTTCCTTATTATTTTCATGGGTTATTATTGTCCCTGCAAGCTGAACCACTGAGATTTGGACTGTCTCTTCGTTGCGGCCCTGATTATTATTCATCTTATTATTATGCACTAAGTTGCAGGTTGAATGGGTCAGGCTGCTCTGCACTACTGGCAAGAGACCCTCTAGCTCAGCGGTGTAGAGCGTTCCCTTTAATGGGAAAGGTGCTAAGGTTGAGACATGCTGGCAGTCACTGAGTGAATGATGCATAAATGCTAAGTTTTGCACACTGACTAAGCCTTTCCCTCCTAATTTTGGAAATGGATTAGGATGATGTGCTTCAGTGGGTGGAAGTACAGAGCCCAGGTGTACACAGAGCTACCATGATGTAAGGCCTCATGAAAGGGTATGAGATCATTGGGTTTTTTCTCCTTTCTTCATTGATGATTTTACTTATTTTTTCAATTTGTAGTTTATCCTGTTTTTCCTGCTTTTACTGTTTTATCTATTATTTATTTATTTGTTTGTTTGTTGTCTCTGTGTGTGTCTCTCTTTTCTCTTGTGGCTGTGAGTGACTGTCTTCCTCTTTGCACCAATCAGCTCTCCCCAGCTCCTCCAACCTTCTTTGTCACGAACATGGCAGGACAGGACAAGGCAGACAAGGAACCGAGAGGAGTGATGATTGTATTGAAAACAATAATTCACTTGAGGGATGGGACAGGTCCCCCATCCCCCCTTTATACCTTTTGAGAGTGTTCCTTGTCAAGACTCAAAGAAAGTTCCAGAAAGAGCAATTAGTAATACAATGATACCAATGATACCAATGACAACAAGACAAGTCAGGAAAGCAAAGAAGGTTCCAGAAGGTTCCATGAGGTTCCATGAAGGAATGTTCTAGAAGGTTCCAGAGGTTTCCAGAGGGTGATTTATAACATGTGAGTATTGCAAACCCTGCGCAGCGACGTTGTGAGAACAATAACTGACAGTCACAATAGGTTCAGGTCTGTCTTGTGCCTCTTGCTGCTAACCAGTCAGTTCTGCCTAACACCTGAAGTTGTTTTGCCTGCCCTTTTTCTTCTCTGACTGTGTGCTTGAGCTGGGGGTGGCAGTCCCCTGGTGTGTGACACGAGAATTGGTTCTCTTGGCCATTTATGCCCCTCACAAGAGCCTATCTGGGAAAAGCATGGGGGGTCTGGGTATCTGTCACTCGAGGGCCCAGGGTTCAAGTCACAACACCAGCTGTTGAAGGCAACAAGAAAGAGTAAGGTCTTGAATCACAAGGAGTGGTGCAGTGGAGATGCCTGACAACCCTGTAAGACTGTAGTGCATGGGGTGGGTTTGCTGAGGCGATACCTGGACGTAGTCTATAACAGTTCACTGTTGATGGCTCTTTCTCTTCCAGTCGGCCCTTCAGGGCTGGAACAATATAAATAAAAAAAAATCTCTTGGCCATTTATGGCAGTGTGCTGGGTTCAAGTCCCAGTACACCTCACCATTCTGCATGCTGTTTAGGCTGGTCTGGGGTGGGAGCTACTTGATTCTGAGACTACACTGAGGTCTCGGTGATAAAGTCTAAGGATTTTATTTGCAAAAACAAGTGTACCTGTCATAAAACTGCAAGGATCGGGACTCCTATTATTATTCCCAGTTCTTTAGTTTCCAAGGTGTTATCAAAGTGTATTTGCGGCTAACCTGTCTTTATCATTGGGCCTGCTTTTACTACTTTTGTCTTAACAGTTTCTGTTGCGACAGGGTTTTCTCAACATATTTTCTTTTTTGGTGACTAACAGAGACTGCCAGACTGCCTAGGGATGGGGTGCCTGACGGGCTGTATCCCACGGCTGCCTAATTTATTATTTATTTTTGGCACTTGTACATACACGCATAGGGTTGGGAGACTTAGAGCATTTGTAGTGGATGCTCCAAGTCAGGGGGGTTGACTTTTCATTTTTCTCTCTCTCTGTTTTTGGGCCATTTCTCTTTTCCTTTTTTCTTCAATCTGATTTCTGTCCTTTCACACCAATACAGAGTCCCTTCAAATCCATCTGGCTCGCAACAGTGAGGGCAGTGAGAGGTGGTACACACCCAGGTGAGTACATGGTCCCTTAGTGGGGCTCCTCTTAAGGGGCCGCAGGTGGGGAATGCAGCTGGCCCCACCACTGACTGTGTGACACTGTTGGCTCTGTGTTGGAGTGAGGATCACAGGCACTCTCCCGCCGCAGAGGCAACCGTGATGGCATTGTCGACCTTGCGAGGGTGCTGGTGGCTGGTAGCACGGCCCCCGACACCTGAGAGTTTGATCTACAAGTGCCTGCCTCAGTCCTATTGCTGTGAGAGTGAGATGTGTGAGTACGAGTGCGATGCGATAGCCTGTTGGTTGAGTGATTTTGCCAACGCAGCCTGGTGGGGTCCTTGTGCGAGTTCCCTGCTGGCAACCTTCTGACCCCTACATAGTCGACTCCCTTCTCTCCCTCCCCCTCATCACCGGGGACGACGAGGCTCCTGCAGCACCGTCTGCAACGAGGGGTTGCACCCTGTCTGTCCAGTCGCTATTAACTGCTCCTGTTGTATTTGAGATTAGGTTCCTGAGATAAAAACCCCGTTTCCCTCTTCTCTCTCTCTTTATTCTATGGTTGTGTTGTGCCCTTGGGAGTGCCCTTCCATTTCCCCTCACACTGGCTCACAGCCACGCAAGTAATCAGTGCTCCCACTGTCTCCTGATAGGATGGAGCAAGAAGAGTCCCACTGTCTCCCACCCTAGTTGCACCCTCTTCCTTGGATTGAGCTGGAACACTCTCCTTGGAGTGAGACAAGTTGTATCTGGTTCTGTTAAGTGGAAAACAGTTCTGATTTGGTTCAACAGACACCTCTGCACACTAACTGTTCCTTGTGTCTGCCCTTTGTCTCTCCAACCCCCTCCAACTCAGGGTTTGACTTGTTGTTTATTTCTTTTGTTGTTTCTTTTGATGGGTTGTAGTGGCTTGTCACTCACCTTACCAATTTAGTCGGTCTTACCAATTCAGTCAGTTCTGTCTTTGGTCTAACTTGGCTTTAGCCTTGTGCCCCAGATGAAAACCTTCTGTGTCTTGCACCAGAGGATTATGCTTTCTTTTGTGATTGTGTCTGTTTCATGCTTTGGTGTGAGAAACCCCCCTTTTGTGTTAGAGATTTATTTGTGTTTTTCTTGGGCTTTTTGCGACTCCAAATACACTTTCCTGTCTAGTAGACACCCTCCTTTTCATAAGTCAGGTTTGATATTTAGGCCCATGCTCTAGTTTCCACCTATGGCCCTAGGTGAGGAGTTAGAGAGGACAGTCTCACAGGAGAGTCAGAAACAGAGAGGGGAGAGAGATGGAGAAGAAAATTTCTTATTGAAAGAGGGGCCTCTGAGCTCCCCGCTCGAAAGAGACAGGGAGAGAGTGAGAGATTGCAGACAATTTTATTCCTTTCCATCAACGGCCAATGTACAGAGAGCAAGACAGACAACCTGAAGACTTCTACTAAGATAGACAGACAGGCTGTTGACTTCCTCTTTGAATTTTGCCACTACGTTTCAATTGGGCACCAAAGAAAAAAATTACCCCCCCCCCCCTGCTCCCTATTGCAATTAGAAAACAGGTTTACAGCGTGGACAGAGAGAGAGAGAGAGAGAGAGAGAGAGAGAGAGAGAGAGAGAGAGAGAGAGAGAGAGAGGCTGGGTTGATTTTTTTGAGTCAAGGGGCTCCTGCCCCCTGAGCCACCTGCCGCCCCCCCCACCCTCCCCTTGATGGATCAAGAGAGATGATCCACCGAAGTATTTCCGAGGTCACCCAACAGAAGCAAAAAAGTTCTCTTAATAAACACGTGATCTGTCGTATTCGCTGGGCTGCCTTTTCACCCCCGAGCAGCAGCCGTGCGATCAACGTAATTCGAGGGTACCAAGTCTTTTATTCGACGATAAACATCAGACCTGGGTCCAAATTAAGAGTGCAATAAAATCGCGGCCTCCGAAACCGTTGCCACCACGACCACCACCAAAACCACCGCGGCCACCACGGCCACCACGGCCAGCGCCACCAATGCCGTTACCGCGGTCACCGCGGAAGCCGCCGCTGCTGGGGTCGCGTGGGGACGAGAAGTCGAGACGGATGGTGCGGCCACCAAAGTCGGCGCCGTTCAGGGTCTCGAGGGCTGCCTAGGCTTCGCCGACGGACGCGAAGGTGACGTGCGCAAAGCCAGCCCTTTGGCCGTCCGCTCTCGCGGTTTGTGGGGAGGCGGTGCCGTGGCAATGGTCACGTGGGCGAAGCCCTTCTTCCTTTGAGTCTTTCGGTCGACGCGGAGACGGACGGAAGTGACTTCTCCGCAGTCGGCGAACTCGGCCGCGATGGAGTCCTTGTCGGCGGAAAACGGAAGGTTGACGAGGAAAATGGTGGTGGCGGGCTCGGCCGCGTCGGACTTCGTTTTCTTGGCCGTAGACTGGGCCGCGGATTCGGCAGCGCGCTTCTTGGAGAAGGGCTTCTCCTCCTCCGCCTCCTCGCCTTCCTCGGCGTCCACGTCTGCGCCGTCTTCATCCTCGGCGGCCTCTACTTCCTCGTCGCCCTTCCTCGGCGGCGCCTTCATCCTTGTCAGCCTCTGCTGTTTTGCAAGAAATGGAATGTGAGGAAGTCGTCGCGGAAATGGCACTGGATCGCATGACGATTACCTTGTTCGTACTCCATCGCTCTCGGCGGACTATTCCCTCCACGTCTTGCTTGGCAGACTCTTCGTCTTCCTCTTCCTCCTCGGCTCCGGCTCGACTACCTTCACAGGTTGCTAATGCATTCGCATGCATCGGGTCAGAGCCAATCTCAATTTTGCAACCAGGGAACAAGGGCACGCGCGCCCCCCACGGAGCGGCACGCCCCGTTAAACCAGCGAACCTTCCGGCGACCAGCAAAAAGCAGCACTCGAAAGAAAGGTTCTTCCATCCTCATCATCACGATCATTGCATCATCATCATCCAACCATCGCTGCATTCGCGGGGGCTCCAAACCTTCTTCGAGGCCTTCGCGGGCGATCTACATTTGTTGGTGCTCCCTTTTCCTATTTTTCTATTTTTCTTTTTTTCTTCTTTGTGCCATCGCCCCCGCACGACCCACAGCCGCGGATCGCACGCCCGCGCCTCCCTCATGCCAGATCGCCGGGCCCGGTTTCCGCAGGACGCCGCAGAGACCGTCTGTCGCTTCGTCGACTCTCCTCATGATCGCTTTGTCGTCGCGACCCTCCTCGTCCTCCCCATGCTCCAAGCTGCCGCCTACCGCACCCTCCACCGCGGGAGAGAGTTCGATCGCGCAGCCTCGATCGGTAGCGTCCAGCTGCTCGACCGGCTCCTCGCTTACTGCAAGCTCATGAATCTCGAACCGCGCTTCTCACGCTACACTTACGGGGCTATCTACAGAGCTGGTGCCAAAGGCCATGTACAAGTTCTGCAATGGTGGAAAGATAGCGGTCTGCCGCCACCGCTCCCCAATGGCTGCCCTTTGGCCGAGGCTTCCAAATACGGCTACGTGGCAGTGCTGCAGTGGTACAAGGACAGTGGATGGCCTCTGGATTACTCGTGGTTGGAAATGGACGCGGCAAGCGCGGCCGGCCATGTCTCAGTCCTGCAGTGGTGGAAAGACAGTGGACTACCCCTCAAGTTCGACCACGCCATGAGGCATGCAAGCTCCAACAATCACATCAATGTGCTCCAGTGGTGGAAGGACAGTGGGCTGCGTATTCGTGCTGAGGTATATGATTTGGATAATGTCAGCTCAATTGAGGTGCTGGAGTGGTGGAAGAGAAGTGGGCTTCAGTTCTATTGCGGCCATTCGCTGACCCGTGCAAGTGAGAGCGGAAACTTGGAAGTTTTAGACTGGTGGAAGTCGAGCGGCCAGGAACTGACCCACATCGATGCTGCGGTATATTCGGCGTGCCGTGCAGGAAGCGTTGCTAGTTTGCAGTGGTGGAAAGACAGTGGCTTGGGTGTTGATGTGCGTCACGCATTGAGGAATTGCTCTCGTATTCATCCATCTGCCGTTCAGTGGTGGAGCAAGAGCGGTTGGCCAGCCATTGCAGACGAGAGTCATTTGGTTGAAGCAAGCGCAAAAGGAAGAGTGGACATACTGCAGATCTGGAAAGCAAGCGGTGAAAACGTCGAGTACAGTGAAAAGCCACTGGACAGCGCTCTGCTCTCTGGGAACATTGCGGCGCTGAGCTGGTGGAAAGAAAGCGGCTTGGAGCTCAAGTTTTCAAGCTTGGTGACCGATAAACTGGGTGACGGGTCCATCGGGCAAAGGTGGTTGAAAGAAAATGGGCTAGTATGACCGAGAAAAGACTGCTGCTTTGGACCAACAAAGGTGTGTTGACAGCGGAATGCAATGAAATTAAAGTGATTCCTCATACATTTTGCAACACTTGAACAATGGCATTCGCTTCCCATTACCGTCAAGGCCAACCAATCTGTTGAGAACTAGTACTCAATGCAAAAGTCTGTGCTAATCTGATTGGGACTGCAACGGACTCCAAATATCTTTGTTTTCATCTTTGCCAATCAGAACACGGAAGGTAGGTGATGTGTACAACGTAGTGCTTCAGCGACACTCCACTCCCACACCCGGTGGCAGTCTCCCATCTCCCTCCCTGCTCGCCGCACCAAACTGCTCCCCGTTGTTAGGTGGGACTGGTTAGCAGCAAGAGGCACCCGAACCTATTATTTTCAGACGTGAGTGCCTTTAGATAGTCGTTCATGTGTTTCAATGGCAAATCCACACCGTTGTAGTGACAGGAAGATCGTCTGAGGGCATGTCTTTTCTTTAAAATGGGATTAGATTTGAATACGTTAGATGTTCTGCAATGGAGTTCAGTGGATTGGGGTCAGGGTGGGGTGGGTGGAAGCTACAGCGATGCATTCCACCAAAGCAACAACATCCTGCCCTGTCTGGAGCACGTCCGCGCCTTCGTCACACAATTTTGGGCTGTTTGCCTTTCGTTGCAACCATTTCTACTAATCAGATGTCGAACGCAGGCCCAACAACACATCTGCTGCAGCCCGCTGGCCAGATTGGTCACGGTCGGACATCCACGTGAGGGTTTAGCGTGTCGTCCGACAGAATGCTTTGAGCCTCGGGAACGACTGGGAAGCTTGGCCACGTCGACACTCTGGGCAAATTTCCACGAATGAGATAGCGTTTAGAGTTGACAGAGAGAGAGAGAGAGAGAGAGAGAGAGAGCGCCTTGGCGGGTCTTTATTATTTTCAACTTCATTTATCACAGCCGCCGAGTCTTGCCGTTGCCGCCGTCGCCGGCGCCCTTAAAGCCTTTCGGCGGCGCACTCCAGTTGGCCTTGACGACCAGCGGCGGCGGGTAGTCCCACACTTCATCGCGGACCTGCCGCCCCAACTCGCCGCCCTCTTCCTTGTCCCACCGCTGCCGCGCCCGCGCCGTCACGCGCGCGATCGCCGTCCGGTCGACCGCCCACGGCGTGTGCACCCTGCCGCCCGCGAGCTCGGACTCGCTGCCGTCGCCATCGTCCAGCGCCGGCAGCCACCGCCGCACGTACGCGCCGGTCGGGTCGTAGTCCAACGCCTGCTTGATCATGTTGAACGTCCGGTTCTCGCGCGGGTCCACACCGACCCCGGCTACGTACTGCCAGTTGCCAAAGTTGGACGCCGGGTCGTGGTCGAGGAGCTGCGACTCAAAGTACTCGGCGCCGAAGCGCCAGTCGAGGCGCAGGTCCTTGGCGAGGAAAGACGCCACGTTCTGCCGGCCGCGGTTCGACATGAAGCTGCGCGGAAGAGTTGGGAAACAGGCAAAGGGGGGGGGGGGGAGTATGTGCAAGACGGGAAAGCACAGAGGAAGAGAGAGTACGAGACGAGTCGAGGAAGTCAGATTCATAGAACGTAGGGTTGCGCAAAACTGAAAGAAAGACCAACAGCGATAGCCTTACCCAGTCCGCTGTAGTTCGCGCATGTTCGCGTCGACCCACGGCACACCTGTTTGGCCGTTCGCCCACATAGACATGGTTGTTTTGTCCTTGCGAGCAGTGGATACCGGGGTGAGAGCGCTGTTGGGCGAGCCGTCCCAAAAGAATATCTGGTATCGTGCAGAGAGAAGCTCGAAAGTCAAACGGCCGAAAAGCCTCAAGGCCAGTAAGAAACAGAGAACCAGATCGCCTACATTGTTGCCGATCTTGCGCGCCAGAAACTTAAAGTAGTCCCGCCAGAGGAGTTCGAACCACATCCAGTACGTGCCGTCGTTGGAGCCGCGCTTCCCTTCCACCTTCTTCAGGCTGTGGTACAGGTAGCGCGGGGAGATGGCGCCGACGGCCAGCCATGGGGAAAACTGTTAGAGTTGTTTTTGTGTATGATGTGACTATTAGCTCTACAACCTCTCTCTTTTACTTCGTGAATACGACGAAATCCTCACCTTGGAGCTATATTCGGTGCCGATGAGGCCGTTCCGCGTGGCCTTGTACGTATCAATGGCGCGCGTCGCTTCGAAATACGACTTCACGCGAGCGAGTGCCGCCGCCTCGCCGCCGCCGAACGGGAAAGCCGACCGCGGGTCCATCGGCGGCAGGCCGGCGGTCATGGCATCAAACCACGCAGCCGGCTTTGGCAGCACGTACAGGTGCGAGCCGGCGGCGGCGGCGGGTTGCCCGTCGTTAGCCCGCTCAAGTGCGTCCCAGAGCGCCGCGCGTCGACGAAGCAAGCTGCGCGCGGCGGGGTGGCCGAGGGCGTCGACGACGCGGGGCGCCGAGAGGCCCGCGCCCTCGACGGCTTTGCGGAACTCGGTGAAGACGTCGGGGAGCGCGGCAATGTTTTTCTTTGCGGCGGTGGCGCTGGAGCGGCCAGAGGTGTTTGCAAAGGGGAGTTCGGCGGGGTCGAGCATGGTCGAAGCGGGGTCGACCAGGACGGAGCGGACGCCGAGGGCGTCGAGGGCGCGCCGGATGCGTTCCTGGATGCGGGCTTCCTCAAAGGTCGGGTCCGCGTGCAGGAACACGGCGTCCACGACGGCGCTCAGCGTGGGCGTGTCGGTGACCGCTTGAACAAGAGCGGGCAGGACGCGTTCGGGTTCGCCGAACCGCACGAGGAGATCCGAGCCCAGGTCGCGCAGAGACTGCTGGAGGGAGCGGACCGTTTCGCAAAAGAACCGTGTTTTTTGCGGGCCTGCCCGTGGTAGCTTGTAGTACCAAGTGGTGGGAGGATCGAAGCGCTGTGCTGGGCGCGACGACGCCGCCGCCGCGGCGGCGCCGGAGGAGGGTGAGGTCGCTGGCAGTCCCGAGAGGTCATTGAAGCGCGGATCGAAGCAGAAGACAGGAATGACGAGTGACTCTGCACTTGCGCTGCCGCCGGTCGTTTTGGCGCCGGCGGCCTTTGAGGCAGTCGCGGCCGAGGCCGAAATTGCGGCGGCCAGGGCGGGGTTATCGTGGATCCTGAGGTCGGTGTTGCGGAACAGCATGAACGAAACGGAGAGAAGGGCCGTTGTGGTGGCCGTCACTGGAGTCGTCGAAGCCCCGGTTATCGCAGTGCCAGCGGCAGCAGCCGCAGCAGCAGCAGCAGTGAACGACGCGGGTGGCATTGGCGGGTAGGGTAGGGCAGGGTAGAGTTGGAGGTGGGGACAGGGTAGGGTAGAGAAGGGTAGAAAAGGATCGTTGGATCCACTGCTTCTGGGTGCGGAGTTATTATATGGCTTGCTTGGTGGGTGGGGGTGGCTCGGACCGGACACGAGACGAAATGCCATCGGCGATCGACTCGATCGCTCGGATCCGCGATTCTTTCGAATCGAGAATGAAGGCTTGGCCGTCATGTGACTTCACGTGATCGAACAGGCAGAGTGAATACTGGCGCACGTGACTCGGCTGACATGGACGCCCGCCCACAAGTCAGAACAAGGACGGCTGCAACGACGACCACTTCAGGTACTACTACTACTACTACTACTACTCCTACCACTTCCACCAGCTCGACATCATTTACCGATCTTCGGGCGGCGGCGGCCACCGTCGTGGTCCACCTCGGCGCCGGCGTCTACTCCCGCGACCCCCGCCCGCGTACGCGCACACCGCCGCCTCGCCGCACGCGCATGCATCGCCGCCATGCCGCTGCTGCTGCTGCCGCCACCGGCGACCGCAACCCCAGCAGCGCTCGGCGGTGCTGCTCGTAGCGGTGCGCAGCGGACCTCGGACAGCGGCGGCGGCAGCGGCGGCGGCAGCGGCGGCGCCCGCGATCGGAAAAAGAGAAAGCGTGACTGCGTCGACGGCGGCGACGGCAATAGGAAAGCCGATCACAACGACGATGACGGCGACAACAACAACAACAACAACAACAACAACAACAACAATCACGACTACGACGACGACGACCACGACGCACTGCTGACCCCCGCCGCGAGGGCCGTGCGCGCCGCCATCCGCGCGCTGGAGGCGTCGCCACTGACGAACGCCGGCCGCGGCGCGAACCTGACCGTCGCCGGCACCGTCGAGTGCGACGCCGCAGTCATGCAGTCGGCGAGGTCGTGCGCGACGGCGACGTCGTCGGCGCCGACGACGACAAGCATCATGAGCAGGACTTCGTTTGGCGCCGTCGGCGCCGCGCCGGGCCTCGCGCACCCCATCGACGCCGCCGCACGCGTCATGGCCGCGCAAGCCGCGGGAATCGGCGCCCTCGGCCGCGTGCCGCCCATGCTGGTCGTCGGCGACGCCGCCGCGCGGCGATTCGGACCCCGCACCGCCGCCGCCGCCGCATCCGGGGTCGGCGGCGTGGTCGGCCGTGCAGGCGGAGGCGGCGGCCGGCTGGTAACTCGTCGCGCGCGCCTGCGATGGCGCGGGGCGATGCGGCTGTTGCGCGCCGCCGGCGTGTTTGATCCCGACGACGGCTACGACGGCAGAGGAGAGAAGCTGGGACGCGTCGTCGACTACGGCGAGTACGCGTTCGACGACGACAATGACGATGGCGACGACGACGATGACAGCGGCGACCGCTGCGACGGTGACCGCGACCGCGACCATAGGGACGCTGAGGGCGGCGGCCAACGCGACGAAAGAGTCAGCCGAGACGCGAGAGACGAGAGAGACGACGACGGCGACGACGACGACTGCATGGACGACACGGTCGGCGCCGTCGCGGTCGACGCCTTTGGCAACATTGCGGCGGGCGTGTCGAGCGGCGGCATTCTTCTCAAGGTCCAACCCTTCCCCCCCCTCCCCCCCCCTAATGCGGCGGCCAGCTTCTGACGAAACTTCAACAAACAAAACAAAACAACAACAACAACACCGTATTCATTAAAGGTCCCCGGCCGCGTCGGCGAAGCCGCCATGTACGGTTGCGGCGTGTGGACGCAGCAGCCCGACGAACCCGACGACGACGAGGACGCCCCCTTGCGCCCGCGGGCCGGCGTCGGGTGCAGCCTGTCCGGGACGGGCGAGCAGATCATGACGACGCTGTTGGCGCGACGTATCGGCGGCGCGCTGGCGGCCGTTACCGGCGGAGATGCCGGCGGCAATGACAATGGCAATGTCGACGACGACGCCGACGACGACGACGACGCGGACTCGGACTCTGCTGCCGCCGCGGACCGGGACGGCGTCCGCGCCCCTCATCCGCCGCAACCGCCACCGCCGATACCGCCGCCGCCGCCGCAGCAGCAGCAGCCCACCGCCGCGCTGACGCGCGTGCTGCGCGGCTTTGTGCGGAGCCGCGCGCTCGCCGGGTACGCCGAAAAGAGCGCGGGCGCGGTCGCGCTGCGGGTCGTCCCTGCGGCGGCGTCGGCGGGGGCGGCGGCGGCACGGCCGTCGCTCGAGGTGTGGTACGGCCACACGACCGACAGTTTTTGCGTCGGGTGGATGTCGGCCGGCGACCGCCGCCCGACGACCGTGCTGTCGCGCCGGCGGCGGTCGCCCGGCGGCGGCGGGGACAGCAGCGGAGGTGGAGGAGGAGGTGGAAGTGGCGACCGCCGCGGGGACGACGACGACGGGGTGGTCGTGGGACTGTTTTCGGTGCGGTGAGAAAAAAGTGCCGGCGGGGGGTTGTGTGCGGGGGGTGAGAGGGTGTTTTGCGAAGTGGGGAGGGGGAGGGGACTGTGAGTGTTTGCAGCGTGCGCAAGGAGGAGGAGAGGAGGAGTGTGTGTGAGTGCCCCACGGATGAATTTTGCGGTGTCACTATCAAGAGAAGCGGGCCGGATGGCAGCTTCGAATGTTCTTTCACAACGCCGCTGCCGTCGCCAGCTACTGCCGCTCAGGTATCACACGCAACGTGTGTTAGAATAGTCTGCTTTTTTTTTTTGGTCGCCTGCAACTGACCGTGCTCGAAGCATGGTCGCCAGACAGAAGAGGGTCAAGCAAGAAAGGAGAGAAAGACTCTTTTACTAAACATCATCGCATCGCTCGAAGGAAAACGAGGCCAAGGTGAAAAAGAAAATGAAACACACACACACACAAACACACAAAGAGAGACTGATTGAGAATAAAAGCAAGTGCAAGCGTCTCGTCGCTCCCGTTCAGTCCAAATCGACGGGGAAAAGGGAAGCGAGGGAGACGGGGGAAAAGTCTACAATATACGGAAAGCAAACGTGTCGCAAAAGAGAGAGAGAAAAAAAAGGACACAAGCACATCCACTCACCCTCATAAAACCAAAAACGCGTCATGGTCCACACCCTCTACCCCCCCCCCCCCCCACCCCCGCTCTATCTCCAATCACCAAACGGCGGTTCCACCCACCGCAGACGCGACGGCAGAAATCGCCGCAAACAGTCCGCGCGCGAGGAGCGTCCACAAGGTTGCGGCGCCCGCCCAGGCGGCCGCGATCGACACAACGTCGACCACACGCGGCCGGACGCGGAGGATGCGCACGGGCGGCTGGGAGAGGCGAGGAGAAGATGCGGCTGCGGCGGCGACGACAGATCCTGGCGCGTGAGCGTCCGTCGCCGGCGCCCGCGGTGCGGCGGAGTGACGGGGCGGTCGCCACCGGCAGCCGGCCGCAGCCTCGACGTCCAGGGTGCTGCTGCTGCCGCCGTCAACGTCCCACCACGGCCGCAAAGGTTGGGAGCTGCCGCTAACATCACCAACGCTGTTGCTGCTGTAGTCGTCGTCGACGCCACTGGAAGATTTCAATTTACCCGCGGCGAGCTGAGCGGCGAAGCGCGTGAGCATCCTGCGCTTGCGGTCGTACCGGCCGCGTAGCCACGCAGTGAAGATGGCTTCGTCCTCGGCGTCGCCATCGCCCGAGTCGCGCCGGTCTATCCCCGGCACGTGTTCGACCGGGACAGCGTCATAGTGCATGTGCACGCGTCGTGGGCCGACGCCGGGTTCCAGGAGCACCTTGAGGAGCGGGTACCGGTCGTACGGGAACAGATGCTGCGGAAGGCCGCCGCCCTCGTACGCAACGCACACGTCAAACAAGGTGTCGACAGTGCCTCGGGACAGGGTTGTCCCAGTCGGCCGAAGCGCGCGGCCCGTCGCTGCGAGTTGGGTTCTCGAGGAGTTTGAAGCAGTCGTGGTTGCGATGGCAGCCGCGGAAGGCTGCAACGGCGTGTCACCGGCAGGTGGCCCTCCAGTCAGGAGGGGGATGCGCTCGGCGTCGTTGGGGGTGTCGAGAATGGAAACTGTAACGCGCTCGCCGTCTGCCTCGGTGCCGCGGTTGCCTCCGTCGCCGCCGCGCAAGACTTGCAAACATCTCCGCAACCCAGTTGCCTTGGGGTACAGCACTCGGATCCGCTCGTCCGCGTCATCGTCCTCGATGTCTTGGTCGTCCTGGACGTCAACGCCCTCGTCCTGCGGGGAATCCCCGCCACAAAAGGGGGCGTCTTCGTCGCAGCGTCCGCCCAGGGTCCACAGGGCGTCGGGGCCTTCCAGGGCGTCGATCTTCTTTTTGTACTTTCGCGCGGCTTCGACGGCCTCGTCACACACGACGGTTCCCTCGGGGAAGAGCAGTAGCCACAGCGGGCTGGGCGACGCCGCCGAGCGCGACAGCGCGTTGGTCAGCCGCGGGCCGTCGACCGACCATTTGCGGGCGAGGAAGATGAATTCGAAGAACTGCATGCCCCATCCTGTGTGTGTGTGTGTGTGTGTGTGTGTGTGTGTGTGTGGGTTTGTTAGTGGGAGTTGGAGTTGAGAGTGGAAGTGAGTGAGTGGAGACAACGACAAGGAGGAATGTGGAGATTGTCGACCGAGATGATCGAGACCAAGGCATATGAGACAAACAGACAAGAGGCCTAAAGAGAGAGAGAGAGAGAGAGAGAGAGAGAGGGAGAGAGAGAGAGAGAGAGAGACAGACAGACACAGAGAGCGAGCCAAAGAGAGACAGAGAGGGAGAGACAGACAGACAGACAGAGAGAGAGACAAGCGAGCTGGAGCCACCGACAGCAGACAGCGCCAGCGGAAGCAGATCAGGCCACAACAACACAACAACAACAACAATACACAACGCGATGAAGTGACAGGCTCTCTCCACTCACACTCTCTCCACTCCACTCACACTCCACTCGCTCCACTCACTCACCAAGGACAGGGATCCACTTGAGGTCTTCCTTGAGAACGATCTTCAGGTCGCCGTGCGCGCCGTTCGCCCACCTGCGTGTTTGTTTGTGTTTCAGGTTGTTAGGTTGTTGGTTCGTTGTTGTTGTCAGCACACACACACACACACACACACACACATGTCGCGTGGTGTTGTTCGTAGTTGTTGAGGATTTAACGAGTAAGTATCAGAGAGAGAGAGAGAGAGAGATAGAGAGAGAGAGAAAGATAGAGAGAGAGAGAGAGAGAGGGCGCTCGCGCGCGTGTGTGTGTGTTTGAATACGACGCATTCGACCGAACGAAATGACGCAGAACAACAAAATGCCAAGTTGTTAATGCACACTCACGCGACAACCCAAAAGTAGCACCAGTCCGTGTAAATCTGGTGGTTGGCAATAATCACAGTCTTGGGTGGGGCGTGCGCTGTGCTTGTACGACGACCACGATCACGACGGCCGCCGCCCGGAGCAAACTCGGCCAAAGCGTCGTGGTCGCCCGAGAGCACAATGTCGAGCGGGCCGCAGAGGAGGGCGAGGACGCAGACGATGACCGCGCCAAACATGCGCTCCGTCCAGCGGACGAAGCGTGCAAACAGAAAAGGGCTGCAGAGCACGCCGCGCAGGGCCACCAGCGCCGCAAACTGCAGCGAGTTGAGCGCCACCGCCGACACGCCCAGCACGACCGCCAGGGCAACCGCCCGCACGAGCACGACGGGCGACCGCCACCGCACGGCCGATGGGCTCTGCGGGTCTTCCTCGCTGCTGGGGTTTCTGCCATTATAGTTGTTGTTGTCGTTGTTGTTGTTGTTGTTGTTTGTACCACCACCACTGCTAATGCTACTAGTGTTGCCGTCGTCGTTTCTGCCGTTACCAATGTTATTGTTTATAATACTGCCATCGTCGTTGTGGTTCTGATGCTTCTGGATGAGGTGGTGGTGGTGGTGGTGGTGGTAGTGGTGGTGCTGCGGCCGACGCTCTCCCCGGTTGACGACGGCTTCGCCGGTGGTGGTGGTGCGAACATCGCAATCGCAATCACCAGCTGCTGCTGCTGCTGCTGCTGCTGATGGCACCACCGCATCTCCCATCCCTTGTGGTGTCATCGTCATCGCCACAATCTAAAATCCAAAAGAACAAAAAAAAAAAAAGATAAAAAAAAGATAAAAATAGATAAAAAAAGATAAAAAAAAAGGATTAAAAAAAGATTGAAATAGAGACAAACTTTTTTCTTCTCCAGAACGCGGCGCCCCCCGAATAAGTGCATAAGACATCTTTAGGCGGAGCCTTGTGACTCGGCCGCAAGTTTAACAATGATCCAGCATAAAATGCTGCACTGATTTTCAACACTATTCACATCTTCATCACCGCCACCTGACAGCTGTTGCAGCAGGGCACTGGTACGCCTTTTCCAACCTATCCAACTTCAACAACACCATTACACCAGTGCAAGTAGCACTTTTGGCAGCCCACCTGTTTTCCCAAGGTTGCAGCTATTCCACAATTCAAACTTCCGTCTCTGGCGTTGGCACTTTACTTTACTTGGTGGTACTAACTGGCCCGAGGTCTGTTCACACCCACATGTGGTCTTCGCCCTTGCTGGAATTAGAAACGTGCAGCAGCTGAAAGTCTGACAGCAGTTTCATTTCCCCATCTTCCTCTTCCTCCACCCTTTGGGATCTTGAGAAGTAGCTGATTGTAGGCTAAACTTGTTTAGCCGAAGTCAGCTCCCTGATTTGTACGCAGGAGGAGAAGAAGGAGGAGGTTTCCGAATTTCTGAGTTCTTTCTTGACATTTTTGTTCTCTGGATTCGAACTCCGACGTGCGTTGCTCCGAAATGACCACACCCACCTCCCTGGCTCGCCCTCCTCCCAGACTGTGAGAGACCTTTTGCTGTGGACTCCAAGATGATTCCTTCATATACATGAAATTTTTTTTATTTTTTTATGTTTTTTTTTTCTCCCTTCTGTTTGGCCAAGCTTTCTGCCCCATATCCACGGGCAAAACGTTTCCCCGAAAACGATGTTGACTGACAAAAAAGGGCAAAAGGCATGCAAACCTTGTCCAAAAAATGCGCGGTAACGTCACACGCCTCCGTTGTCTCTGTCCCTTTCCTATCTCTCTCTGTTTCTCTCACTCTCTCACTCACTCAATCTCTCTCTCTCTCTCTCTCTCTCTCTCTCTCTCTCTCTTGACCTTGTTTCACAAACAAAAAAAACAAAAAAAAAAAAAAAGAAAATCACGGGACAAAACAATTCGTTCAGCCAGCCAGCCAGAGCAAATGCCAGCAGCAGCAGCATCAACGACTTCGGACGCCGTCGTCGTCGACGTCAACGTCAACGTCAACAACAACGGCAACGCGGCGGCGGCGCCTACTGGTAAGGGCTCCACCAAGGTCGACCCTCAGGGCTCCTCCTTGTCGTACGTGCCGGGCGCCAAGCCGGCCGCCGCCCCGCCCAACACGCCGCTCGACGACATCCCGCGCATCGTGCAGGACGCCCGCACGACGTTCGAGAGCGGGCGCACCAAGCCGGTGGCGTGGCGCAAGCAGCAGCTGCGATCGCTGCTGCGGTGGCTGATCGACTACGAGGACCTGATCGTCCGCGAGATCCACCGCGACTTTAAGAAGCCGGCCGCCGACTGCTTCCTGACCGAGATCATGCCCACCCGCAACGAGGTCGTGCACATGCTCGACCACGTCGACGACTGGGCTGCCCCCAAGCGGGTCAGCAACATCCTCATGACCATCACCGAGACCCCCGAAATCCGCCACGAGCCGCTCGGCGTCGTCCTCGTCATCAGCCCCTGGTGAGTGAGTTGCCGCACGGTGTTTCTCCGTCTATCCCATCCCTCGGGATCCATCCAATCGCTCTGCTCTGCTCGCTTTGGTTTCACCCCACTCACTCACTCACTCTTCCTCAACTCCATCTCTCCTCTCCTCTCCTCTCCTCTCCTTTCTGCAGGAACTACCCCTTCATGCTCGCAGTCCTCCCGTTGGCGTTTGCAATCTGTGCTGGGAACGCTGTCGTTCTGAAGGTAAATATTGTGTGTGTGTGTGTGTGCATGTGTGTGTGTTTGCTTGTTACGTACGTGTTTGTCTGTCTGTGTGTTTGTCTGCCTGTCTGTCTGCTCTGTCGGGTCGACCAGTTTTCTTTGGCCTCATGACGTGACTGGCGGATTTGAGTTGCTTGTGTTTCCGCTTTACTCCTGCGCCTCTTTCTTTTTTTGGGATTCCGCTTTCGGAGTGTTTGTCTTGTGTTTCCTCTCTCTCTCTCTCTCTCTCTCTCTCACTCTCTCTCTCTTTCTGTCACTCACTCTCTCTCTCTCTCACTCTCTATCCCTTGTCACTCTTCTCACCGCACTCACTCACTCACTCCCTACCCGCTCACCCTTCACATCACAGGCGTCCGAAATCGCCCCGTTCACCGCCGCCCTCCTCGCCGAATGGCTCCCCAAAATCCTCGACCCCACTGCCGTAAAGGTAGTCAACGGCGCAGTCCCCGAAGCCACAAAGGTCCTCGCCCAGCGCTTCGACCACATCTTCTACACGGGCAACGGCGCCGTCGGAAAGATCGTCATGCGCGCCGCCGCAAACAACCTGACCCCCGTCGTCCTCGAGCTGGGCGGCAAGTCGCCCGTCTACATCCACCACGACGTCGACTGCGACACTGCAGCCACTCGCCTCTTTTGGGCAAAAACCATCAACACGGGCCAGACTTGCATCGCTCCGGATTACGTGCTAGGTGTGTGTGTGTGTGTGTGGGGACAGCAGCACTTCACCACACCTTGCTTGCGTCTTTTTCATACTCATCCCTTTCGGCTGACCAAATCAAATCAAACCAAACAAAAAAAAAACAAAAAAACACATGACAGTGAACAAAAAAGTCGCTTCGCGATTCTACACTGCGCTCGAAAAAGTTTACGCGAAAAACTTTCCTGGCGCTGATCCGAAAAAGAACGAATCATACTCTCGCATCATTAACATTAACCACTGGCGCCGGCTGACAACCATCATGCAGCGGCAGGAGGCGCTACCCCACAGCCGCACTCTGTTTGGTGGCACCAAGCTGGCGGACGCCGACGAGCTTTTCATTGCTCCTACGGCGTACGTAGGCGTCAAAAAGGCTGATCCCGTGATGGAGGACGAGTTGTTTGGCCCGCTGCTGCCCCTGATCGAGGTTGACGACGAGGACGAAGCCATTCGGTTCATCAATTCGCGGTGAGTGGGGATTTTCTGTTCATTAGCGTGGGCCTGAGCCAAAGAAAAAAAAACAAAACAAACACTAAAGCCCTCCACAATCACACTAGTGACCGTCCGTTGGCCCTGTATGTGTCGGCAAACTCGAATGTTGCCCGCAAGGTGCTGCAGAACACCAACTCGGGAGTGGCGACCGTCAACGACTATCTTATCCACATGCTCAGTGAGTAACACCAGGAACTCTTCCGTCTTCCTCCACGAGGTGTATTCTTTCCCTCCCTCGCCCCCTATCTCCTGCATCAACTCTTACGCCTAATTTTTTCCCCCTCAAGTCCCGGACCTCCCCTTTGGCGGCGTCGGACCGGCGGGCTTTGGTGCGTACCACGGGCACCAAGGGTTCCTCACGTTCACGCACCAGCGCGGCACGCACTGGCGGCACAAGGGCCTCGAGATTGGCAACGCGGTGCGGTACGCGCCGGTCAACGAGACGCGGCTCGCGCGCACCGTGCTCAACCTCGCCGTCGTTGAGCGCGAGAAGGGCGCGTTCTTGCTGTGGTGCGCGTACTTTGTAAAGACGTGGGGCGTCCTGCTAGTGCTGGTGGCCGCGGCGTTTATCGCCGGCCGTGCGTCGTGGGGGAAGGGACTATGATTTCCGTGAGAGCGGACGGCGTTGGGGAAGGCGCGGCTTCCCACAACAACGTCCTCGATCGTCCTCCTTCTCCTTCGCTTATGTGATCTATGGGCGATTGACGTGCCCTTTGTGCTATGGTTTACTGTTCTCTTTTTTTCTTTTTTCTTTTTTTTTCTCTTTGATTGTTCCAGTTATTTGGGGTTCGATTTCAGACCGTGTCCATTCCAGCGCGATGGGTTTCTTTTTAGCACCGTTGCGCGTCGCGTTCCCGTTTTTGTCGAGTGCTTTGACTCTCTTTGCCCTTCCTCACCTTGCGTCCCTCCTCTTTCGCTCGGTCGGCCCGTTTCCCTGTGTGCGCCTACCGCGACGAACTGTTCGAGGGCGGGCTACATCCGCGTCGTTCCCAGCCTTTTTACTTCCTCTCTAATTTTCTGTTATTTTTTTCGGCGATTGTTTCCGAGTCTGCAAGAAAGCGTAGAAGTTTAGCAGTATCCGCTCAGACCCCAATTACTTGTCACCCAACCCTCTGACTTGTCACTTCCACGAACACCTTGCGCCCCAATCAATGCGACGCGGCGGCGCGGGCGATCGCCGGCGACACCAAGACCTCGACGGCGGCGGCGGCGGCGGCTGGGGCGGCGATGCGGAGCGACCGGGGTCGTCGTGGTCCGGGTCGGGGGCGGCCGCGCGGCGAGGAGGAGGAAGAGGAGGAGGAGGAGAAGGCGCAGATCGTGGAGGACGCGGAGGTGGGCTCGAGGGGCTGTCCGTGTACTCCTCCCCCTCCTCGGGCGGCGGCAGCGCCCAGCGGCCGGCAGGCGGCGCCGACCCGGCCGACTCGTCAAAGTCCACCTACCAGTTGAGTATGCTCTTCCGCGCGTTCGCGCTCTCGAGAACGGGGGGAAATTTTGACAACCGCCCCCCTTCGAACAGGTCTCGGCAGGGCCTCTCCTTCCAGGCGCACACCCCGGACTTTCTCAAGCTGCTGCGCGGCGCAGCCGGTCTGCCCGCCAATCCTGACGCGGATGCCTCAGCGGCGGCGGGGGGCGGCCGCCGGGCGGGCAAAGGAGGAGGAGACGGTGACGGCGACGATGACGACGAGGCGCCGCAGGTGGTGCTCGGGCGTAACGTGACGAGCGAGGACGCTGGGCTGGCGGTGCGGGCGCTGACGCGCACCGACGCTGATGGCGGCGACAACGGCGACGGCGACGGCGTTGTGGTGGGCGGCGGCGCGGGCGGCCGCGTGGTGGTCAAGGTTGCCGGGGCATCGGGGTCGGCCGTGGATCAGGTTGTTGCGGCGCTCCGCGCGCAGTCGGCTGCCTCGTCGCCGGCCGCGGTGGGCAGTGGCGGCGTTGGTGGGATTGTCGACGTTGGTAAGAGCGGCGGCAGTAAGCGGCCACGCGCCGAGGCGCCGTCTGGGGCGCAAGCTGCGGCGGGCGCGGCCGGCCGGATCAAGAAGGTCAAGAACAAGACGCTGCTCTCGTTCACAGAGGATGATGGGTGAACCGGGAAAGAATGAGATTGCTTGCTAGGCATGTGAGGTTGTGAACACACAGAGACGCAACCCCCGCCTTCGCTTGCAGCAGCCTGTGAATAATCACTACTGCTACTGCCTCAGCACATTACAATGGGATGACATTCGACTGAGTCACCAGGACTGAATATTTTAAACACTTGCGGTTCTGGCTCTTCTTTTTGCCCATCCTGGCGTCGGCGTTAACGATTCAGCTCAGAGAGCGGGGCTGTCGGTTCACAGTGTGTGTGCGTGTGTGTGTGTGTGTGTGTGTGTGTGTGTGTGTGTGTGTGTGTGTGTGTGTGTGTGTGTGTGTGCGCTCGGCGCTAATCGCATTTTCTCCGTCGCGTTTTCTTTGTCCCTGAAGCGCAGGGACCGAAGTAGATGAAGCTCAACTTCGCGTGGGGAGCACGTGGGGCAGATGAGACACCGTGCGCACCCGGTCCAAACCCGAAAAAGCGCGTGGAGGGGGAGTGCCGCCATACCAAAAATAAATGCGCACGCGCATTGCCAAAATTGCCAAATAGCGGTATTTAGCGCCGCCTGAATCCGGCCGGCCGATCGATGATGGAGGTCAACCGTGTCACATGGCAGTCGCGGAGGCGTGCGCGGAGGGAGGGCGAGGCGCCATGATTCCACTACTGGGTCGGCAGCGCTCACAAGATATTACCCCAACGTTGCCTTTTCAACAAGGATCATCCGCAGCACAAGCAGGAGCAGCAGAGACAGCATGACCCCGGAGCCGCTTCGCCAACACCGCCATCGTCGCCGCCGCCGTCACCGTGTGGCGGCGAGCCTGCTCGCCCTCCTCGCCCTCGCCGCCGCCGCCCGCCCCGCGCTCGCCACATCCACCCTCGCCGCCGCAAACTACACCGTGACGCTGGCGGACGGCTTCACCTACGTCGGCGCCCCGCACCCGGGCGACGGTGGCGTCGCCGCGTTCCAAAGCGTCCGCTACGCCAGCCCGCCGACCGGTCCAAACAGGTTCCGCCCACCCGTCGCCCCGCCGACCGCCGACGCCGCCGCAGACGCCGCCGCTACTCTCGTGGACGCGACGCGGGTCCCGCCGCTGTGCATCCAGGGTGGGAGCGGCGGCGCCGTGGGAGGGGCGGGAAGCGAGGACTGCCTGTTTGTGAGCGTGAGTTGGCCCTTGTTTCATTTTGGTTTCACATTGGGCGGGGTTGACTAACGAACAGACACCGGCTGCTTTGCACACCCCCAACTTCAATTACAGGTGTATGCTCCGGCCAACGCAACAAAACACTCCAACCTTCCAGTCGTAGTTTGGTTTCACGGAGGAGGTTACACGCGGCTCGGCTCACTATGTACGTATGGCCATATTTCCTATTTGAAACTTGGATACGAGGAGATGTTTTTGCTTGCTAAGCGTTGCAACCTGCAGATTTCCCGCTCAATGAGTTCGTATCCAAGGGCGAGTACCAGGTTGTGTCGGTCTTTGTCCAGTATCGGGTAAGCTCTAGCATGAATGCTTTTACACGATAAACGTCGCGGTCTTTTGGACTGACTATTACACTGCGTCTCTGCGTCGTCACCACCGATGGGTTCGCTTTCAACAACAAAAAAAAAAAAAAAAAAAAAAAACATCCCAACATTTATGAAGCTCCATCTCTTTGGTTTCCTCTCGGGCACGGTGCTGCAGGACTCGGCGCAAGGGAGTGTCAATAACGGGATCCTCGACCAGCGCCTCGGCCTCCAGTGGGTGCAGACCAACATTCGGCAGTTTGGCGGCAACCCCGATCACGTTTTCATTGCGGGGCAGAGCGCGGGTGCCGGTTCGGTTATGATGCACCTCGTCGCAGACGGCGGTGAGGACAAGGGCCTGTTTATCGGCGCCATTGGACAGGTGCGGCTCCGCGCGGTTTACCGTGACCTTCCTTCTTCCCGCTCCTGTCCCCTCCCCGAACGCCTCATTTCTTGGGCGGGACACAGGGCGACCCTAACCGCACCCCTCTCAGTCCATGTACTCAATCCGAACTCCCTCCGTAGCCGAGACGGACGGGACTTTCTGGTCGCTGTCGTCGCTGAGCGGATGTGGCAACGCATCCGCGACGACGGCGACGGCGGCACTGGCGTGCTTGCGCGGAGCGCCTGTTGGCACTCTGATGGCGGCTTTCAACACCCTAGGGTCGAGCGCCTTTGGGCCGGTCGTCGACGGCAGCCTCATCAGAGAATACCCGAACGTGGCGCTGGCGCGCGGCGACTTTGTAAAAGTTCCTTTGCTGGCGGGGTACGTTTGGTCTGTGGTCGGGGGAGATTCCAACATTTATACTTCCATTTTTTGTGTGGAAAGAAAAGGTCGTGCACGAACGACGGTGCGGGATACTATGGCAACAAGAATACGTCGGCGGCACTCGTGACGGGACTGCAGGGGATCTACCCCACCATCAGCAACGCTACACTGGAGCGAGTGTTTGCAGCGTACCCGATCGGAACCGGCGCGGACCAATTCGCCGATGAGTTCCACCGCGGCGTACAGGCTATGGGGGACGCAATGTTCGCGTGCCCGGCCTTCACCGCGCACCAGCTGCTCAAGAAGGCCGGAGTGAAGGTGGGCTTTTTTTTGGTGACACACTCGCACTTTTGATAATTCTTCCCTTCAAAATATGTGTGCCTCTTCCACAGACGTTTGCCTACCGCTTCAACACGCCAAACCCAAACTTTGCAGCGTGGCAGGGCGCTGCGCACGCTAGCGAGCAGTACTGGATGTTTAACGGGCTCAAGTTGAGTGGGGATTCACTTTCAACATTTCTTATTTCCCCTCCTTCTAACAAGTGCCCGTCAAATATTCTGCGCAACACCCACAAAAACAAATACATGCTCATAGGGGTGGGGGCACCAACGGATCGGCTCCCCTGTTCCAGACACCGTAAGCTTCTCTTATTCTTCAAGCGGTTGAACTCTATGAACGGTTGCCTGCCTTCTCCCTTGACCCACCACCAACCTCCCAAAAAAAAAAAACCTTGCCCATATCAGACCCATCACCGCCACCGGCGCCTCCTTTGTCACCGAGCTCTACGCGTACTGGACGTCATTCGTGCGTAGCCGCGACCCGAACCCGCACCGGGCGCCGCTGTCCCCGTACTGGCCGCCGCACCTGCAGCACTCGACCGGAGACCGCGAGATGGTTGTGCAAGTGGGGCTTGGCGGCGGCGCGTCGGGATCGGTTGACGAGGCGGTCGCCGCGGCGTGGGAGGCGCGCTGCGCCCTGTGGAACGACGTGTCGGAGGAGCTGGAGCGGTGAAGAAGAAAACAAAAAATCAACGATAGATGGACCGTTGGTGGAATCGCGGCCAAGGGGTGGCCCCGGCCCACTCAACCTCTTACAGAACCCTGCCTCTCTTCGGTTTCTTCCTCTTTTTGCGATGGTAGAGGCCTCCTTTGTTTCCCTCAACTCAGAACGCTCGTTGTCCACCTAGACTACCTCGCCGCCAAGTACATTTTCGAGCTTGAGACACAGACCTCTTCTTCCAATGTGTTTTAAAATTCCTCCTCCTCCTTTTATTCCATCAAGTGGGGACAACACGTACAAACGTTATCCCCCACCCTACCAAACAGTTTTTCGCCCCACAGCCCGTCCAAAACGAAAAAGAGATGATTCTGCTCGCTGGTAGCCTCTCGTCGCCTGAAAAGTAAATTCTCTCGGTGACAGCCTCATTTGGACTGATTGCTACAGAGCTGCGGGCACATCTTTCGTTTGCAGCACGGAGTACCTTGAAGGCTCTAGTAGTCGAGAACTCCCACAATCAACGTTTTTTATGCAATGTCCGACTTCAGCCATGTCTCCAGAGGCAAAGGAACGAAGCCAGCTTGAATCGTCTCACTATGGCGGAGACTTTATCGTACGCGTGGTCTCGCAGGCTGTGATACATACTTGTGCCATCCAAGTATGTCATCCCGAAGAGCCATTTCGACTGAACGAGAGTCGGTGAACGCACACCCCACTTTTTTTTTTTGATAATCTGAGAGAGTCTTTTGACTAACTTCGATCAAGACAGCAGGCAGTGGCTACTTCAGAAAGTTTTGCAGTTTTGTCTCTTGATGACGCTGCCAGTGCCAGCAGCAACAGGGTCATTTGGCTGAGGAGTTGCTGGTGTTGGCAAGTCTGTGATGACAGCTTTGGTCTCAAGGGAGCTTCAAGCACTCATTATTTTTGGTGGACAGTTCTTTTTCAAACAATGACAGGCGCAGCAGTGCTCCCAATCAAGTGTCGATTCTGGTGTTTGGATCTGGTGTTTGGCCTCGCAAGATTCAGTTCTGACTATGAGAAAGTGGTTCTACTTATCAAGGAGGAACAGCCTGATATTTTGTCCAGATTTGTCTTTGAACTGGTGAAAGTCTTGATTGCGCAGCCTTTGCTTCAACTCTCGAGGTCGAAGCTGCAAAGACAAGGTGCTGGTGGTTGACGCCCTGGACAAGTGTGTGTATACCCACTTTTTCACTGATAATTGTGAGGATTATCAACTTGTCTCAAAACGTGTTATACACGCATTCCTCTGGTGGCTGTCTGCCAGAAATGACCCCATGATTCTCTGAGCTATCTCTCTTTGTTGATGGCTCAGCCCCATTTGGTGAAACACCCTTACTGTTTTACTTATTGTTTTGTTGTTTTGTATGTGTTTTCCCTCCTTTTTCCGCTCCTCCCTGTGATTCCATCCCTTAAGCTGCTGCCCCCCCCTTCTTGTTGACTGTGAGAACTGTCCCTGATGTCCTTTGCCTGCCCTTTTTTTCCTGACTGTGTATGAGCTGGGGGTTGCAGTCCCCTGGTGTGTGACAGGAGGGTTGGTTCCTCTTGGCCATCTTATGCCCCCTTCTCCCGTGTGTTGGCTCCTGTGGCCTCTGGTGGGCCTGGTCTTCACTGGGTTTAGACCCTCTTTCTCCCAGATTAATGCCTGTGATGTCATGGTGTAACACTTGTGCGAGGGAGTGGGTTTTAGCCTTCCTTGCTTCTAAGATTGGGGATTCCTCGGCCTGGTGAGGCAGATGTTTGTGTCCTAGAAGGATGGAGCAAGAAGAGTCCCACTGTCTCCCACCCTGCGTGCCCACTCCTTGGATTGAGTTGGAACCTCTCTTGGGGTGAGACAAGATGTGTCTGGTTCTGTTAAGTGGAAAACAGTTCTGGTTTGATCCAACAGGCACCTCTGCACACTGACTGTTCCTTGTGTTTGCCCTTTGTGTCCAACCCCCTCCAACTTAGGGCTTGTCTTTGGCAGCGAGGGAGCTGGTGCTCCAAGGTGGCCGCTCCAACAGGTTGGAACCTAGCCACTTCCTCCCCACTCTCTTGTCTTCCCCTTGGCTTCTACCTTGGGAAGGAGCTGGCACAGATTGGTTGGTACTGCCTTAGGCACCCCCTTTGTTTCCCAGAGTCTCATTCCTTACCGAGTGATTCGGTCCCTTTGGCTTTACCATTGGAGTTTCTCTGTGTCTTGGACCAGAGGCATTTTGCACTTTCTTTTGTGATTGTGCCACCTCTGTCACACTTTTCTTATGTTTCCCTTTTAGATGTGTGATGGCTTCTCTTCGTGTTTAAAGAGTTTCTTTTGTGTTTGATGATGAGCTTTAGTAGAATCCAAATGCATTTTCCTGTCTGGTGACCCCTAGACACCTTCTTTTGCCCTTTTCATTAGATAGGGTTGGTATTTTGGCCATTGCTCTATTTCCACCTCCAGCCCAGGGTGAGGAGATTTAGAGAGCACAGTCTCACAGTTTGTTGAAATTGCAGTGTAGAAGGTGAAGTCCTGAGTGAAGGCAACGTCACAAGAAGGTAGAAGGGTCAAGTCTGCAAGCGAAGCAAACAGCCAAGAGTTAGAAATTGAAGAGAAGGAATGACACAACCGAGGTTGAAACCAAGACTTGACCGAGGACTTACACTAGCAAGCAAAGTGAGTGTGTGCACAACCAAGTGCAAGTGAGCAAAGAGAGCTTGTTTTTGACAGGGGCTGGCAAATTCGAGTGAGAGTGTTGTGTTTTCAATAAAAAAAACTCTGCCAATTTATACTCCTGCAGGGAGTCACTGAGGGAGGGTGATTTAAAATATTCAGAGCATTTCAAATCAACCAAGCTCTGTGCAGAGCCCTATGTGCAAGCAACTGGTCTCCCCACCGAGAGGGAAAATGATTTGAAATCTTCAGGAGCATTTCAAATCAACCAAGGTCTGTCCAGAGGTCTGTGTGCAATGACCAGTCTTCCTGCAGAGAGGAAAGATGATTTGAATCATCAGGAGCATTTCAAATCAACCAGTGGGTGTCCAGAGGCCTGGACAGAGGTCTCTGCACAGCAGAGAAAGAGTGTTACACACAGAGACAAAATTCAGCTGACCAGGGCAGCTGTGAGCTGCCCCAGTTCAACATTTGTCTGCACCCATTGAGTGTGATTCTAATCACATTGTCCTTGCTGGCAAAGCCTAGGAAAGCAAAGCTAGAATCACCACCGTCTTCACCTAACTCTTTTCGTTGGATTCAGATTAGACCTTTTGGCTTACCCATCTTAGTGTAAGTCACATCAGCGATGGCTACGAGGCCACTGTCAACAGAGGAAGCTGGCTTCCAAGGCTCAAATCTCAACAGGGAGCAAACCTTTTGAACAAGAGAGGCCTAATTTCTTGGTGAGGGTCTTTGATATTGCTGATTGCAGCCTCTCCGCCCCCCTGCCAACCACGCAAAATCTAATCTTTAAATTTTTCTACATAAAACCCCTGTCCCTTTTACTTTCTCCTTCTCCTTGCACTCAAACCTCAGCACACACAAACCAGGCGCCAGAGTGATCCAGCAAGTGACGCTGCTTGGCTAAAGATTAAGGAGAAGGTTGAAATATTTGCACCAAAACCCTAAATTGTACATTTGCTCCATTGATGTATAGGAGCAAGAAACGTGGCATGTGGAGGTTCACCATTCTGCCTCACCACAATACAACCACTCGCTATATGCAACTGAACGAGAAAGTCTTGCATCAGCTTGTAGAGAACTTCTGGCCAGATCTTCACTCCCAAAAACTGATGCAATTGCTGCTTTTCCAATATCACTTTGTAATTGTGTCCTCCCTTGCTTTGACTCCCACCACCTGCAAGTTACTTCCAAAATCAATCACAAAACAATCAACAATTCAATTTGAAATTGCAGCCACCGCAAAAGTTTTCAATTCCGTCGTTAAGTCAGAAATGGACACAAACTTACACCTCCAATGCCCGTTGGCCACACCTCTCAAGCACCTGAAAAATTCTTCAGCAGAGTCATAATGACTGATGGCTGCGGTGTTTCCTTCTTGATCGACCACTAAAAGGATTGGAACACCCACTGCAGCTTCACCAGCAGCTACTGAGTTCAAATGGATGGAGCTGGCTCAGTGAAAGCCGAACTTTGTGACAGCTGATCCTAGAGTGACTGATATCTATACAGCGGTCAGTCCTGGCGTGCTGCTGATGGTAGTGATCATCGACGAATGATGGAAGGACGACCCACAGCACTTAAGACATAAGGATGAGTTGCACCACTCCAAGAGAAAATCGCCCAAGTTCAAGCAAGTCAAGCAGTGGGAATTTCTTTCAATGCTGCCTGTCAAAAATCCACCCCAGGAAAAAAAGTGGGAGCACAAGAAAGGAACTGCTGCAGCGATGAAGGAGCTGAAGCCATTGTGGAGTGGGCTTCACCAATGTGACCAACTGCCCAGTCACTGCGCTTTCTGCAGTCCGTTGCCGCATTTTTGCCCCATTTATATCAGCAACAAAGAGTGGCATGAGCGTTGCTGGCCACAATTTGTACACGAAGCTGAGGGCCAAGGCGCTAAAGGACTGGCAGGACATTAAGGTTCTGAAGAGGGAAGCAGCAACACCCAAATGACCACCAACATGGAAGTGTATGTTGATTTTATTAGAACTCTGCTGCAACCTTCATGGTGAATTTCTTGGTTTTTTTTACGGTTTTAGCTCCTTGGTTGAGTCCAGAAGCACTGAGAACTGCGACAGCACAGCGCAGGCCTTCAGTTTAGAGAGTTTTGCATGAGCTTTCATTATCAATTGACACAGAAACAGTTCGACCTTGAAATTGCAAGAGAATAATGCCCTAACAGCTTTCTACTTCATTCATCGTGAAATCTTAAGACTTCATGAAGTTTTTATAATTGGGATTCCGTTTACGTAGCGGCGATAACTTTGTCCTTGCGTGGGGGACAAAGGTTTTCCGAACACCCTAACAATTTCAGACTCCCTCACCGAAGCCCAATACCGAAAACTTTCTCAATTCTCAATATTTATTGTCAAAAATTGAGCACAGTTAGGCCATCAATAGAGTAGAATATTGCTGAAATTTCATGCGGCTGCTAATTCCTTCGATAATGGCAACCAAGAAGTAAAAATCGCGTTATCCTCTTGAGTTGCTCTCTTTGAGCATTTGCAAGACTTCTCGCAGACAGCAAGATGCTCAAACAGAAGCTTATCAATGGATTATCACTTTTCAAATACCAAGTGTTGACCTAAATATACTGTGTGCCTTTCCGCAGCCTAAAAAGTCAGAACACCATGCTTGCGAATGTGCAATTTCTAAGTTCCTCAAAAAACTCCAATGCCTTCCCATTAAAGTCACTCAGAAGACGCGGCTGAAGAATAAAGGAACTTACCAATGATAACTGGTGAGCCACAAGCAGACTCTGCCGTCCACAAGACAAGAATCAATCAGACTGCCACCACGCAGCAGCTGAATGGAATAAAGGCAAAATCATTTTCCTGTTTGTTTTGTTGGCAACTGTTAGGTGGAACTGACTGGTTAGCAGCAAGAGGCACAAGATGGACCTGAACCTATTGTGACTGTCAGTTATTGTTCTCACAATGCCCATGGGAGAGCGAGCCACTGCCAATGCAGAACTGGGCGATGGCTTGTGCTGATGACAAATACTCTGAGTATTAAGTGGAACGGAAACCCGATGTCAGCAGTTTTCCTCCTCCTCTCCTCAAGCAGATAATATAGGAGAGGTTTTTACCCTGTGCCAGTCACACTTGCCTAGCAACTATTATAGCATGCTATTACAGCGTGCATCATTATGTATCAATAATTCATAACAGAGTTTTTTTCTCTTTCTCTCAAGGTTGGGGAAAAGAGAATGAGTGGGACCTGCAAGAAGGCTCACAGAAAGAGGAACGGTTTCAGTGGCGACAAGCAAAGAATGCGTTGCAGCTAATGATAGTCAGTATTTCTGGTACATTGCCTTGAAATCTCTCAGGCCCAGTACAAATATTGTTTCTTGTACAGGCAAATAGAACCGTTTTGTCGAACCTGATTATCTCAAAGTAAAATTTGGCGTGCAGCAGATAACCTTTTGCACACTGGGGAGGACAATTTGTTCAACGTCAAACACAGTCCACTTCCAGCTGACTCCTTTGAGTGATTTCGTTGGTTTGTTTCGAGTTTTCCAACCTTCTGCCCATGTTCTCTGTGTGTGGAGAGCCTGCATGGTGGCGCTTGGCAGGGTTCTTGTCCTCAGGATGGTCTAATTCTGCTTTATGTTGTGGCGAAACGGCGTGATTGTATCCATAGCAGCCTCAATGTATGCAATTTCCAGTTCACATAACGGGGAAGGAAGAGGGATCGCAGCAGGACCGCCAGTTTGCACATTAATTCTCCGTTACCTGAAAGTTGTAAGCTGGCAACAATCACTAATCTTTTTTTTTTTTTTTTTTTTTTTTTTTTTTTTGATTTGGGTTTGGATTTTGGGTGACGAATCCAATCTTTTTTTTTTTGCTTTTACAAAGAAAGTGTGCGGAGCAAAAAAAAAAAAAGTTTTGGGTGGGGACAGATCTCCCATTTCGAGCCTCTGTCACTCACGCCTTGTCTCTGTTCAACACTGGGAACTTATGCCAGTACATTTTGTCGCCTACACACATCGGATTGTCCTTCCCGCCGCTCGCTGTCTCTCTTTGCCATACTGGGGGAGGGGAAGGACACGAGGGTTCGCGGGGTTCGGGGAGTTGCCAAACAAAAAAGCACCAGGCCGTGCTTTTTTTTTTCTTTTTTTTTTTTTCTGTGGTACTTTTTTACGGGGTGCTTGAACCAGCCTAAAAACGGAGAGAAATTTGGATAAGAAGCTAAATGCCGTAAGCGAGTGGCTCAGAGAGTGACAGGATCACAGCCCTCAAAGGTCTGGCGGTTTGCCCCGACAAACAGGACAGGCGACATTGGAGGACCAGGGTAACGCGAAGAACGAGAAATAACGGGAGAAAGAAGGACCAAAAGAACGGAGGAGCAACGGAGGAGGAAAGGAAGTGGAAAGCCCGGAATTGGGAAGAGAAGGGGGGAAAGATGGGTTGGGGGGAAAATGAGGGAAAGTGGACACAAAGGCGAGAGAGAGAGGTTTCACAGTGCAAGGATATGCTGGAAAGACAGCAGGTGAGGAGAGTGTGCCCGAGACGTACAGAAAGCGGCAAAAAGGACGATGGCCGAAGCGGCAAACAAAATACTGACTACGGGAAGAAATATGGGGATACTGAAGGAAATCGGAGTGAAAAAGATGAAGAAAGATGAAGAAAGATGGAGAAAGGGAACAGTGGGTGGGTGTGCGAATGTGTGTGCGTGTGAGAGAGTGTGAGTGTGTGAGTGGAGTGTGCTTGTGTGTTTGTGTGTGGAGAGTGTGGTAGTGTGTAGTGTGTGGGTTGTCAAGGTTGGAATATGAAAACCTATCCCTACAGGCCCCTCTTGCATCCGTACGTCCTCACGTGCCTGTGCAACGCATCGCTTCTGGAAAAGCCGCCGCCGCAGACGCACATGTACGGCTTGAAACCGGCGTGAGTGAGCTCGTGGCGCTTCAGGTCCTGCTTCCTTTGGAACGCGAGCCCGCACTCTGCGCACGAGTGCGGCTTCCCGACGCCGTGCAGCTTGGCGTGAGCGCGGAGGCCGCCGAGGGTGAGGAACGGCCCGCGACCGCACGTGCAGAGGTACGTCTTGTCGGGCAGCTGCGTGCAGCCGGAGAGGTTGCTCTTGCAGGGGAGGAGCGGTGACGGCGAGCTGAACGAGGAGGAGGCGGCGCTGCGAGTGCGGGGTGCGTTAGGCGATGGCGTGAGCGCTCCGGGAGACGGGGAACGGGACGGAGAGGACCTTGCGGACGGGTCGCGGGAATCGACGGCGGGCGGGGCGCCGGTCGCTGTGTTGCGGCGTTGGCGCTTGTTTGGTGCCAATGCGCTTCGGACGCTTGAGGACGCGCATCCCCGCCGCGACCGCTTGAGGGGGCGGGGCGGACGCGAGGAACGCGGGTGCGGGCTCCATGCCTCTTCGGAATCGTCGTCGGAGTCTTCGGCGAGTTCGGAGGCGCTCGCTTCGTCGCTCTCGTCGGCGGCAGTGGCGGAGAGGACGGTGAATTCCGATGTCGGGGAAACCCACGACGGGGACGACGAACAGGAAGAGGAGGACTTGGCCAAGCTGCTGAACATAGTTGGAGACAGAAGCAAGCTTGCTGGCACTGGCGACGGGTCGGGCGACGGCGGTAATACCTTTGGCTGCTGCGCTGGGCGACGGTGCGGTGTGGCGGGATGCACAATAACGAAGGAATCGCTGTCCCAGTCGCCAGGGCACTTCACTTCGACTGCCTCCTCCTCCTCCTCCTCGTCTTGTTCACGGTCGTCGTCGTCGCTATCTTTATGGCTATCCCGTTCCCCGTCGTCATCGTCCTCGTTCTCGATCTCCTTTCCATCGTCGTCGTCGTCGTCGTCGTCTTGTTCCAACGCCGCCGCTGACGGCGACGATGGCGACGGGCTGTCGGCGCCGTCCGAATCGAGGTCGTCGTTGTCGAGCAAAAAGCCCTGGCTCTCAAGGACGGAGCGTATGATGTTTGCGCTCTCCTCCTTGTCCGTGAGGCCGTCGCTGGGCAGCCGCGAAGACGCCAGGAGCAGCGGATCGGGCTTGAGTTCGACTTCTCCCATGGACACGACGTGGAACGGCGAGGGGGATGGCGCCGGTGTGCACACTGAATGAATCGTAGAGGGAGGGGGCCACGTCATTGCGATTTTTTTCCGAGTCAATTGGTCAGCTTTGCCTGGCTTGACATCAAGGGGAAACCCAAACCATGAAAGGGAGACAAAAGGGAGAACAAGGAGGCGAAACAGACGAAACAATCGAACTACCACAACGAAAACGAACCTCTGGTCATTGGGGACGACAGCGGCGGCGGATGGGCAAAGGAAAGAATGGACGAGGTGGTGCCGCACGAAGGCAGCGCAGCCGCCCCCACGATGGCGGCGGCGGCGGCGGCGTCGGGCGCGAGGAACCCTGCTGCGAGGGGCGACGCGGAAGGAGACGGCAGCGGTAGCGGGAGCGGGAGCGTTTCGCGGCGGCCACCGTCGTCGTCAAAGTCGATGGGCGAAAGGAGAGCAAACTGATGCTCATGCTGATGCTGGTGCTGGTACTGATGCTGCTGGTGTTGCTGACGGAGAGGTTGTTGGAGGTAGTCATTGCTGTACTTGTTGTTGTTGTTGTTGTTGTTGTTGTTGTTGTTGTTGTTCTGGGCGAACGCGATGGCCGTCTGGAGCGACGACGGCCATCGCCGAAGCGTTTCAGGTTCTGCTCGCAGCAGCTGCTGTTGCTGCTGTTGTTGCTGCTTGTCTGGACGCCAGCTGTTCGAGGTGGACGCAGATGAGGCTGGGGGCGTCGTCAATCGCGCACCGTACAGTTCTGGAGCGCCCAAGAAGCTGGCCAACTCTGGTGCCGAGAAGACGGGACCGTCTCCTTTCTGTCCTCCTCCTCCTCTGGTTTGGGCGGCGCTGGCCTCAAAGTCGTACAATATTCTGCTTAAATGGTTCTGCAGCGACAGCGACAGGCGCTGATGCTGCTGCTCCTGCTGCTGCTGCGACGGGTGGACGGGTGGTCGTTTTGGTGTCGTGTGCATTGATGATGTGTGTGCTGGTGCTGCTGATGAAGATGATGTTGATAGTGGTGGCGGTGATGGTGCAGAAGGCTGAAAGGAGAGGAGGGGAAGACGCTGTTGCTGTTGCTGTTGCTGTTGTTGTTGTTGTTGTTGCAGCTGCAGCAGCAGAGGGGCGGCGGCGGAGCCGGCGGCGGGGTTGGTGTGGGTTAGGAGGGGTGGATCAGGAGCTGCGTACGGAAAAGGGAATAGCAGCACGCTGTTGTTGCTGCTGTTGCTGTTGCTGTTGCTTTTGAAGGATGGTGGTGGTGGTGGTCGTCGTGGTGGTGGTGTTGAAACGGCCGCCGTCGTCGAAGTCGTCATGCGTGGTTGGTTTCACTGGTAAATATAACGAAGACGCGATGTGGGCGCTCGGCAAGAGAGCGAGAGAGAGCGAGTGAGTGAGTCAGAGAGAGAGGGAGAGACAGAGGGCAACTGCTGTGGCCGGAGGTCTTTTATATATTTCCCCGCACGGGAGTAATCAGTTATTCCTTTTTTTTCCTTTTTTTATATGGGAGTATTTTTCGTTTTCCCTTTTTTTACTGTTCTTCTTCCGTCTTCTCTTCCGACAACGTCAAAAGAAGGAACAAGAAAGAAAGAAACGGAAATGCGAGGAAACTAGTCGAGACAGAGTGCGAGATAGGCAGACAGACAGACAGACAGCTACACAAGAGACAGTGAGACAGAGTTAGAGACAGACAGAGGGTGGACTTGCAGAGACAGAGACCCAGGCAGGCCCGTGAATTCAGGGATGGCGGGGAGACAGAACAGGAATGTGGGGGGGGGGGGCTCCGGTCGGGCGAGGCAGAGCGACAGACGGAGCCGACAGTCCCTCTCTTAGCAATCAATCAATCAATCAATCAATGCTCTCTCTCGCTTCTTCTCTGAAAACAATCCGGAGAAATTGAGGGTCTGGTGCCAAGGCTTCATTGAAGGTATAGACCAGACAGACCAAAGAGAGAGAGAGAGAGAGAGACAGCACGCGAAGAGACAAGAGAAGAGTACAGGGGCTGCACTGGACAGTATGAGAGCACAATCAATACAGTCCATTTGAAAGTCCATGAAGGAAGTAGAAGCGATACGTTGGCACTTGCAACAGTATCATGCACAGCAACAACTCCTCGCAACGCAAAGAGCAGGGTAGAAATCCGTATGTTCAATCCCGTGTTTCGTCGTCGTTTTCCACGGACTCTCTCTCTCTGCTCACACACTCACTCTCCATCTCCCTGTCTGTCTCTGTCTCTCTCTCTCTCTCTCTCTCTCTCTCTCGCAAATCGTTTTCACCCCGATCCGCTAGCTCTGGAACCCGCCGCCCGGCTCCCGCGCGCGCACGGTCTCGTCTCTATTCCGAGCTCGTTCCGTGTTTCCCTTTCCCTTTTCAAAATACACATTTAAAGAATTTTTTTTTTTTTTTTGTTGCTGTTGGTTCTTTTGGACTTGTTTCTCGTTTGTTTTTTTTTTTTCTTTTCCTTGTTTTGGACTTACTGAAATAAAAAAAAAATTAATTTGTTTTGTTGTGTGTTTCTGTGTTTTTCTCAAACAGCATTTTTCGTCCGTTTCTCTCTCATTTTTCTTTTTACTTGCTTGTTTGTTTGTTTTCTCTCTTTTTCCGATTGTGCGCCGCGTCACACCCGAGGACCGCCCAGTCCGCGATGGAACTGTGGCTTTGGCAAAAACACACCCACACACACACACACACACTCACACACACACACAAGAGGAAGAAGACAACAGACGGAAGAGACGCAGCGAGAGAGAGAGAGAGAGAGCGCGCGAGGGAGAGAGCGCGAGACAGAGAGGCAGAGAGAGAGAATGTGCACTGACGTTCGAACCTCCATTAGTATCACTTTGTGGTTCAATCGTCGTGGTTTGTTCCAACCAGGCGGCCAGCCAACGTCAACATTGGAACATCCGCGAGAGATGGGAGCCTCTTTGTTTGACTGCAACAAAGCAAGAGAACAATAAATCAAAACTATACACTCGCTACTATTGGGTTTGGCCAAAGGGAGGAATCAAGGGGCCCTATCACCTAGTATTCAAAGCATCGTTCGTTTCATTATGCAGAAGGAGATCTTTTCAAAATGCCTTCCCCTGTGCTGAAAACTACAGACTGGAATAGTCTCCCCGACTGTAACTGGTCTGCAAACTTTCTTCCCTGGCAAAAAGTTCTCCTCGGTGGGTGACTCAGTGGTACCCCTCATGGCACTCACAATGTCGCTTCCCCTTCCCCTCCCCAAACTGGCAGGTAAATAGTCATGTGCAGTTCCTCCACGCAGCATGTTGGCCCCCCCCCTCAAAAAGTAGTCAGCATCCACCCCAACCCCTTACCCTGCAAAAATAGTATTTTTTTTTCCTGCTAAGAACGTGTTCAGCAACTCTTCCAGCTTAAAACAGTTTTTGTGAAAATGCTGGAAATTAGCCAATAATGACACCGCCATTATCGTTTTTGAAGTCTGGTCCACAGGCGGGGTTTGACCTGGAGGTACTTGCAACGGGTTAGGGTCTCTTCAGCTAATGAAAGGGAATCTTCGCGTCGGTCAGGATTTTTCTTCTTCTCTTGTGGTAGAATTTCCACTTATTTTTTCCCTGCCAGTGCCCGAGTCACCAAAAAGAAGAACTTTTGATCCAATTTTCGTTCAATCACTGTGCGTCGCGTGCAGCACCCCTCCGATCCGAAAATTTTCCTTCGAAAATTCGCTTTCTATTCATTTGGTTTCGTGAAAAATCGCTCATTTTTCGTGTAGAAAACAACCCGCTGCAAAGAGGGATAATGTTAGGAATCAACCTCTGGAAACCTCTGGAACCTTCTCGAATATTCCTTCATGGAACCTTGTAGAACTTTCTGGAACCTTCTTTGCTTTCCTGACTTGTCTTGTTGTCATTTGTATCATTGGTATCATTGTATTACCAATAGTCCTTTCTGGGAACTTTCTTCGAGTCTTGACAAGGAAGACTCTCAAAAGGTGTAAACAGTCTACTCTGAGTGAGTGAATGAAGTGGAGACGTGTGTTTGTGGGTGGTCCTTCTCCCCAACTTGGAGAGAAAGAGAAAACTCTGTTATGAATTATTGATAAATGATGATGATATACACGCTGTAATAGTTGCTAGGCAAGTGTGACCAGCACTGTTATGAATCACCCTCTGGAAACCTCTGGAACCTTCTAGAACATTCCTTCATGGAACCTTCTGGAACCTTCTGGAACCTTCTAGAACATTCCTTCATGGAACCTTGTGGAACCTTCTGGAACCTTCTTTGCTTTCCTGACTTGTCTTGTTGTCATTGGTATCATTGGTATCATTGTATTACTAATTGCTCTTTCTGGAACCTTCTTTGCATTCCTGACTTGTCTTGTTGTCATTGGTATCATTGGTATCATTGTATTACTAATTGCTCTTTCTGGAACTTTCTTTGAGTCTTGACAAGGAAGACTCTCCAAAGGTATAAAAGGGGGATGGGGGACCTGTCCCATCCCTCAAGTGAATTATTGTTTCCAATACAATCATCACTCCTCTCAGTTCCTTGCCATGCCTTGCCTTGTCCTGCCATGTTCCTGACATCATAATTCACTTCACCCTCTCCCACTACTCTCTGCCATCATGTCTGACCCAAACAACACCTTCCCTGATGCAACTGCCTTCCAAGCCTTGATGGACCAATTACAAGCCCTCTCAAGACAGACACACCAACTTCAAGAACAAGTCCTTCACCAGCAGCACCAGCTTCAACAACAACTTCACCAACAAGAACATCAAGCTCTTCCCCTGCCTCAAGCCAACCAAGCAAGAGAGCCCAAGGTTCCCAGCCCTGACAAGTTCACTGGGCTGGCCAAAGACCTTAGGAACTTCATGGCCACTGTGGAGAATGTCATCCTTCTCCAACCTTCAAGATTTCCCAGTGAGCAAGTCAAGGTTCTTTTCACAAGCACCCTCCTGTCTGGTCAAGCTCAATCATGGTACAGATCTCTCCCAAGCACACCCACCACCCTGCAAGAGCTCTGGGAGGGGCTGGAAGCTACCTTTGGTGACCCCTACGCATCTTGGACAGCAAGATCCAAGCTCAAGCATATCAAGCAAGGAAAGCAATCTTGTGTGGCCTACACCAACCAATTCAAGCAACTAGCCAGAGACTCTGGATACAATGATGCAGCTCTGATGGAGCTGTACCATGATGGTCTCCATGAGTCTATCCAAGACATGCTCTCCCAGTCTCTGCACATCCCTGAGACCTTGGAAGAGTACATTCTCCTTGCCATCAAGATTGACAACAGACTCTACTCCAAGAGGCTGAAGCAAAGACAAGTAGGAACTACATCAAGACCTACCCCAGTTCCTCAAGCTCTTACAGTTCCTGAACCCATGCAAGTGGATGCAGTTGAGACACTTCCTAAGGGTCCTCTGAGCCAAGAGGAGAAAACAAGGAGGGCCCAGCAGGGACTGTGTTTTTACTGTGGCTCCAAGGAGCATGCTGTCAAGGACTGCCCAAGGAAGAAGCACCCAAACTCCCAGGTCCAGGCTCACTGAGGGGCAATTCCCTGGACCCTCCTCCAAGCTGCCCCTGTTTCATCACCACCACCAGCACCACAAACACCTCAGATTCCAAGCCCCACCAACTCACCATGGATGTCAAGATTCAACTCTCACCCAAGTCAACCATCACAACCAAGGCCCTTATAGACTCTGGATCATCCTGCAACATCATTGATGCCACCCTTGCCAAGTCTTGTGCCATTCCCACCATCAAGAAATCCACACCCCTCAAGGTCCACTTTGCCAATCATGCTCTGTTCAAGGAAATCAGCCATGAAACCAAGCTAAACCTCCACATCCAAGACTTTCCACCATCCATGGTCAATCTGGAAGTATTGGATCTTGGCTCACCCACATTCTCTGTCATCCTGGGATTACCATGGCTGCAAGCCCAGAACCCTGCCATTGATTGGGTCACTGGTCAAGTCCAACCTCCACCAATTGGAACAGTCACCCAAAACTCAAGTCAAGCCCCCAAGTCTCATGCTCTCAAGCCCTTGATTCAAGATTCACAGCCAGCCAAGACTCAAGTTCCACAGTTCACAGTTCACAGTCAAGATTCAAGTAGAGCTCATAGAGCTCACAGTCATGGCCATGACTCTTGTTCACAGAACCCACAGTCAAAGATTCAAGTACCACAGTTCACAGTCCACATTCAAGATTCAAGTTCCACAGCTCACAGTCTTTGCCAAGAACAGAACTCTCAGTCAAAGATTCAAGAATCACAGTTCCCAGTCAAGAATTCAAGCCCCACTGCTGAAGAGCACAGGAACTTGGACCCATCAGACCTTTTGCTGGCATCCAAGCTACCAAAAGAATATCTCCCTTATGCTGACGTGTTTTCCAAGACCAAGGCAGACCTGCTACCAGCTCAGAGGCCTTATGACTGTGAAATCCCACTCAAGGATGAAACTTGCAGCCCACCTTTCAAGCCACTGTACCACCTCTCTCCACCAGAAGCCAAGGCCCTCCAAGAATACATTGAAGAAATGCTGAACAAGGGATTCATCCAACCTTCCAAGTCACCAGCTGGAGCTCCCATCTTTTTTGTCAAGAAGAAGGATGGGGGACTGAGACCCTGTGTGGACTACAGAGATCTCAATGAGATGACAGTCAAGAACCGCTATCCACTGCCTCTCATCTCTGAATTACTGGACAAACTGAGCCATGCAAGGATATTTTCCAAGATTGACCTCAGAGGTGCCTACAATTTGGTCAGAATTAAGCCCCAGGATCAATGGAAGACTGCCTTCAGATGCAAATACGGTCACTTTGAGTACTTGGTTATGCCCTTTGGACTTACCAATGCTCCAGCTATTTTCCAAGGCATGATGAATGACATCTTCAGGGATATTCTGGACCTTTTTGTCATTGTCTACCTGGATGATATCCTGGTATTTTCATCTGACACTGCAAGCCATATGGGACATGTCAAGACTGTCTTGGAGAGACTCAGACAGCATCACCTCTATGCAAAGCTGGAGAAGTGTGAATTCCACAAGACCTCCATTGAGTTTTTGGGGTTCATTGTGTCTGACAAAGGGATCTCCATGGCACCAGACAAGATCCAAACTATTCTTGAATGGAAGGCTCCAAATTCCATCAAGGATGTTCAAAGCTTCCTTGGATTTTGCAACTTCTACAGAACCTTCATTGCCAACTATTCTGCCATAGCCAAGCCTCTCACTGATCTCACCAAGAAGACCACCAAGTTTGAATGGACCCCAGCAGCAGAGCAAGCCTGGCTAGCTCTTAAGACAGCAACCACAAGTGCACCACTCCTTAAGCATGTGGATCCCTTGCTTCCCTTCACCTTGGAAACTGATGCCTCAGACTATGCCCTTGGCGCTGTTCTGTCCCAGCCAAGCTCTCAGGACCCCTCTGCTCCTCTGCATCCAGTGGCAAATTACTCCAGGAAGCTGAACAGTGCTGAGTGTAACTACACAGTCCATGACAAGGAGTTGCTTGCAATTGTGGAAGCATTCAAATTCTGGAGACACTACTTGGCTGGTTCTAAAGGCATCTCTGTCTATTCTGATCACAAGAACCTCACCTTCTTCAGGGCAAGGAGGTTGCTCAAGCAGAGGCATGCCAGGTGGGCTGAACTGCTCTCTGAGTATGACTTTAAGCTGTGCTATTCTCCTGGCCACCTTAACACTGTGGCTGATGCCCTGTCAAGAAGAACAGACCTTGCACCTGAAGGGGGAGATGGTTTCACCCCACCATCCAAGACACACCTTTCATTGCTTCCTGACAGTGTGTGGGCCCATGCTATTTCCAAGGACCCCAAGCCTCACAAGATTCAAATCAGCCAAGAAGAGGAAAAACTTGAGATACTCAAGACAAGGCATGATGCAGCAACAGCTGGACACCCAGGAGAGCACAAGACATATGAGCTTGTTTCCAGAGACTTCTACTGGCCAGGCATGAGGAAGTACATCAAGAACTATGTCAGCAGCTGTGAAACCTGTCAAAGAAACAAATCCAGCAGACACAAGCCCTATGGACTTCTGGAGCCCCTCCCAATTGCCATCAGCCCTTGGTCATCAATATCCATGGACTTCATTGTGAAACTGCCCCCATCCCATGGATTTGACTCTATCCTTGTTGTCATCTGCAGAAGGACAAAGTTGGCCCATTTCATCCCCTGCACTGAGAATATAGATGCACAAGGAACAGCAGACCTGTTTTTGCAGCACATATTCAGGCTCCATGGGCTGCCTCAGTCAATCGTCAGTGACAGAGGACCACAGTTCAGATCTCAATTTTGGAAAGCACTCACAGCAGCCCTTGGAATCAAGTCTCAACTGTCAACTGCTTATCACCCTCAGACTGATGGACAAACAGAAAGAACAAACCAGACTCTGGAGCAGTATTTGAGGTGCTATGTCAGCTATCAACAGGATGATTGGCCCACCCTCCTTCCACTGGCAGAATTTGCTCTCAACAATTCTCTCCACTCAAGCACCCAGCTATCTCCTTTCTTTGCAACCTATGGCTTCAATCCAAGAGGAGATCTTCTGGGACAAGAGACCCTATCCAATGTCCAAGCTCCTGCTGCGGCTTCACACTTACATAAGCTCAAGATCATCAACTCCTTCCTGGACTCCACCCTGAAGCAAGCCCAAGAAGATGCCTCAAGATTTGCCAACACTCACAGAATGGACCATGACCTTGCTGTGGGTCAGCAAGTTTGGCTTCTGAGGAAGAACTTGCAGACCAAAAGACCAAGTCCCAAGCTAGACAACCTCAAGTTGGGTCCTTTCAAGATCTTGGAGCAAATCAATCCAGTCACCTTCAAGCTGGATCTCCCTGCATCCATGAAGATCCACCCAGTTTTCCATGTCAGCCTTTTAGAGAAGTTTGTGGCCAATTCCATTCCAGGCAGAGTTGTTCCTCCTCCTCCTCCAGTTGAGGTAGAAGGTGAAGAGGAATTTGAGGTTGAACAAATCTTGGATGCCAAGTGGTTTGGAAGGACACTCAAGTTCCTTGTTAAGTGGAAAGGTTACTCAGATGCTGACAACACCTGGGAACCTGAGTCAAACCTCACTCACTGCCAAGACCTTCTGCTCAAGTTCAAGACCAGGTACCCCACCAAGTTGCAGAAGAGGCCTAAAAGGGGGAGATGATGTTATGAATCACCCTCTGGAAACCTCTGGAACCTTCTAGAACATTCCTTCATGGAACCTTCTGGAACCTTCTGGAACCTTCTAGAACATTCCTTCATGGAACCTTGTGGAACCTTCTGGAACCTTCTTTGCTTTCCTGACTTGTCTTGTTGTCATTGGTATCATTGGTATCATTGTATTACTAATTGCTCTTTCTGGAACCTTCTTTGCATTCCTGACTTGTCTTGTTGTCATTGGTATCATTGGTATCATTGTATTACTAATTGCTCTTTCTGGAACTTTCTTTGAGTCTTGACAAGGAAGACTCTCCAAAGGTATAAAAGGGGGATGGGGGACCTGTCCCATCCCTCAAGTGAATTATTGTTTCCAATACAATCATCACTCCTCTCAGTTCCTTGCCATGCCTTGCCTTGTCCTGCCATGTTCCTGACAAGCACAGGGTAAAAACCTCTCCTATATTATCTGCTTGAGCAGAGGAGGAGGAAACCTGTTGACACTGGACGGGGGTCAAAAAAGCAATGGGTAAACGTTTCTCCACTTCGGCAAATCATAAAAAGACCACTTTAAAAAGCAAACTCCTCTATAATTTATTAGCAAAACTTGTGCAAGCTGATTTGATCTGATTGAGATTATGTTAGTGCATATTTTTACAAAAGAGCAAGGCTGCCACTTGGCTGGGCAAGATTTTGGCATGATCCAGAATAAAGATATTAATATTGAGATGTTTCAGGGCAAGTCCCCTGTACTTTGTGTTCTACATACATAAAAAACATTTGCAGGAGTTTCCTTCCTTTATGAAGAAGAAATGCGCGAAGTTACATTGGGCATAAGCTAATTTTTTTTTGGGATGTTGTCAATGTGCTGAAAATGGGAAGCAAAGATATCAAATGTGGTACGTGCCACGGGGCCTAAAGGGTTAATAAGCAAATTTGGTCAAATATGCGAATATTTGCAATATTTGACTCAAAACAAATGCGGTTTACACTTTTTCGCTAACTGTTTGTCAGTTAGGGATTCGAAACAAACTACTTGAACCATGTTCGGCGGTTGCCAACCTTAACTTCAATCACTCTGGATTTGTTGCGCCACAAGTATGATCGGACCCTGATAGCCTCAGAATTGTTGAGTTGCTAGATCAACTTTCCAAACCCCCCATGCTGGCTCTGTCCACACCTGCCGGTACATCCGCATCAGTAGACTTCTCTACTTCTGCGACGCTACTGTCTTGTGACTTTACGCAGCCATGCAGCCTTTGCTGATCACAGCTGCACACAATGAGACAATTCATGGAAGTAGGCAAGCGAATGGCCAAACGTCTACTTTTCACTGGCCACGCCTCCAACTTGATATTCAACAATATATGTACAGACCTGTGATACCTGTCAACGTAATCGTATTGATGTTGTCAGGGATTCGGTCTTCTTCAATTCAGTGGTCCATTTGGTCCAGCAAATGTTTCTCACATAGGTGAAACGCGCAGCTTGTTCCGCCTCGATCGATCGCTGAGTCCAGCTTTCTCGCCCTCACCCTGTTTTACTGCTTTCTTTTTTGTTTCTCTTTTTTTTTTTTTTTCTTCTTTGGATCGTGGACCTGACTTGCCTTTGAATAGTACGAATTCAATAGATACGGGAGTGTTCCGAGACTTTTGGACAATAGTAGGCGCTATTACTGCCCCTTGTGCCGACCCTCAATCCTCCAAAAAAACAAAAATTAAGGAAAAGAAAAGGAAATGGAAAACGCGAGCCCACGCGCGTTACGTAAACCTCAATACAATAAAACTATCCCCCCTCTAACCACACCGAGGAACAATAAAAAAAATGTCAAGCCCTTCCAGCCCAACGCCAGCGCGGTCGCCAAAGTCGCCGCCGCCGCCGACGGGCGACTCTACTACCGACCACCCGGCCCAACCCGCGACAGCTTCACCCACGGCCGGCCCCTCGGCGCCCCCGGACCCGGGCGAGGGCGACGTGCAGCAGCAGCAGCCCCAACCGCCCCAGCCGTCGCTGCCGCCGCGCCGGCGCAACCGCATCCGCTCGCTCCTCGCGCAATCGTGGCAGGCGGTGGCCGCAGCAGCGCCGGCGGGCGGCGGCACGGCGGACGCGGTGGCCGCCCCCGCCAACCAACCGCCGCCGCCGTCGACCCCTCGTGCGCGGCACGCGTCCGCGGCACCGCAGATCACGGCGCGATCGCCCCGTGCGCCGCTGAGCGAGCTGTCGCCCGCCCCCGCCGCCCCCGCCGCCCCCGCCGCCGCCGCCGCAGCAGCAGCGCCGACGACGCGCGTCGCGCTCGCGGACGCGGTGGCGGCCGCGGTACGTGGCGCCGGCGGGCGGCTCGTTGCGGCGGCGGCGGCGGCCGTGGCGGGGGGGACGGCCGCGTCGTCGTCGCCGGGGTCCGTAGCTGGGTCCGGCGCGGCGTCGCCGTCGCTGTCTGTCGCTAGCGCGGGGGGTGGCGGCGGGGGCGGTCTGTTTCGCCAGCAGTTTCTCTTGAGCGGCGGCCAGCAGAGCCCGTTTGTCGGGGTGTTCAACAACGGCTGGATCGCCGGCAGCAACAACAATAATGTCAACAGCAGCAACAACAATATCAATAACAACCAGAGCACTACGGGGAGCAGCAGTCGAGGGAGCAGCGTCAGCCGGCACAACAGCAGCCGGCATAGCAGTACAAGCAACCTGCCGCTTCTAGCCGGGATCGCTGCTGCTGCAGCTGCGGCCGCCGTGGCAGCCGCCGGAGGGCGGAAGGGCGGCCGCCGCGTGCTGGAGCCGACAGCCGAGGAGGAAGGGAGCGGGGCGCCGAGCAGCGGAGCAGCTGGGTCCGGTGGTGGCGGTGGGGGCAGCAGCACCGCGTGGTGGTGGGCGGTGCGGCGCCATCGCGCAGGGCTAAGGGAGGAGGACACGGTAGAGACCGAAGGTGGGCCGGGCACGGCAGGGGCTGCTACGTGCGAGCCGGGACGCGACTCGGTGAGCAGCGCGGGGTCCGTGCGGCCCGTTGTCATTCCGCGCGCGCCAGGGCCGTTGCAGCTCGAACGCGACCGCGCCGACGACGTTTGGGGCCAATCTGGATCGAGCCACGCCGGCCTTGCGCGAAACCGGCGCGCGGACGGAGAGCCGGCGGCGGCGGCGGCTCGCGATCTGATGGCGGAGGCGGCCGGGCAGCGAACGCCGCCCCGCACGTCGGAGACGACGCTGCGCGGCTCGTCCACGTCGCTCGCCGCCGCAGCGGGGGGCGAGGGCAAGCTCCCGCGCCCTCGCCCAAGCGCAAAAGCGCACGACGCCAGCCAGTTGCCACCCTCGGCGGAGCACCGCTCTTCGGCTTCCGCGGCGCCGCCGCCGGGAGTCGATTTTGACTCGCTGTTCACCGTGCTGCTGGCCGACATTTCCAAATCCATGAAGGAGCTGCCCGACAGCGGAGCGCCCAGCGACCCGGCGGCGGCGGCGCCAAACCAGCCGCCGCCCCCGCCGCCGCACCCACTCGCCTCGACGAACAGCACGCTGAACAACCTCCTGGACCTTCAGGAGTCGCTCGACGCGCTCGCGCAGCGGCGTCGGCGGCAGCAGCAGCAGCAGCATCACCGCAACACAGTCGCGGGGATCGGTGCGTCGTGCGAGTCGGCACACGTCGGCGGCAGTGGCGGAAGGCAAGTGCGCGCAGCGACGGCGTCCGGCGGGTCTTCCGCGCGGCAGTCTCAGTGGACAAGCGGCGGCGGCGGCGGCAGAAGAAACCCTTTGCTGCGTCTCTTTTTTGTTGGGGCGGACCCGGCTTTGGCGGCGACGGCGAAACCAGCGGCCGCTGGACCGGAGGTGGGCAAGACGCCGGCGGTGCGGCCGCGGGAGGAGGCTGCGGTGCGTCCAGGGTCGCTGCGCCGTCGGATCCGCTCGCTCGACGAGCCGGTGCTCCGTGCGCCGGCGGCGGCGGCGGCGGGCAATCCATTCATTCTGCCGCGGGTACTGGAGCACGGCGCCGGCGGCGGCGGTGGTGCGAGCGGGACGGCCAGTCTCGTGCCCGCAGCAAGGGCGGGAATGTTGGTGGGCCGGCGGCCGCGTGTGGGGCGAGATGTCGCGGCGGCGGCGGCAGCGGCAGCGGCAGCGGCAGCGATGGATGTCGGTGCGTCCAGGACGGACGCAAAAGCCGCGACGGGACTTGGTTCGTCTGGCGCAGGAGAGCAGTGGTCAACGGGGCTTTCGGTTCGAGGGAGGTCGGCTTCTTCGTTGGTACCTTTCCCGACGCTTGCGTCGCCGTCTTCGAGCGGCCGTCTGCCCTTGCGAACTAGCGGGAGCAGCGGTTCAGCCGAAGGTTTGAGCGACAAGGTGCGCGATGAGGCGGAAGGGATGGAGATGACTCGCTTCGTGAAGGGCGTTAAGGTGCCGATGGCACCCAACGAGATTGGCATCAAAAGCTGGGAATCTTGGTGCGCGGAAGAAGGTATTATGTGAATAAAAATCATCATCATCATCATTTAGGGACGAAGGCGGTAGATAGGGGCCGGAAGCGCACAAATGCGAGGGACATTCAACAATTGTATTTGAAGCATAATCGAGCTAACTTGAGGACCGAACATTTCTGTGTGAGACTGCAGCTGGTGTGCAGGGCGATATTCTTCTTGCCCAGAATGCAAGTGGTCGAAATGGCCTGCAGGTGAGAAACTTTCTGGTGATCCCAGCAAGTGCAGCACAGAAATTGCTTCAAGAGTCAGAGAATCCTCTGTATGACCTACTTACTGTATACAATGTTAAACCATGTATTGTATGAATCTCAGATGCGCTGTGCTGGGCATATGCAGCATGCTGCGGTCCACCCAGTGAGGGATTGGTTCGGCGCCGTCCTGAAGAATTCCAACCTCTGTAGCGAATTTCGACTTAAGTGACCTCATTTTGAGCAATTCTTCGCATTTCCGAGCTTGTAAAACCATAACCCGCAATTTATTCCAAAGCTTCCCTTAATTTTTCCTGAATTGTCCCGAATTTCCCAGACTGTTTTCTCATTTCCTCCAAACTCGACTGCTGCTGAAGGTTTGGTAGTGACATGATGTGTCTTCGTTTTTTCCGTGTTTTGCGTTTTATTGTGATTTTGAATCCCTCCCTTTCACCATCATTGTTTTCATTTTCGCCCCTTGCCTTCCAGAACTTTTTCGTTTTGGAAAGGTGAATGTAACTCCCCAGCCTCTTCTATGCGGTGGCTACTATTTCTCCTGCGTGAAAGGCCGCTGCCAAAGTTATTTTCGACTTTCGACTTTGCCACCAGAACCTCCGGAGTTCGATCAGAGTGCACAAACCGCTGATCGGTCAATTTTGACGACTTCACCCACTCAAGCATAGTCGACGTCCCTGCTCGGCCAAATTTCATGGTTACATTGTACTCATGCGTAGCTCTGCTTCTTGGCTACGTCATATCCAAAGCTAAACTCCTCCGGTAACCAATCCCCAAGGCAAGGCGTTCAACCGACACCGCTGTGGTCATCCCTCTTGGAATCTGTCCACCACACCTGATGCTCCTCTGCAAAGTCGCTACCATTGGCAAAGTCGTTTATCGGGGCAGACTGGGAGGGTTCTGACGGGTGTTGCACACCTGTCTCAACCATGGACAGGCTTCATCCCTTTTGTACGCCCACAGGCTGCACTGAGAACTCTCCATTTGTCCACCTCCTCTGTAAACAGACTGCCTCATCTTGGAACGTGTAGAGACAGACAAGCTTGTTGGAGTTCGCTCCGAGCGTTGGTAAACTTTAAAGCCAACTTAGGGGTATGACTCAAGTGTACCATAGTAGCACGAGTGATGTGCTGAAGTGGTGTCAACTGGAGTGTCACGAGAGTGTGTCGTGATGCTGATGTCACGGATTGGTAAGTTCGATGTTGGTAGTTTGAGACATGTCTGTTACAATTATGGTGTTTTTAATGTTGGGTGTGTATCCAGTTGCTGCTGGGGGTTGCCCAGCTGTCCCCTTTCATAGCAGGGTGCCGGGAGCACAGTTGGGATGTAGAGGCACAACTTCGGACTCGGAGATGTCTGTAGCTTTTGACTATGGGCGTTGTTTGACTTTGGAGACGTTCAGGTGGCCCGGTTGGGAGACAAAGACACGCTGATGCGGCCAAAACTCCATGGAGTATGTGAGCAAAGAAGTTATCATGGCTCCAGATTAATTCCAATCACTTTGCTGGTGTAAAGCACAATGATGCGGCGCCCAGCCTGTCCAACACCAAATTTTGTGGGTGCTGGATCGGTCCCAGGCCACTTATTTAATCTTTGGTAGAGAAATGATGGCTTTTTGCGTCATTCCAGGGCCACTGGGAACTGCAGCTGGGACTGTGGAAAAGATAGCAGGGGCTGATTGGCCAAGCGTTCATAGGGGGGCCGGGTGGGGAAGGGGCCAAGGGGTCGGGCAAACTGTGTCAAAGACACGGAAGAAGAAGCAACTAGACTGCTCCTGCAGGCGGGCGAAACACCTGGCACCCGTGCCATGCTCCGCCAAGTGCAAGAGGGCGGTCGTGGAAAACAAAGCGTCCAACCCAGAGCGTGAGGCAAAGACGGAGAGGCGAATGAGACAGGGCGGTTGGGTTTGTAGACCCTCGTATCTTTCACGTGTCTCAAGACTCAACCACGCTTGCGCCTCCTGCTTAAATAAGAATCAAGCCGAGCCAGTGCTTGCGTAGGTCGTGTCTACAAGACCGAATCGTGAAAGAACACCTCGGCATCAACGGGAACGTGAAAATCCACGACCGAGAAGAGGTTTGTGTGGAAGGCGAGTTATCACTTGCAGTTGGAGAGAGAGAGTGTGTGTGCCAGTCGAAGACAGATCCATTCAAATCGAAAGAAGACTGCCGAAAATTCAACCCCCTAACAGAAAAAGTGGCGCCCTTGATTAGATTTTTCCAACCCCTGAGGATTAGGTTATAGTTTTAGTGGCGGCGAGTCTCTTCTCAGACATGAGAAGGTCGGAGGGCAGAGTTCTTCCTGTTTGGCTGACAAGTCAGTCGAAAGCTCCTCGGTTAGATTTTTTTTTTTTGTTTTTTTTGTGAAAGGGCTCCTTGGTGTGGGTTTGAGAAAAGTTTTCGTTGAAAGAAGTCGCCAAAGGATATATGAGAGAGGGGGAGAGATAGAGAGAGAGAGTGAGAGAGAGGGAGAGAGAGAGAGGGAGAGAGGGAGAGAGAGAGAGAAGACAAGCGCGAGGCGGTAGCAGGCGAACGCGTTGTGCAGATTGGGAGGATCGCCAGGCATCCATGATGGGGGGGATAGGAAATTTTGGGAGAGAGGTGCCAGAGATGGAGCGGGAGAGGGTGTGCGTGTGTGTGAGTGGGTCTGAGTGGGAACTAGCGAGCGGAGAGAGAGAGAGAGAAAGAGAGAGAGAGAGAGAGAGACAGAGACGGAGAGAGACAGAGAGAGTGTGCGGGTTGGCTTTGTGGGGACAAACCCCTGCCTCTGTCTGCGCGTCTGTCTGTTTTCTGTCTCTCGATGCATCTGTCTGTCTCCGTTGGCTTGGCCACACTCTCATTTTGAGACATTTTCGTGTGGGCAGAAACAAACAAAAAAGAAAAGACGGAAACACAAACAAACAAACAAACAAACAGGAACACAAACAAACCGCGGCTTCGCGTTCCCCCCCCTCGCACTCGCTCGCTCACCCAAACACGAAAAAAAAAAAAGAAGAAAGGAGCTTCCTTCCCCCCCACGCCCGGCCGGCCTTCAAGCTACCGTCGTCGTTCCACCCACACTACTACAACGAGCGCCGAGTGGGGCCTAAGCTCAGCCAAAGGGGTTGACGCAGTCGAGAAGCAGCTACCACAATTCCAAAAAACGGGAAAGAAGAAGCCGGCAGCCCACCCTACACGATCTTAATCAGAGCAAGAGGACAGCTCAAAGACGCAGCCTTCCAAGAGTAAGGAGTCGAAGACAGCTCGTGGACAGGAGTTCCAGTGCGCGAGGGGGCTTGTGGATGTGGATGTGTGTGTGTGTGCCTGAGCGTTTGGATGTGTCGGTGTGTGTGTGTGTGTGTGTGTGTGTGTGTGTGTGTGTTTGTGTGTATCGATCAAGCACACGGCGTGAACTAACCTTTCGCTGGCCCATTGCCAGTTCCTTTCGGAGAGTTGGTTTGGTCGCATCCTTGTTCGACGAGGCCAGGAGCACTCCAGCAGCGGAACACGACCGCACACGTCACGACTTTTTCGGTGAGATCAAATCGTCCCCAGCCGCTCCATCCCTTCCCCTCCTCCATTCGCTCCTTGTCTTGCTCCTTCGCTCAGCTCGACAAAAAGAGGTATCTTTTGCGATTTGCCAGCAGCAAGCCTTCAGCAAGCAGGAGTTCTCATCGACCTCACCAGCCAACCATTCAGGGAACAGAAGGCGGCGAGACCGGGAACTCAAACTTTTCATGGAAACATGGGATCCTGATTGAACTCTTCGATCGGGCGACGGCCAGGACAGCTCGATTGTGTGGTGCGGCGCTTTTCAGTGGTTTTGGGCCAAGCGGCTATAGTCAACAGCAGTTATTGTCGGCACAGCCCCCGTGGAAATTCGTACACAAAAAGTCACCCGCACACGGTTGCGATGGATGGATGCAACAACCAACCAACCAACCGACCAAACGCACCCCCCCCCCCCCTCCCCGCCCAACGATGTCTGGATTAACTCAACCAACCCGCCCAACTGCCTCTCTGATCAACCACACGGCAACTGACAAACTTAAACAATCGTTTGAAAAAAAAAAAAAAAAAAGGGGGAAAGGCGAAAAACTTGGGTACGCGACAACGACCACCTGGCTCTGAGCAACCCGTGGTCGACCAATCAGAGAGCTGATCGCAGAAGAAAGAACAGGAAAAAAGTGAGGACAACAAGGATTTCTCCCTTCTGTCTCTCTCTCTCTCTCTCTCTCTCTCTTTCTCTCTGTCTCTCCCTCTGTCTCTGTCTCGGTCCCACTCTCTCTCTCTTTCCCACTTAAACCAATCATACATAACTCCAAAAAAAATTGAGAGGAAATGCGAGGTAGGCAAGGAAGCAGACCCTCTTGTGCGGTCTGTCTCCAGCACTGTCGCTTTGATGCACTTTGTCTCCGCCCTGCTCTCTCTCGCGCCCTTTGGCGCTTTCCTGTCTGTCTCTTCTCTTCAGCTTGCCAAATCCCTGTCTCACTCCCTGTCCCCATCCCTCTCCTCGCCCCTCTGTCTGTCTCCGCCCCTTTTCCGCCCCCTCCGATTTTCCTTTGTCCAATTTTCTCCCTGCCCGCTCCCCGCTCTCTTCTGTGTTTCCGACGCCGCCGACGCAGGAGCAGCTGGAGACGCCGCTTCTCGACGCCGCCGCAGCGTTGCCTCCTAGCCAGTGAAACCAAATCCCCCCCGCCACCCCCCCAAAGCCGCAAGCCAGCGGGAGAGCAGGACGCCCGAGATTAAAGGGAGAAGGGCGATAGAGAGTAAGAAAGATTGTAGTGGCAGGCAGGCAGGTTCATCAGATCGAGAGAAGGGTCTGAACTATCCGCATCTCCTTCCCCAACCTCTTCGCAAATCCATCCTCACCCTCGGTTCATTTGTTACCTGCAGTCTCACCCATCGACCGACCCACAGCTAGATGCCCAAAAAGACCGCCGTCTCAAAGGCGGCCGCCGCAGCTCGATCCGCCGCTGCCGCCTCCGCTCTGTCAAAGTCAAACTCCCCACCAACAATTCCGCCATCTTCAGCTGCGTGTAAGGAACCCACACTATCAGAACCCGCTGCTGGAACGTCACCCTCCGCGCCTGTTAAATCTAGCGCGGATACTCAGTCAGCAGCCCCCTTAGAAGCAGCGCCTGTCTCATCGGCACCCGCCGCTGCAATGCCACCAGTTCCCACGTCAAAGAAGAAGAAAGGGGATGCATTGAAGCGGAGCGAATTGAACAGCCACTCCACGAAGAGCGTGAAGGTATGTTTCATTCAAAGCTTGCGATCTTGCTGAGCCTTTCTTTGTTCCCTTCTAGGCCCACGAATCGACCGGCGCCGCTTCTGTTCCAGCAGATAGCGGAGACAGCAACGTAAACAACAGCGATCAAAGTGACGATGAAACGCAGGTCGCACCAAACAATGGCGAATCGACCCCAGCCGCCAAGTGCTCCGTTCACTCGACACAGGACGTCTTCAGCCAAAGCGACCGTCCTGCCCCTCCTTCCCCTTCGCTCTCCGCAGGCCCATCCGACTCGTCCCCTCCCTCCATCTCGACCACAATTATTACACAATCCGCACCACCCTCCGTGCATCCCCATACGACGGGCTCGTCGGAAGCATCTGATGACTTAGTTAGGCATCACGTCGTCATGCGAGTCTTGATTTCCACGAAGGAAGCGGGGATTGTTATCGGTCAGTCAGGTGCGACTGTAGCAGAAATCCGCCAGCATACCAGTGCCAGAGTGACAGTATCGGACATGGTGAGCGGTGCTCACGAACGGGTTCTCACTGTCGCTGGCCCGCTCGACTCTGTGGCCATGGCATTTTCCATGGTGGCTACCCGGATCGCCGAGAAGCTGAAGCCCCATGATGGGTCAACCTCACGCAGCAGCAGTAGAATAAAGCATGATCGGTTATCGGGAAATGACGACGAGGACGATGTTGACGATGACGACGATGATGGAGGTGGGGGAGGGGGCAAGAGCCTGCCTGACCGACGAACCCTCGAACCTGCAGATGATGGATTGGAGGGCAGCCCCTCGACATTGACCGTTCCATCAGACATCCTCAACAACAACACCACCACAAGCCGCAGTCCCACTCCTGTTTTTTCCACTGCCCTCCCGAAAAACGAGCTTCCTGTGAAGTCCCGACCAATTTCCATTCGCTTCCTCATTCCCCATGTTAGAATGGGATCTGTGATTGGCCGTCACGGAATCAAGATTAAGGAAATTCAGGAGCTTTCTGGGTCAAGGATTACGGCGAGCGAGGAGCTGCTTCCAAATTCGACGGAACGTGTGGTCACGGTTACTGGTGTGATAGACGCAATCCACATTGCCTCCTATCATCTGGGCCTGGTCCTTCTGGACCATCCCGAGCGCACTACCGGGCTCCTGTACTACAAACCGATTCCTGGTTTTGTACACAGACCTGCTGTCGCAGCCTCTACAATCAACCCTGTCGCGACAGTGCTGTCGGCGGCCGGCCCAGTCCCTTTCCGTGGAACCACCGAGACTACTGGAGAGTCCCCAGAAGTCGGCCCACACTCGAACGCTGCATCAATGGGTGAATCATCATCGCCGTCCAACGGTCGTCGCCGTGGTGGGAATACGCAGCTAGGATCGTCCCCGTCTGCGGGTGTCCAAGTGCCTTACGGAATGTATCCCATTCAAGTGTTCCACGGAGTTGCCCCCGGAGCGGTAACTCCCACAACATATTACGCGCCGATCCCCGCCGCCTACCTTGGCCAGGCAGGCTACACAGTTGGCGCTCCGGTCCTAGTTCAACACCCCATCGCTTCCATTGCAACCCCGCAAGTGGTGGTACCCCACCATGGCGCGCTCCCATCACATAATCTCCCTTACCGATCCGGCCAATCTCCATCGCCTGTGAACTCATTTTACTCTGCCTATCCCCAACCTCCCTTCGCTATTGTGAACGCGAACGCCGCTTTACCGTCACGCTCGCCATCGCCTCACACGAGCGGTCGGCCTCAGCAACAGTTTGGGCGCCATAATGGCGGAGGTGCTAGCCGCGCTGGCCTCTATACTCAGCCGCAAACGCCAACTCAACGACACGGTAGCACCTATCAGGGACCTGCACGACTCACAAATGCCGCCCAAAGGCGATCATTCGGTGGACGAGGTGCCTCGCGATCCTCTACGCCAAACCCTGTTGTCCAGGACAAAACAGGTGTGTTTTCCCACCCGCCTATTTATTGGTGGTTGCTGACTTAACTGTTTAGATTCAGGAATTGCCAGCTCTGCGTCATCGGCAATTTCATCGGACGAGGCTGCCGGCTCCAATTCACTAGAGTACTCGGCCAACCGTGGAGCGGACGAGCTCAAAGGCATCGTGGAATCAGCGTGCGAGACTGGCGGTAGCGGAGGCACAAACGGAATCGATGCTCGGCCTCCTTCAGCCCTCAACGGTGAATCTTACCCCAAAGAACCAAGTTCCTCTTCTCGACCTCCCTCCTCCGCTGCTTCATCTGTCCATTCATCCGCTGCGGAAAGCACCCACACCACAACTCTTCCTCCCTCATCTGCCTCGGCGGGAGATGCGAGCAAACCAAAGCACGTCTTCATCCCCAACGCTTTGGTGGGCGCCGTAATCGGCAAAGGCGGCTCGCGCATCAGTGAGATACGACAAGCGTCAGGCTGCTACATAAAGATTGGGGAATACGGCTCATCTGCGTCAATTCAGGAGGTGCTTGCGGCGGGAGGCATTGTGGGGGGAAGCGCCGACTCATCCATGTTTTCAAGTGACGCTCAGACAGATGAGAATGGTGCCGGCGCGGCTGCGGCTGAAGAAGAGGACGGCGCGGCAGCATCCTCAGGACTTGGCGGAAAGCGCAAGAAAAAGAAGAAGGCGAACGGTGTCAAGACTTCCGGAGGAGGCAGACTTTTGACGATTACGGGCTCCCCCGAGGCAACCAAGGTGGCGCTTTTCATGCTTCAACAACGGTTAGAGGTCGAGGGAAAGCGTCACGCACCTGGAAGCCGGCGGTGGTAACACCTGATGAGCGGCGATTTATTTCGATATTCGAGTTTTGCAAGTGTCGGCTGAGGTGTTTTGCGGATGATGGGCCTTTATTCTGTTGACTGTTCTGAAGAGGAAGAGATATTAGTCCCCCATTGTGAATGGTTGCTGGAGGCTGCCTCCAGAGCGCGACCGTTTCATCCCAAGTCTCCCTCTTCTGTCACGTTGCTTTCTCTCCGTTCTCTAAGTTTACTTTTTTTAATGGGGTACACCCTTTAGACAGTATGGAAGGGCGCTTGCCCTTTCTGGATTTCGTTCTTTCCCGTTTGCTTCCCTATACCTCTTTTGTGGGTAAGGGTGGGGGAAAGGTGCTATATAGGAATTGAGGGCGAAGTGATGCGTCCGTCCTCTTGATCCCTTCCCCCGACCTTTCCCCGTTACCTTCCGCTCTACGTGACCTTCTTGTTTTTTGTGTTCTTGACGGTATGTTCCTTCTTTTGTTTTTCTTCCTCGGCATTCCTGTCCATCTGCCCCCTTCTTACCACCATCCTCGCTTGCCTTTCAGAACGCATACGGGGGAAGTTACCAAATCCGGCAGCTTTCAGGGGGGGTTGGTGGTCAAACTTTCGATCTCCTGTTCAAAAGTGTCCGCCCACCCACATGTCTCCCTATTTGTGCCCTCTCAACCTCCGCCCTCCACGTAAACCCTCTCAGACAAGGCTCGTTTTGCGAGCCTTTCGTTGGTCCACCTTCCTTTTCTTGTTTCTTCTTTCCTACTCCCTTGTTTCCGTCCCGTCTTTTCTTACTTCCTTTTTGTCCGCCTGTATTCCTAAACGCCGTTTTGCCCTCGGCTCAAACCCCCACCCGTTTGCGTTATCCCCTTTCCCTCCCCTCACTGCCCACCGGGTGGATATGGGAACGGCACACAAAAAACAGTCACCTGACCCCGAGCGCCCCTCTCACCGCCCACTATATTTTGTCTCCACACCATGCCTTTCCCCCCGTGTTATTTCCTTCGTCCGTTTTCTCTCTTTCTTCCTCTCACTCACTCACTCTCTCTCTTTCTCTCTTCAACATCGACGCCTCGGTGTTGGTCTTTTTTGATCCTGGCGGGTGGTTTCTGGAGGTTCCCAACCCGCCCTATCTGTTTTGATTCTTTCCTTTCCTTTTCTTCCTTCCTTCGTCGTCTCTTCTCCCGCCCTCAACTTCTGCTGTCTGCTCGCTACCGATCCGTCGTTTTTTTGCTGTGGTTTCTTTTTTCCTCCCGTTTTTTTCCCCCCTGTTGTGTTTTTTTTTCTTTTGTTTTTTTTTTCTTGTGAGGAGGAATCAGAGAAGCAGAAAGAAGAAAAAAAAAAATGAAAAGTTTAAAAAATACTCAACCGTCGACGAGGGTGCGAGGGCTCTACACAGGGATTAGAGTCCCCACTGGAGTTATGCTTTTTAGCCCACGCGCATTGGGGCTTTCGCGTACAACTTCAAGTAAATCCACGGAGGCGCCATCCCTTCCTCATACTCAATTGCCTTTCTGTGAGCGAAAAATCAACCCAAAGTGAGACATGTCAAACAGTTGGCTTTCCATTCATTCGCTTATATGAATTGCCATGTCAAAAGAAGGTTTTTCTTCAGAAAACGTTTTGCCAAGGTTTATGCAATGGGAGGGCTAATCGAACTCAGCTGGGTCACAACAACATTTATGAGTGGGCAAGGACTGGGTCGGCGTCAACGTCTTGTCAGTGGTTCCGGGCTTTTTTTTTTTTTTTTTTCCTTTCTCTTTTTTAAAGGAAAACTGGTCCGTGTGGCCACCAAGTGCAATTCACCTTACCAATCATAGAAATACCCCACCCTCCCACCCCAAAACACCTTAGGTTGATTACCCCTTTCAAATGAAGAAGAAAAAACAAGCAGTACAATAGGTTAACCCATTAAGCCCTACAGCCAAAAACCTACCAGTACGACAGGGGTGGCCCACATTCAACAGCCGATACTGTCATGTTATGAATCACCCTCTGGAAACCTCTGGAATAACACAGAATTTTAGGATGCACCGATGTGGCCTCAAAGCTGTTGGTGATTGCACCTGGCTTGTCAAAAGGGCACCACCAGACTTGAGGCGGTGTGGAGTGAGTTAGCTCGTTTAGAGCATGTGCCCACTTCTTGTTAAGAGCAAAGAGCCCAGTACGAAAGGGGTATCAAACTGGGGTAGAGCTTGAAGAGTTTTGCAGGTCATGGTAGAGGGTATGATTCAGGTAACAGTAATAGTTTTTATTTGTTTGTACTCAAATGTTGAGAGCGAGCAGGCAGATGTGATCAGGATTGTCAGGAACAGGGCAGGACAGGACAAGGCAGATAAGGAACTGAGAGGAGTGATGATTGTATTGGAAACAATAATTCACTTGAGGGATGGGACAGGTCCCCCATCCCCCTTTTATACCTTTTGAGAGTGTTCCTTGTCAAGACTCCAAGAAAGTTCCAGAAAGAGCAATTAGTAATACAATGATACCAATGATACCAATGACAACAAGACAAGTCAGGAAAGCAAAGAAGGTTCCAGAAGGTTCCACAAGGTTCCATGAAGGAATGTTCTAGAAGGTTCCAGAAGGTTCCAGAAGGTTCCATGAAGGAATGTTCTAGAAGGTTCCAGAGGTTTCCAGAGGGTGATTCATAACATCATCTCCCCCTTTTAGGCCTCTTCTGCAACTTGGTGGGGTACCTGGTCTTAAACTCGAGCAGAAGGTCTTGGCAGTGAGTGAGGTTTGACTCAGGCTCCCAGGTGTTGTCAGCATCTGAGTAACCTCTCCACTTAACAAGGAACTTGAGTGTCCTTCCAAACCACTTGGCATCCAAGATTTGTTCAACCTCAAATTCCTCTTCACCTTCTACCTCAACTGGAGGAGGAGGAGGAACAACTCTGCCTGGAATGGAATTGGCCACAAACTTCTCCAAAAGGCTGACATGGAAAACTGGGTGGATCTTCATGGATGCAGGGAGATCCAGCTTGAAGGTGACTGGATTGATTTGCTCCAAGATCTTGAAAGGTCTCAACTTGAGGTTGTCTAGCTTGGGACTTGGTCTTTTGGACTGCAAGTTCTTCCTCATGCCTGGCCAGTAAAAGTCTCTGGAAGCAAGCTCATATGTCTTGTGCTCTCCTGGGTGTCCAGCTGTTGCTGCAACATGCCTTGTCTTGAGTATCTCAAGTTTTTCCTCTTCTTGGCTGATTTGAATCTTGTGAGGCTTGGGGTCCTTGGAAATAGCATGGGCCCACACACTGTCAGGAAGCAGTGAAAGGTGTGTCTTGGATTGTGGGGTGAAACCATCTCCCCCTTCAGGTGCAAGGTCTGTCCTTCTGTGCTCATCAGCAGTGGGGCTTGAATTGTTGACTGGGAACTGTGATTCTTGAATCTTTGACTGAGGGTTCTGTTCTTGGCAAAGACTGTGAGCTGTGGAACTTGAATCTTGAATGTGGACTGTGAACTGTGGTACTTGAATCTTTGACTGTGGGTTCTGTGAACAAGAGTCATGGCCATGACTGTGAGCTCTATGAGCTCTACTTGAATCTTGACTGTGAACTGTGAACTGTGGAACTGGAGTCTTGGCTGGCTGTGAATCTTGAATCAAGGGCTTGAGAGCATGAGACTTGGGGGCTTGACTTGAGTTTTGGGTGACTGTTCCAATTGGTGGAGGTTGGACTTGACCAGTGACCCAATCAATGGCAGGGTTCTGGGCTTGCAGCCATGGTAATCCCAGGATGACAGAGAATGTGGGTGAGCCAAGATCCAATACTTCCAGATTGACCATGGATGGTGGAAAGTCTTGGATGTGGAGGTTTAGCTTGGTTTCATGGCTGATTTCCTTGAACAGAGCATGATTGGCAAAGTGGACCTTGAGGGGTGTGGATTTCTTGATGGTGGGAATGGCACAAGACTTGGCAAGGGTGGCATCAATGATGTTGCAGGATGATCCAGAGTCTATAAGGGCCTTGGTTGTGATGGTTGACTTGGGTGAGAGTTGAATCTTGACATCCATGGTGAGTTGGTGGGGCTTGGAATCTGAGGTGTTTGTGGTGCTGGTGGTGGTGATGAAACAGGGGCAGCTTGGAGGAGGGTCCAGGGAATTGCCCCTCAGTGAGCCTGGACCTGGGAGTTTGGGTGCTTCTTCCTTGGGCAGTCCTTGACAGCATGCTCCTTGGAGCCACAGTAAAAACACAGTCCCTGCTGGGCCCTCCTTGTTTTCTCCTCTTGGCTCAGAGGACCCTTAGGAAGTGTCTCAACTGCATCCACTTGCATGGGTTCAGGAACTGTGAGAGCTTGAGGAACTGGGGTAGGTCTTGATGTAGTTCCTACTTCTCTTTGCTTCAGCCTCTTGGAGTAGAGTCTGTTGTCAATCTTGATGGCAAGGAGAATGTACTCTTCCAAGGTCTCAGGGATGTGCAGAGACTGGGAGAGCATGTCTTGGATAGACTCATGGAGACCATCATGGTACAGCTCCATCAGAGCTGCATCATTGTATCCAGAGTCTCTGGCTAGTTGCTTGAATTGGTTGGTGTAGGCCACACAAGATTGCTTTCCTTGCTTGATATGCTTGAGCTTGGATCTTGCTGTCCAAGATGCGTAGGGGTCACCAAAGGTAGCTTCCAGCCCCTCCCAGAGCTCTTGCAGGGTGGTGGGTGTGCTTGGGAGAGATCTGTACCATGATTGAGCTTGACCAGACAGGAGGGTGCTTGTGAAAAGAACCTTGACTTGCTCACTGGGAAATCTTGAAGGTTGGAGAAGGATGACATTCTCCACAGTGGCCATGAAGTTCCTAAGGTCTTTGGCCAGCCCAGTGAACTTGTCAGGGCTGGGAACCTTGGGCTCTCTTGCTTGGTTGGCTTGAGGCAGGGGAAGAGCTTGATGTTCTTGTTGGTGAAGTTGTTGTTGAAGCTGGTGCTGCTGGTGAAGGACTTGTTCTTGAAGTTGGTGTGTCTGTCTTGAGAGGGCTTGTAATTGGTCCATCAAGGCTTGGAAGGCAGTTGCATCAGGGAAGGTGTTGTTTGGGTCAGACATGATGGCAGAGAGTAGTGGGAGAGGGTGAAGTGAATTATGATGTCAGGAACAGGGCAGGACAGGACAAGGCAGACAAGGAACTGAGAGGAGTGATGATTGTATTGGAAACAATAATTCACTTGAGGGATGGGACAGGTCCCCCATCCCCCTTTTATACCTTTTGAGAGTGTTCCTTGTCAAGACTCCAAGAAAGTTCCAGAAAGAGCAATTAGTAATACAATGATACCAATGATACCAATGACAACAAGACAAGTCAGGAAAGCAAAGAAGGTTCCAGAAGGTTCCACAAGGTTCCATGAAGGAATGTTCTAGAAGGTTCCAGAAGGTTCCAGAAGGTTCCATGAAGGAATGTTCTAGAAGGTTCCAGAGGTTTCCAGAGGGTGATTCATAACAAGGATCTGGGATGATGCTTCTCTGGAGCTCCCCTTTTATATTGCAGGTGGTCTCAGGAATCAGACTTTGATGATACCCTTTTAGCTCTGAGATAGAGTTTATCAGGAGGCAGGCATGACATCATTGTTACATCATGCTAATTTGGCCAGAACTTGCATGGAGTTATGTGTGCAAAGAAGGAAGTCAGGCTCCCTGTCAAGCCCCTGTAATCATTCCGTGAAGCACACTGATGTGATGTGGTCAAATAGACTGAGGATCGAAATTACCTCTTGTAAACAGTCTACTCTGAGTGAGTGAGTGGAAGGAGTGAATGAAGTGGAGATGTGTGTTTGTGGGTGGTCGTTCTCCCCAACTTGGAGAGAAAGAGAAGAACTCTGTTATGAATTATTGATACATTATGATGATATGCACGCTATAATAGTTGCTAGGCGAGTGTGACTGGCACAGGGTAAAAACCACTCCTATATTATCTCAGGAAAACTGTTAACACCAGGTTTCTGTTCCACTTAATACTCAGAGTATTTGTCAACAGTGCAAGCCAGCGCCTGGGTGTGCATTGGCGGTGGCTCGCTCTTCCATTGGCATCGTGAGAACAATAACTGGCTGTCACAATAGGTTCAGGTCCGTCTTGTGCCTCTTGCTGCTAACAAGTCAGTTCTGCCTAACACCTCTTCGCACTTACACAGTGTCAAAGAGTAGGAGAAGTGTAGACAATGCTGGGGACCAGCCTGAATGCCATCTGAACTCATTTTTAATTTTTTGCTCAAGTCCAAAACCACAGAATTTTGAGGCAAAACTTGCAAAACTCATAAGTACGGGCAGAGGCTTAAGTAGGTTGTTGCTTGAGTGCAATCAGGAGAGTATTGGCAGGTTCGTGTATGTTTAGTTTTCAATGGCGGAGCTAGATACACTTCAACAGCAGAAAACGACATTACAAACAAATGCTGGGTAAGGTTTCAATCGACATGTTATCACGACATTTGTCCTCCTAGAGTTATTGTGTCACCTATCCCAAATGGAACATTCCTGCGCATCGTTATCGTGGTACTGTGGTCAACTTGTGTAAAGCAAGTGCCCAAAGCATCAATACGCCATTTTAAGAAGACAGGAAGCCTGGAAAAAGCTTTCAGCCTACAATTCACAATGTTTGGTTGGGGCAACAAAACGTTGTGCAGAGAATTGTTGCGGTTTGTTGCAGGACTTCACAAACATTGTGAATTCAGCTTGGTCTTCCTCAGTTTCTCACCCAGGATGCTTTTCATTTGTTGACAGCTGGCTCAACTCCACCAAGTAAATTGACATTCTGGAAGTGGAGTTGGAAGGTTTTCTGGACCACATGGATAGGAAAATGGACTCTCAAAAGGATGTGACTGCCAACGTCATCTATCAGATAATCAGCAAGACAATGCAGCAGCTCACAAAGCAGTGAAAGTGGGACAATTGTCCCAGAAAGTGGATTGGGCCCAGACCCAAACGCAATTTGGAATCTCTGGGAACGCCTGAAGCTAAAAGTGCAAAAGGATCGCCCATTTGGGAATTCCAGCTTTGAATCATTCGTTTCTTCAACGTTTTATTGAAAGTATGCCAAGGAGTGGATAAAGGGTTTGAACTGGCACCAATTTTTGTTTTTTTTTTTTTTTTTTTTGATTTGTCCAAGTGCATGGTTTCAAATTCCCGCAAATTTTTTTTTCCTTTTTTTTCTCCTTTATTCATAACACTGGGGGAAATGGGTCCAGAGGCCAGCTCCGTCGCACAAACCCCCGACGGCCCTCCTCTGCCCCAACCACGAATGGGCTCACGAGGGCGGAGCACCCATTGTAAGAAAGCAACGCGCTACCGATTGAACAAAAAAAAAAAAAAAAACGATGGTGTGGGGGGTTGCCGCTGATAGAGTAGTCTGTGGAAGAGATATAGGGAGATTTGGCCGGCGGGGTGGCTGGGCACCACGAAAACAGCGTTGGACAAGTAGAAGCGCGAGAGATGGGAAAAGGGGGAGATGGGTACCAAGCCAAAAAACAAGGGAAAAATAGAAGAACAAAAAGAGAGAGAAAGGGGGGGAAAAAAGCGGAACGCAGCCGTGAAGTGGGGTACAGAGTGGAGAAATGGCATTGAGAAACTGTAGCAAGGTCAAAAGGGCGGAGGAGGGCAAAAAAAAAAAAGGAAAAGGGAAAAGGTGCGACCAACACAATAGGATTTGCGCATCGCACAGACGCACGGGTGAAAAAAAAAGGAGAGAAAGAGAGAGGCGACGAGAGATAAGGAATCACCCAGAACAGAACAAAACGGGGATACCCAACCGACAAGAAGGAACAAAGATAAAAAAAAAAAAAAAAAAAAAAAAAAAAAAAAAAAAAGGCGGGTGGTGGTGAAGATTAGAAATATCCGAGTACGGAAAATGGTGGGGGAAAGGTAATGCGACTCAAATGCCAGCGAGGGAAAACGTGAATCGAGAAGAGAAAGACTGTACCGGTCCAAAGAACATCCATCAGTGAAACTAAGACGCATAAGGAGGGAGAGGGTCACGCAAAAAAATAGAAACTATTGACAGTACGCATACGAATCTAATAAGGATGTCCGCCGGGGGGAGAAACAGAGAAACATAAGGCACGCGACCTTGCAACTGATGCGTGAGTACGCAATTGGGCTCCGCGGATAAGGGGGTGGTTGGGTGGGGGGGAAGCCGAGAAAGCTAAACTAGTAAGAGGGACAAAGAGGGGAAGCGTGGGCGCAAACCGCATGTCCAACCAAACGGCTGTCAATCTTTTAGCTAAAAGCCCCAGCGCGGCTCGTCCAGCAAACCCCCTCTTTGTCGACGCCCCATTTACGCTCTCCACGCGCCCGCCCAGTTACAACTTTCGACTTCGTCCTCAGCCTTTCGCCCTCCCAACCCGAAACATCATATTCTTCCAACCACGGCACCTTCCCCCCTCCACTCCGCAGCCAGCTTTCGTCGGCCCTCTGATTTTTCCCCCGGACAGATCAGTTTCTTGACGACGCCAGGCTGCTCCGGCGGCTCACAATTGACTCGCGGTACTTGGAATCCGCCAACGCCTGCGTGGCGGCTTGATCGAGTGGCGCGACGCATGCGAGCGGGAAGGCGCCCCGCTGCCCGTCGATGATGCCGTGGCCCCAACCGTCGTCGAACAGGGCGGTCACGGTTACTGAGTTGGGAAGAGCGGCGGAGTGAAGGGATGAGGAATTAGAAAAAAACGAGGGTCAGCGGAGGTTGCCTGAAGTGGAAATCTGCGGAATGGAAAGGAGCGGCAGATTGTGAGACTCAACTGATTTTGCCCGGCTCGAGGGTCAGCTCGTCCGGCATTCCAGAAGTGTAATCGTACACGACGCGCATCTTGAACAGCCCCGTGCTCATGCCATCGTCGTCGCCGTCCACCGTGCCCTCGACATCCGTCTCTGTGGCCGGCGGAGCAATCGAGCTGAGCATGCTCTGAACCTGACGCTTCGGGTCCGAGTCCGCCATCGACGGGTCGACGGACAGCATCGACATTTGGCCCTTGCCCGTACTGCCTTCGTTGTTGTTCGAGGACGTGTACACCGTGCCTCCCGCAACAGCGTTGCCAGCGGCAAGGACGCGCGCCGCAAAGTCGTCGGAGCTTCGCCACGAGGATTCGGTGTACATGGAGCTGGAATTTCCGGGGATCTGGAGGTTGTTGTTGGGCACTGCCATTTGCTGCTGCTGTTGCTGCTGCATCTGCTGCATCTGCTGCATCTGCTGCATCTGCTGTTGCGGAGACATGTATTGCTGCTGCTGTTGCTGCTGTTGCTGTTGAGACATGTACTGCTGCTGGAATTGCATTTGCTGCTGCTGCTGATCGTTACCTCGCCAACCAATCGGCTGCAGATCCTGTTCATTGCTAGAACGTCCATTCCCAGCGAACGGGTCGCCTCCGTAACCGTAGTCCTGTTGCAGCTGCTGTTGCTGTTGCTGCTGCTGCTGACCCAAGTTGACGCCAGGAGAAATGGCAGGGAGAGACACTGGGTCAGGGAGGAAAGAGAAAGCACGAGAATTGTTTGACGACTGGGAGCCAGCCCCGGCGCCCGTCGAGTATCCACCAGCCGGCGCAGACAACGGGGCTTGGTAGGGATAGAACTGAACTTCGCTCCCCGGAACCCCCGCGCTCTGCATCATGGGCATGGGTTGAGTGGCCACGAACGGGCTGCGCATCGAGTTGGGGTTGCTCAAGTTCTGGAAGCTGCCCGCCCCACTTCCGCCGGGGCCGTACAAATCCTCGCGGCTGTTCAACGTGTTGTATCCCTTGACGGCTCTCGCGCTTTGAGCGGCCCTGTCCGCCCTCCGCTTCGCATAGATGAAAATACCGATACTCAGAACAATAACAAAAACGGTGACGCCGGCAATGGAGGCGCCAATGATAATCGTCTTGTTGGACGTGTTTCCGGTCGTGTTCGTGGCGCCCGTCTGAGCACCTCCCGCGTTTGCGCCGGTGGTAGCGGAAGCCGGCGTCGTTCCAAACCCGGCCGGGAACAAGTACTGCGTAAGAGTCGAGCAGCAGGCATCATTGTTGTTGTTTGCTTTGCAAAAGGCCTGAGCGTCGGAGAACAGCGGAAAGCCGCATTGGGTGGCCTCAGACACAACCGCGGTGATGCAGTTCGTCGTCGGAAGCAGGTCGCAAATGGACTGGTACAGGCTCAACGTGCTCGCACGCTGCCCCGTGGTGTCGGCGGCATTGCAGAAAGCGGTGGTCGCGAATATGTTTGTAATGGCTTGCTTCGCTAGAAGGCAGGAGCTTTTGCACACCAAGGTATTTGGAGATGGCGCAGGGCACGCGTTGGTCGCCTGATCCTGCGATAGAACGAGAAGAAGGGCCTGATAGAAACTGTAATGGTAGCGTTGCATGGTTCCGTCCCAATTTGGGCAGTCGTAGGTGGACCTGGTTTTGAGACAACAGATGTAAATCAGCCTGCACCCTCTACCGTTCCCCTCCTCCACCGTGCCGGAAATGTAGTGGGACACGAACCTAAAACCGGCCTGGTACGTAACATTTGTATCCAGCCTCGCATTGAGAAACATGTCGAGCGTTGCGGTATTCGAGACATCCGTTCCCAGGAGTATCGAGTAACCGTTAAAATCGGGCATTAGCTGAGAATTTGCGATTGTGAAACAGTTTGCGGGGCTGACGACGGGAACCACCGCTGCCGGCAGCGGTGCGGGATCGGCCCCTACTGGTTCCACAACCATAACCATCGCTGCTGCTGCTGCTGCTGCCGCCACTGCGACGGCATGGATGAGCCGGCGGCAAGAGGGAGGAGACGAGACCATCTCGGCTGTTACAGAATGTCAACGATTTGCCAAGACTTTTTCTGGGTCGAATCTGACGAGAACGCCAAGGTGGCAGCCGAAAGTTGACAACAGAGACGAAGGGCGTATGACAATCCGGGTGTTTGCGTTTCCGAGGGGTTGACGCAGCGGATAAGCGGATAAGGCCGAGTCGAATGGTCACAGCCTCGCACAAAAAGTGGCAGGGGGGGGCGACGAGGCAGTAAGACTGGCGCCCAGCTGCAGAAACCAACGACTGTGGCTGCCGATTCCGCTGCCGCCGCCGCTGCTGCTGCTGCTGCTGCTGCTGCTGCTGGGGCTGGGGCTATTAGCGCACTCTTTCTGGGGAACGGGGGGAGCCGGGGAGCACCGTCAGCAGCGTCGGCGGCGGGCGTCGGCGGCGTCGGCGGCGTCGGCCGTTTGTTAGTTGTTGGTGATTGATGATGAAGCTGTTGATGATGATGTTGATGACTGAATGAACGATGATTGTTGCGGCCAATGTCCCTGGCTGGCAGACGGGCACAGACCGTCCGACAGAGGGAGAGACAGAGACAAAAGTCTTGGAGGTGCCGCCACATATAATACCCAAAGAAAGAAATTGTGGCCGCATTTTTTTTTGTCTCACCGCCCCCACTGTCTCTCTGTCTCCCTCCCGCCACGAGGCCAGTTTTTCCCCTTGCAATCAATGGGCATAAAAAATTCGCTCCTCCTAATCCGTTCATCTGAGAGACAAACAAACGCCTGTCTATTCCCAAAACCGAGAGAGAGAACCAAAAAAAAAAAAAAAAAAAAAAAAAAAAAAAAAAAGGGCACAATGAAATGAATCAGGCCGGGGAAGTACAGAGAGAAAAGAAAAAAAAAACAAACTACCTGACAGAAAGTGGGGCAGTTTGAGTTGTGTGCAACAGCCATTTCGAACCGCGCGCGCCTTTTTTCCCAAACAAGTGGCGCGGGCCTCATTTCCGGGGCTCAGGGGCGTGAGTAAAGAAAAGGTGGGGAGAGATTGAGAGAAACAGAAAGAGAGAGAGAGAGAGAGAGAGAGAGAGAGAGAGAGAGAGAGAGAGAGAGAGAGAGAGAGAGAGAGCCCTTCCTCCCTTCACGCCAGCTCAACGTCCTCGGCAAGTTTCCGAAGGTCGAGCAGGTGCCGCATGGTTGGCCGGCCGTGCGGGCAATTCTGAAAGCGCGCGCGAACGGGGGATAAATAAAAAAAGATCATTGGAAGAATGGAAAACAGAAAGCAGAAACAGAAAAGAAAAAAAAAATTATCTCGCCCGCTTGTTTTTTGGGCAGTCCTCAGCCAGCCTCCCCTCACCCACCCATCCCCAGCCAGCCAGTCAGTCACAACTTACCCAGGGTTGGTCCAGCTCGGCCATGTGTCGAACAATCTTTTGGATCAAAACAAGTAGAGTAAGAATAGAATAAATATAAATAGGTCCCCCTCTCCCTCTCCCCATACCCGCCTTTACCTTGGCCATTTGGCTCAGGTCCAGAGGATCGCCAATCATGACCGACTTTCGGCACGCCTGCGACGCCAGCATCGACAGCGCCTTGGCGCACCGCACGTTCTCGTCGCTGCTCGACTCGGAGATCCGGTGCACCAGGTCCTCCAAGTCTTTTTTTTTTTCGGTTGAGGTTTCGTGGTTCGTTTTTTTTTTTTTTTTTTTTTGTTCGTGGTCAGCATTTTGGTCGGGGTTGGAGGGTGGAGGGAGGGTAAAAGTACCTGCGGCGTTGAACGACACCGACTTGTGCTGAGGGATCGCCACGAGGATCAGCCGCCGACCGGGTGGCGCCGATTCGTTCACCTCCAATTCGAAACCGTTTTTCCTTTCAAAGACCGGCCAAACACAAACGAACAAAAAAAAAAAAAAAAATTGTTCAGCATGTGGGCACCGCTTGACGGGAGGGCTCGGACCCTCGCGCGGTATGGGCAACGAGCAACATTCAAAACGCGAGGGGACAACACCCCGACACACGCACACTCACCTAATGATATCCATATTGTCCATCATGACCAACTCCGACTGGGCTGGAACCTCCAAGTTCATTGGGCTGTGCAGCCATTTTGTTGGTGTCAAATAGCTCTCTCTGGCACCCCCTCTCTTTGTACAAGAAAACGTACCAAATCAGCCTCTGCGTCGAAAACTTTAGCGCGGCTCGGAGCGACTCGTAATTGAATTTTTCGTCGCTGTCGAGCAAGTTTTTTTCTTCTTAGTAACGTAGCACAAGTAGAGCAAAAGAACCAAATTAAACAGACAAACCTCGCGTGTTGGTCAACCATGAACAAGTCGTCCCCAAGCCGCACGATAATGAATCCAAGGTTAAACTGCCCCAGTATCTGCATCCGCCTGAAATCCTCCTTTGATATAAACCGATTAAACTCGTCGATCGCCTCCTCCGACCGCTCCGGCTCGAGCCCCGTCGAAAACTTGTGCGCCTCCTCCCCCGCCGCCGGCTCCCCCGCCGCCCCGCCCTTTCCCCGCTCTCCCGCAAGGGCCGCGGCCGCCCGCCGCCGGCTCGCCACCCGCCGCCGCATCGCGTCGAGCGTCCACGCGACCGTCGCGTCGCTCTCGCCCAGCTCCGCCACGTACTTTTCCTGCTGCGGCGCAAACGTCCGGTCCACCTTGGCCCCACGCGCCGGCGGCGATATCACCGCGACCGTCGCGCTCGGCGTCGCCTGCCGCACCTCGTAGAACGCGGGCGTCTTGCGCTTTGTCGACGCCCCGCTCCGCTTGGACGATGACGATGACGTCGCCGCGGGTGGAACGGGCGGGGGTTTGGAGGTGGTGTGGTAGTTGAGGAGCGTGTGCTGCTGCTGCGGCGGTGGGTGGTACTCATGCTGATGATGATCGTGATTATGTTGATGATGATGATGATGTGGCTCCGTCGCCCTTGAAAGCGCAGCGGCCGCCGCCGTCGCCGCCGCCGGCCGGCTCGGCCCGAGCAGTTCGTCCGCGTACGCTGACGCCACTGCGGCGTCGTCGTTGGCTCGCGAGTCCGAGCCGGCCAAAGGGATCACGTCCATGATCGTCCGGCTCAAACGCCTCGCCGCCTCCGGCGCGGGTTGAAGCGCCTCGCGGCTCGACGACGCGCTTGCCGCGGCGGTTGTGGCCGGCGGCTGGGCTTCGCCAGCGGTGTGGCCCGCCTCGCCGTCCGTGTCGAGGCGCGGACGCTTTCGCGCGGCGGCGGGCTCCGTCGCGTCGTCAGCCTCTGCGGCCGCCACGTTGTCGCCCTCGCTGCTGTCGAACGAGTTGGTTTTCGGTGTTTGGGATACAGAGTACGCGCGATTCGGGGTAAACTTTTCCTCAATCGCGTTCTGTAGTCAACGGGAGAAAGTTAGAAACATCCAGCGCGCCAGCTTCTCCCATTTTTTTTTTCTCGTTCAATTACCCGCAAGGCTTGGAAAAGATCTTTCTCCCTGTGGAGAAAGATTGTCCGCTTGTCTGGGGTTACATTGACATCAAAGTCGCCTAATGCGCAATCTCAGACGGATTCAAGAGTGAGGGACACGACAAACCTGGGCTCAATTGAAGATCCAAAACGACCATTGGGTATTGATGGGCATTGTAGGTGCGGTAAACTTCATTTACCACTTTTGCCAGCTAAATCATAATTTTAGGCACAACAGTTGCAAGTATTGGATGTAGTCATACCTTGGGAAGGTCGCATGGTCTTTTGTTGATGTAAAAGAACTGCCGATCTCCTGCACTCCTTCCGTAGTTGGGCAGCGGCCTACAATTTTTGGTGAGCCGCAAAGGATTGTAATAAAGCACTACTTTGATATGAGGCCGGTCACGCGGATTCTTCTGCAGAATTGGGGGTCGTAAGTGTCGCACGGCTGCGCGCGCTTCATGAACCCCATTCACTCTGTGCGAAAAAGATACCTGTCCTCGTCGGCATCTCCATCCTTGCTGTCAAGAGTCAAATTAAACTCCAGCTCCAAAATCTGATGCAGCAGTTTCGTCCCAAAAACATTCGCAAAGTTCTCCTTCATTGTACGATTCCCGCTTGTCGCGACCTGAAGAATCCGATCACTTATCCAAAAGAGCGGGGCGTTTTCAGGCCAAAACGTAAGCTAAAAAGACATTGAAAAAACCACCCCCTCTCTTACCCTTTGCTCGACTGATTCGAGCACGAAATCCGCACCCCGGTGCTCACCAGCGCATACGCCTGCACCTGGTCCAAACACTTTGAAAACTCCTTCTTGCCATTCTTTTTAAACTCGCGCAGCCTGACGGGCAAGTTGTCAAACAGCTTGCGCACCGCGACCGTCGTCCCGTGCTCCCGCGCGCACGTCGTCGTCCCCTTGAGCCGCCCGCTCCGCTCAAACTCCAGCCGCGCCCCAAACGGCGCCTGCTCCTCCGTCGCCGTCGTCACCGTCATCTCGCTCACCGCGCACAGCGAGCTCAGCGCCTCCCCGCGGAACCCGAACGAGTTCACCCCGTCCAGGTCCTCGAATTTCGTGATCTTGGACGTGTAGTGCTTGAGGGCTAGCGGGTTTTGCGGTTTTAGGAAGTGCTCCAATCCCCCGCACACAACGTACCCAGCGTTTCATAGTTGTCGGCGCTGATGCCTTTGCCGTTGTCTGCATCCCCAAAGAAATTAAGAAAAAAAAAAAGATAGAGAAAAGTTAGTGTGCCCCACCCCAACCCTCCACTCCTTCCTTACCAATGACGTCGAAACCGTCCGCACCTTGCTCCCGCAGTCGCACTTCGACCGTCGTCGCCCCCGCGTCCAGGCTGTTTTCAACAAGTTCCTGGGATGGGATCGGCGGTGTTCATGCGACATCGCAAACTGACCAGGGGGGGGAGTGCAACTGCAAGCGGGGGATTCCCGCATGCGGGGTGTGTCGTGCGGGCGTGCGGGCGGGCGGGTGGGCGGGGGTGGGTGGCTGGGGGTTTGGGGGGTTTGGGGGGTTTCGCGCCGCCTTGTACTGACCTTGACGGCGGTGGCCAGGTCGAGGATGACCTGTCCAGAGCAGATGCGGTGGACCGAGGACTTGTCAATCGCCTTGATCATGTTGGCAGGGTGTCCGGAACTTCTGACGAAACTTCTTTTTTCTTTTTTCTTTTTTGTTGTTGTTGGATCGGTTTATTTGTCTGTTTACAGACCCCATTACAAAAAAAAAAAAAAAAAAAAAAAGAAAAGAAAAAGGACAGCCTCGCCCACCATTCAGATTCAGACGAAAAAAAGGGAAAGCCTTCCCCTAACACGCACTGATAATCCCATTCATTAATGAGCAACCGAATCCCTCTTTTGGTTTTGCACGCGTGCTTATCCCCCCCCATCCCCCACTGCGATCCCACACTTGTGGGACGCGCCCAGAAGACAACACAAAAAGTGAAACGGATTGCTTACCTCTGAATCAGTTTGACCTCAATAGAGTGTGAGAGAGAGAGAGAGAGAGAGAGAGCTGAAGTTTTTTTTTTCCTTCCCGGTTGGCCCTCTGGGTCTCAATAGACCGCCGCTTGAATGGGCAATTTTCCCGCTTTTCAGCTTCGGCGCGCATCCTTGGCATATACGCCGGAGCAAACGTCGCTGGAAGCAGGAAGGGGCGCAGGTCGAATTGGACATGCGTAGTCTTGCTCGTTTTTTCATTATTTTTTTTTTGTTGCACAATATCACTCATTCTATTGGCTGTTTGCACGCCCAGGCTTAATTTGTACTAATAGCTCTGGGAAGGGAAAGGGACAAAGGGGAGGAGTGGGAACTAGGAGAAGCGACAAGGGTGGGAGCAGAATGGGAGAGGTTTTCTGGAATTCTATAAAACACTGTTTCTCGTGGAGGCATTTTTTCACTTGTACCTGCAGCTGACAAACTTGCGATACATGCCGTCCCCGCTCTGGCAATTGTACCCGGCGCACCCGACCCTGCTAAACCTCGCGCTGATCATCTGCCCAAAATGCCCCACGTCCGCCGTGTACGACTCCGGGTCCGCAAAGTACCCGTGCCACAAGAACTTCTCGTCCTCGCTCTTAAAGTCGTTCACAAAGAACCCGAGCGGCAGCCCGTACTCCACGTCCCGGTCCGAGTTCGCGTCCGTACCAATCGACTCGCCCTCGCCCAGTGCTGCCAGCTCGACCAGGTCGTGGTCGAACGTCAACGGGTCGCAGTCGCGTCCGTTGACTTTGCGCGAGGCGTCGGAGACGAGGCCGGCGTCGAGGGCGAGGGGGGCGCGGTTGTAGAGCGCCCGGTAGAGGTTGTGGAGCGTCACGTAGTCGATCGAGTTGTCGTACTTGATCCCGCAGGACTTGCACGGCGAGTCGTCGCTCGAGGGGTCCGACGCGGGGGGCGTGGGGTCGGGGGTGGGCGTCGCTTCGGCGGGGGGGTCGGTGGTGGTGGCGGTGGGTGTGGGTTCGGCGGTGGGGGAGGACGACGACGAGGACGGGGACGACGACGACGACGACAGGGAAGAGGTGGACGAGGCGGTGGAGGACGTCAACGAGGAGGAGGAGGAGGAGTGGGTGGAGGCGGATGCGGGGGAGGAGGACGCCGGCGCATCGGTGGACGCGGACGGGTCGCCGGAGGCTACGGGCGCGCCGGCGGCGGCGTCGGGGTCCGTTGCGAGCTGCAGGCACACGATGCGTCCGGGGGCCAGCGGGGCGCAGGAGAAAGCCGGGTCGAACTGCCTGTTGAGGGCGATCAGGTCCTTGACGGAGAGGCGCACGTCCGTCTGGTTGCTGAGGATCGAGACACACGTGTCGCCAGCGACGACCGTGTGGGTGCTGGAGCACTGCAGCGACACCTCCTTGGACGCCGGGGTGAGGTTGGGCGACTGGTGGCGGCCGACGATGCCCGCGCCCGCCGCGTTCGCGGCCTGCTTGAACATCTTGACGGGCGAGGCGGCGGCGGGCTGCAGGAGCGGTTGCGGCAGCTGCGGCAGGAGGGGCAGGGCTAGTAGAAGGGCGATGGTCAGGGACAGCGCGGCGGTCGCCATGATGGATGTGGGCGACCCAGGGAGTTGAGAGTGGTAGGAGGAGCGCAGAGTGTGGCGGCCGCGGCCGCGGCTACGTTCGTTCGAAGACGACGAGACCGCGGTTAGGTCAGCGTAGTTCGCAGCGACGGCCATTCGGGGGTGAAGAAGGGTCAAGCAAAAAAAAAAAAGAACTTGTTGAAAAAGGGCGATTAGAGCGGATACCAAAGATTGGTTGGAGGGGGGGGATCTCTCTCTGTCCCTTTCTCTCTCTCTCTCCCTTGCACACACACACTCTCTGTCTCTGTCAGTCTATCTGTCTCCGTGCCTGTTGGCGTGCACGGAACGGGAAAGCCGTGTGAGGAATGGAACCGGAAGAGGAAAGCAGCAGAGGGAAAGACACTTCCCGCGTCTCTTCAAGCGGCCGAAGTGACCAGGACAGACAAAAAAAAAAAAAAAAAAAAAAAAAAAAAAAATTATGCAGACAGAATGACAGATAGCAGTGAGTAATTTAAAAGCAATGGCGGGGTAAAAGGGCGTGGAGGGATTGGCGAATCGATTCTGTCGTTTCTTAATAATGAATGCCACCTCGCAGGTTGCCAGGTGGAGGAAGTGGATCGCCTTTTGCGGCATCCGAGCCCCGCCCACCGACTCAATGACACCGCTGTGGTGGGTTGGGCCATTTGGGAAATGCAAAAAACATACAAAAATGGGAGGAAAACAAAAAAAAAAAAAAAAAAAAAAAGAAAACAAAAAAACTCTCTTCTGTTCTTTCTCGCTTTTCCTTTGTCCACCCCGTCTTCCTCTTCTTACTTCGCTACTTGTACCTGCAGCTCGAAAACACCAACGGATTCCCGCCGCCCGCCGGCTGGCACACGTACCTCGCGCACCCGACCCTGCTAAACCTCGCGCTAATCAGCTGCCCGAAATGCCCCACGTCCACCGTGTACGACTCCGGGTTCGCAAAGTACCCGTACCCCAAAAATTGGTTGTCCTCGCTCTTGTACTGGTTCACAAAAAACCCGATCGTCACCTTGTCCACGTCCGCCGGAGCCGGGGACCAGTACCCGATCGACTCGCCCTCGCCCAGTCGGCCCAGCTCCGCGAGGTCGTGCCCGAACGTGGACGCGTCGCACTCGCGGCCGACGACTTTGCGCGTCGCGTCAGAGACGAGCGCGTCGTCGAGCGTCAGGGGGACCCGCCCGTACAGCGCGCGGTAGAGGTTGTGTAGCGTCACGTAGTCGGTTGTGTCCGGGTACTGGATGCCGCAGGACTTGCACGGGTTGTCCGTGGGAGGAGGAGGAGGAGGTGGTGGTGGTGGTGGTGGTGGAGGTGGGTCGGATGGTGGGGGGTCGGACGGTGGGGGGTCCGACGGCGGTGGTGGGTCCGACGGCGGCGGCGTCTCGGGGTCCGGCGTCGGCGTCGGCGTCGGGTCTGGCGTGGGTGTCGGCGTCGGCTCCGCGGGCGGGTCCGAGGAGGTTGTCGTCCACGACGACGACGAGGACGACGAATCCGTCGACTCTGTCGACGACGACGACGACGACGACGACGACTCGCTCGACGGTGCGCTGCTGGTGCCGCCGGCGGTGCTGGTCGTGGGCACCGCAATTGGATCTTCGGTCGTCGGAGCGGGGGTCTCCTCCGGCGGCGGCGGCGCGTCGTCGGTCGTGGTACTAGCCGCCGGCGGAGCGACGGGCTCGGGCGGCACCGCCGGGTCCGGCGCGAGCTGCAGGCACACGATGCGGCCGGGAGCGAGCGGGGAGCAGGAGAAGGTGTCGTCGAAGCGCTTGTTGAGCGTGACGAGCTCGTTGAAGGTCTGGGGGGAAGTAAATCCAAGAGGTCAAAACAGAAAAAGCCAAACTAACAAGAACAAAAAAAAAAAAAAAAGCCAGTGAAAGGAATCATACGATGGCCACGTCCGTCTGGTTCTTGATAATGGATACGCACGTGTCCCCCGCGACGACCGTGTGGCTGCTGGAGCACTGCAGCGAGACTTCCTTCGAGGCCGGGGTGAGGTCGGGCGACTGGTGGCGGCCTACGATGCCGCCGCGCGCGTTCGCTACGGCCTTGAACTGCTTGACGGGGGAAGCGGACGCAAAGAGGACCGGCGGGTTCGGGTCGAGCACGGCCACCAGCAAGGCTGCAGCGGCGGCCACGGCGAGGAGTCCTTGACGAGGACCCACTCCTCCTCCTCCGAATCCTCCTCCGCGTCCTCGACGTCCGCGTGGGGTCATTGCCTGGGCGGGGGAGGTAATACTTGCAGCAAGTGTAGGGTGCTGCTGTCTTCTTTTTTGTGATGCTCTATTTGGTTTTACTCTAAGTTTTTATGTTTTTTGGAGGGGGGGAATGGGAGGACTGGTCTTCAGCTGTCCTTTTAAAGTCGGCGACGGTGGAAGCGAGAGAGAGAGAGAGACAGAGAGAGAGAGAGAGACAGAGAGAGAGAGAGAGAGAGTGTGTGTGTGTGTGTGTGTGTGTGAGTGTGAGGGTGAGGGTGAGAGGGAGTGAGTGCCTCGTCCGTCCGTCTGTCCCCGGTTCGCCATTCGCACTCGCTGGTGGCCCCCTCCCCCACCCCCCAAAAAAGGCAGTAGCAATTTGCGGCAGCAGAGCAGCAAGCCCTGGTGGTACGTCCACCTTGGATACCAAGCGCACCTCGCGAGAAACAATAAAAAAATAAAAATAAAAAAAGTTTCCTGTTTTTGTCTAAAACGTGGAAATTTGTCTTTCAACGGGGAGGGGGTGTCTTTCCCCTCTCTCCCTCTCTCTCTCTCTCTCTCTCTCTCTCTCTCTCTCTCTTCCACAACGAAGGGATACTGCACAGATACCGACCCTCCTTTTGGAAATTGTTCACGTGCTCATGAACACACACACACACACACACACACACACGCACTGGATTTTCGCCCACATATTAATACACCAGCCGGAGAGCCAGCCAGCATCCGTCCATACTTGCCGCTGTTGCCTTCTCAACCCCACTCGCGGCCGCCAAAGTACTAAAGTTCGCCACATCACCCCTCAGCAGGTTCGCTCGCCGACCCAGACTGACGCTTTTGGCAACTGGCTGCTTCGTGATTACCAAAGGACAGAAGGAAAAAAAAAACAAAAAACAGGAAGAAACAAACTGAAACTCTAATGTAGCAGTCTACCTTCGACTTCCCCCCTCCACAACAGCACACACCCTAACTAAAACCGCTCAAATACTCCTCAAACCAAACATTCGCCTCAAAGTGTGAAAAAACACCATACAGTAGTACATGGATAGAACAGAGGAGAGAGTGCGACTTGCAGAGGTGAGTTCGGGAGAAAGGTCACAAACACTAAAAAACAGTTACGAAAAAAAGGTCGGGTAAGGGGGATGTAACCACAAATCGAACGAGAAAAGGGAAAAAATGAGACAGGACGCTTTTCGCAGACAAGGACACTATAGGAGAAGGACTAACACAAAACGAGCTCCACAAAACGCGCAAGATGCAGACCCACCGAAAAAAAGGTTTCCCCAATCGTGACTTAGTGGGTTTGGAGTGGGCTTGGATCGCTAGCTGCCCCCTCCTCGTCAGGCAGTCAAAGGGTTGGGCAGACCGTTCGCTCCGAAAATGTTTCCGCGTGCCTGGTACCTGCAGGACGCCATCCACACGTTCCACTGCCCGTTCTTGCACGTCCGCGACGCGCAGCCGACGCGCGACGTGCTGCCCCAAATGATCTGGGTAAAGTGCCCAACCTCCTCATTGTTCGCGATGGCGGCGTTCCACGCGTTGGTGGGGTCAGAGCCGCCGTTCGAGAGCGCATAGTAAAGAGAATCTTCGTCCATCCACGAGGAAACACCTTTGCCCATAGGAGTGGAGTACGCGGAGGTGTCCGACGTGCCGAACCAGATAAGGTTTTCACCCTCGTTCCGGTTCGCAAGGTCGTTGAGGTCGTGGTCAATGTTGGCGCAGGCGCGGTTGTTGATGGTGCGGGTCGCATCTGCCTCCAGGGTGGCGTCGTACGAGAGCGGGCCGAGGCCGTACAACGCACGGTACTGGTTGTGAATGGTAACGTAGTCCGTGTTGTCGTCGAAACGGACACCGCAGGACTTGCAAGGGTTGGTGTTGACGGGCGTCGGGTCCGGTGTCGGGGTTGGCTCGGGTGTGGGCTCAGGGGGGGGTGCTTCCGTCGTTGAGGTGGTCTCAGGGGGCGGTGCTTGGTCGGTGGTCGTGGTTGGAGTGTCTGCATTGGACGACGACGGAGCAGCAGTGCTGGTGGTTGGGGCAGCTGACGACTTTGACGTGGTGGAGAGATGGGAGATTCCGGGGGCGTTGACGCAGATGGGTTTGCCCGCAAGCTTTGGCACGGTGGGGCAAGAAAGGCCAATGTTGATATCGTAGAGGGTCTTTTGAGTAATGGCGAAAGCCGTGGCGATAGAGTCGCAGGTGGCGTTCACTGGAATAGTGACATTCTGAAGGCAGCTGGCAATCGGGGTGGGGGCAACGATGGAGGACGAAGCGGACTGGAACGTGTACGCCATGCAAATCTGCTTCCCCGTGTCGATCGGGCTGATAAGACAGTTGACCGATGGGTTTGCCTTCATGAAGTAGAAGAGCTGGCTGGCGGTGGGTGTAAACTCGACATTCGCCTTGAAACCAACTGCGAGGGCCGTGCAGTTGTCTGAGGTGCCCGTTGTAATGTAAGAGCTGCAAGGGTCGGTAGGTGTGAGCGACGCTGGAGTATCCGAGTTGTTCGGGTCATTCGTCGAAGGATTGGTCGTATCGGGAGACGGCCCGTTCGTCGCTGCAGCACCGCTTCCGCTGTCAGAGGTGGTCGTCGCATTCTGAGGAGAGGTGGACGAAGGGTCGTCCGTCGCCTTCTGCAGGCACACGATTTGACCAGCGGTAAGGCCACCGCAATCAAAGCTGGGGTCAAATTCCTTGTTGAGGGATACAAAGGCATCCAGAGTTAGGCGGAACGTCGTCTGCGCATTCAGGATCGAGGTACAGGACTCGCCCGACACCACCGTGTGAGAAGCGGTGCAGGATTGCGAGATCTGCTTCGAGGCCGAGCTCAGATTGGGGGACTGGTGGCGGCCGACGATGCCGGAGAGGTTTGTGGATTTGAACTTGACGGCGGCGCCCGAAGCGGGCTGGGGAGCTGCCGAAAGAGCCACGGTCGCTGCAAGGGCGGCCGCCGCGAAGGACGACGCCTTCGAAAACGACAGCTGCATCCTTTGTGAGTGATTGGTCTGAGGGGTAGACGGGGCGGTCTTCGTCGTCGTCTTCTTCTTACGGCGATCAGGCGGGAGCGGGCGTGTGGCTATCTATTGTGTATGCAACAACTGCAACAAACAGGCTCTATCTAGCAAGTAAGCCAGCAGGAAACTTGCGCGCTTCTAGCTGCCCCTGTCCTTGGAGTGAGAGAAGGGTTGGGCGGCGGGCGGAGGTTGTTTGTGTTGCTTGCGCCTGGGATGATTCTGCGCTGGAAGGTTGGTAGACACACACGACACACACACACACTCTCTCTCTCTCTGTCTCTCACTCACTCGCTCGCTTGCTCACACAAAAACACCACAAACGGCAAACAGTCCTTAGTTCGCGCGCTCTGTCGCTCTCCCTCTCCTCGACAATGTCCATTTTTGATTGGTTTCACCGCTAAACGGGACTGGGACTGAAGGACCTTTTTGGAAAGGGGGAGGCTCGTGATTTCCATATGGAACGCATTTTTTTTTTTTGGGTGCACCTGCGTCCACTGCGTAATTCAATCATTGCATATGTTCTTTTGTTTTTGTTTGTTTGTTTTTGTTTGTTTGCTCCCTATCTGTCTGCCTGTTGTGATGCTGTGTGCCTGTCTGTATTCCTGTCTGTCTGTCTGTCTTAGGATCTGTCTGTGCCCTTGTCTGCGTGCTTTGCCGCAACAATTCTTCCAAAAAAGGAAAACAAAACAAATCTCTTTTTGGGCATAATTGTTTTTTTGCCCGAACCCCAGAAGAAAATGTTTTGGCCTCGGTTCCGTCCATGTGATACCCATGTCTGTCTACGGACGGGAGACTGGAATTAACGACTTGCAACGGCAGCGAGAGCAGGTAGACTTGGCCGTCCAAGATCGTTGGAAGTCCTGTGCTCCTCGAGCTTAGCCCAGATCGTAGAGAAGGCTCGGTCCGTCGTCGATGGTTTATTACACAAGATACAGGGACATTCCAGATGGCGATTCTAGAGCCGTGGTCCAGCAACAGCTCGAGTGAGGTCGACGGTTCCTGGCCTTCGACTCTTACGAGGACTCGTTCCTTTGGTACTGCGCGCTGGAGCCCGCCCATCGAAGTTTGTACGAGGCATTCACCAGTAGATCGAAGACTCTTTTTTACACGGTCCCGTCGAGCATAAACTCTCCGACGGACGCCGAAGCGCTAAGCCCTATATTCCATACGAAGTATCTTTATCCGACAGCATACATCGAACCTATCCAGCACGCAACCTCTATCGCGACTCGGATGGCGAGCTCGTTTAATTCCGGCTTTATAAAAGACCACCGCTACTCTACCTCGGTAGAAGTCGGATACGCGGCTGCAAGTTCGCCTTCGGACCCAACAGCTACGGCCTCTGCGTAGAGGAACAGCACGTGCATCGTCCGATAAGGCCCAACGGAAAGTACGCCCCCGAGATTCTTTCCCCAGGATCTGTGGAGGCTCCCAAGGGCTACAAGTTCGACGTGGTAGCGGAGTCTCTGTACGTTCCCATAAGTCTCGTGCGGACCACCCCCCGCGGAGACTTGGAGACGCTGCCCATCCGAGCGGGCGGCCTACGGATCTTTGGGACCGGAGGACGCCATCGACCCGTCGTACGACGGCGCGGGAGTTCGGCATATAGGATTCGTAACTCTAGGCAGCCTCTTACATTGCGCGCAGGGACTTCTGGAAGACCGAGCGTCGGACCTCTTCGTCTTTAGACATTCCCTGCACTACAACGAGCCCATGTACACTCGCAACGAGATCGACTACGTGGAGTTCTCCCTCGAGCACGATAGGCCTCCCGCTGCTGCCATCTCTACGCCCCACGATTGGGTGGCCCCCCAAAGGACCGCGTCTTTCGTCCCAAATGCCCGGATGTTTGGAAGCGTGTCCGTGTCCAGAACTTCCGAGTCTCCGCTCAGCGCGTCGTCCACGGCGAGCTCTCGATCTAGCATAGATTACCAGCCATACTATCGGGGCGAAGCGTGGAGAGATTCCGGAGACGAACCGCGCACGCCGACCCCCAACCCGAGGCTAAGCACCGTTCGCGTGCCGCCGGACACACCACCATCTTAAAGATAAGGTTTACATAGAGCTTGTAGACCAAGGCTCCCTTGTCGGAAGACTTCTGGGACGGCTTATACTTTATGGCCAGCGAGGGAGAGTACTCGCAATGGTTGGCGGCCTCCTGGAACTTGCCGTCCAGAGTTCCCTCGGCCAACCACCGCGGAGTTAGCGCTGGCTTTAGGCGCGTTAGGCTGTCGACGAACTTGGTTAACAGCGTATCCGACTTCTACCGAGATAGAGTTTCGAGTAGCCGTGGTATTTTATAAAGCCGGAATTAAACGAGCTCGCCATCCGAGTCGCGATAGAGGTTGCGTGCTGGATAGGTTCGATGTATGCTGTCGGATAAAGATACTTCGTATGGAATATAGGGCTTAGCGCTTCGGCTTCCGTCGGAGAGTTTATGCTCGACGGGACCGTGTAATAAAGAGTCTCCGATCTACTGGTTTTTTTAATTATTCCACGCAGCCAGAGGCTGTGTGACGGGAGAAGGTGAAATGCCTTGCAGGTATGGCGGACAAGCCAAGATCCTTGACAGAACCAAGCACGTTTCCGTGCACAGGCCACCCCCAGCCGACAACTTAGAAACAAACTCCACTCCTTGTGATTCAAGACTGTACTTTTCTTGTTGCCTACAACAGCTGGCGTCATGACTTGAACCCTAGGCCCTTGAGTGACAGATGCCAGACCCCCCATGCTCTACCAGCTGGGCTCTTGTGAGGGGCAAAGATCCGCAGGTCTCTCGTACCACTCCACCTTCTGTCCTACGAGTCTCGCAGCGTGCGAGCCGTGCGCTTCGTTCGCGAATCTGTGCCCACACTCGACAAGCTGTACGAGTGCGACTTCGTCGAGACCGACGCAGAGTCTCGGGGCGAGTGGCGGGCGGGGTCTCGCGCGGAGTCGCGGGTGGCGTCCCGCGTGCTGCCCCGAGAAGAGTCGCGCGCACAGTCTCGCGAAGGGTCTTCCGAGGATCTGCACCGCGTGGAAGTTTACGAGACGGTGTACGGCAGCTACTACGCCGCGGGAGACTGGATCGTTTACTTCGACCTCTCCAACACAGAGCATATTATCCACAAGTGCGACGTGCTGTCCCTAAGCTCCGCCCACAAGATCGCGGACGAGATCCGTGGGACCGGCGGCGTCTCTGTCTGTTACGTGGTCTCCAAGTCTCTGCTGGCCCTCACAAGAGCCTAGCTGGGAAAGCATGGGGGGTCTGCGATACGAGGCAAACTTCGTGGAGACGGAGCTAAGGTTTAAGCTGTCGGACAAGAGCCGCTCGGTGCACGGATCCCGCGCTTGGTCTACAGTCGGAGCCTCGGAGTACAAGACGTACTCTGTCGACCTCTACCAGAAGTCCAAGAGGGACCGCTACCTTACCTATCGAGTCCTAAACCGGAGCACGGTAGAGACCAAAATCTCGCCAAGGGACAAGGAGCTGTACGCGCGTAGGTGCATATGCTTGGCACGCTCGAACGAGATACAAGTCTGCATGTCCGTCGACGCTGTACAAAGGAGTTTCCCCTTCTCAGTTGTGTAAACAGTCTACTCTGAGTGAGTGAGTGGAAGGAGTGAATGAAGTGGAGATGTGTGTTTGTGGGTGGTCCTTCTCTCCAACTTGGAGAGAAAGAGGGAGAGAAAGAGAAAACTCTGTTAGAATAATTGATACATAATGATGATATCCACGCGTGGCAAGCATGACCACCACAGGGTAAAAACCTCTCCTATATTATCTGCTTGAGCAGAGGAGGAGGAAAACTGTTTACACCAGGTTTCCGTTGTTGGAGTTTGCACACATTACCTACACCTTTCAAGAGTAAAGATGAGTTAAGATGGCATTAGGGCTGGTCCAATGTTATCTACACTTCTCCCAATCTTTGACACTGTACCAGTGCTTAGAGGTGGTTTTGATCCCCAGTCTGGGTAGACCACATCAGTGTGCTTCACTCTAGCAATTTGATAGGAATGATTACAGGAGCTTGACAGAGAGCCTGACTTCTTTGCGCACATAACTCCATGGAAGTTCTGGCCAAATCAGCATGATGCAACAATGATCTCACGCCTGCCTCCTGGCTCCTCAAAGTCTAAACTCTATCTGTCAGAGCTAAAAGGCCATCACTGTCAGGAACAGGGCAGGACAGGACAAGGCAGACAAGGAACTGAGAGGAGTGATGATTGTATTGGAAACAATAATTCACTTGAGGGATGGGACAGGTCCCCCATCCCCCTTTTATACCTTTTGAGAGTGTTCCTTGTCAAGACTCCAAGAAAGTTCCAGAAAGAGCAATTAGTAATACAATGATACCAATGATACCAATGACAACAAGACAAGTCAGGAAAGCAAAGAAGGTTCCAGAAGGTTCCACAAGGTTCCATGAAGGAATGTTCTAGAAGGTTCCAGAAGGTTCCAGAAGGTTCCATGAAGGAATGTTCTAGAAGGTTCCAGAGGTTTCCAGAGGGTGATTCATAACATCATCTCCCCCTTTTAGGCCTCTTCTGCAACTTGGTGGGGTACCTGGTCTTAAACTCGAGCAGAAGGTCTTGGCAGTGAGTGAGGTTTGACTCAGGCTCCCAGGTGTTGTCAGCATCTGAGTAACCTCTCCACTTAACAAGGAACTTGAGTGTTCTTCCAAACCACTTGGCATCCAAGATTTGTTCAACCTCAAATTCCTCTTCACCTTCTACCTCAACTGGAGGAGGAGGAGGAACAACTCTGCCTGGAATGGAATTGGCCACAAACTTCTCTAAAAGGCTGACATGGAAAACTGGGTGGATCTTCATGGATGCAGGGAGATCCAGCTTGAAGGTGACTGGATTGATTTGCTCCAAGATCTTGAAAGGTCCCAACTTGAGGTTGTCTAGCTTGGGACTTGGTCTTTTGGTCTGCAAGTTCTTCCTCAGAAGCCAAACTTGCTGACCCACAGCAAGGTCATGGTCCATTCTGTGAGTGTTGGCAAATCTTGAGGCATCTTCTTGGGCTTGCTTCAGGGTGGAGTCCAGGAAGGAGTTGATGATCTTGAGCTTATGTAAGTGTGAAGCCGCAGCAGGAGCTTGGACATTGGATAGGGTCTCTTGTCCCAGAAGATCTCCTCTTGGATTGAAGCCATAGGTTGCAAAGAAAGGAGATAGCTGGGTGCTTGAGTGGAGAGAATTGTTGAGAGCAAATTCTGCCAGTGGAAGGAGGGTGGGCCAATCATCCTGTTGATAGCTGACATAGCACCTCAAATACTGCTCCAGAGTCTGGTTTGTTCTTTCTGTTTGTCCATCAGTCTGAGGGTGATAAGCAGTTGACAGTTGAGACTTGATTCCAAGGGCTGCTGTGAGTGCTTTCCAAAATTGAGATCTGAACTGTGGTCCTCTGTCACTGACGATTGACTGAGGCAGCCCATGGAGCCTGAATATGTGCTGCAAAAACAGGTCTGCTGTTCCTTGTGCATCTATATTCTCAGTGCAGGGGATGAAATGGGCCAACTTTGTCCTTCTGCAGATGACAACAAGGATAGAGTCAAATCCATGGGATGGGGGCAGTTTCACAATGAAGTCCATGGATATTGATGACCAAGGGCTGATGGCAATTGGGAGGGGCTCCAGAAGTCCATAGGGCTTGTGTCTGCTGGATTTGTTTCTTTGACAGGTTTCACAGCTGCTGACATAGTTCTTGATGTACTTCCTCATGCCTGGCCAGTAGAAGTCTCTGGAAACAAGCTCATATGTCTTGTGCTCTCCTGGGTGTCCAGCTGTTGCTGCATCATGCCTTGTCTTGAGTATCTCAAGTTTTTCCTCTTCTTGGCTGATTTGAATCTTGTGAGGCTTGGGGTCCTTGGAAATAGCATGGGCCCACACACTGTCAGGAAGCAATGAAAGGTGTGTCTTGGATGGTGGGGTGAAACCATCTCCCCCTTCAGGTGCAAGGTCTGTTCTTCTTGACAGGGCATCAGCCACAGTGTTAAGGTGGCCAGGAGAATAGCACAGCTTAAAGTCATACTCAGAGAGCAGTTCAGCCCACCTGGCATGCCTCTGCTTGAGCAACCTCCTTGCCCTGAAGAAGGTGAGGTTCTTGTGATCAGAATAGACAGAGATGCCTTTAGAACCAGCCAAGTAGTGTCTCCAGAATTTGAATGCTTCCACAATTGCAAGCAACTCCTTGTCATGGACTGTGTAGTTACACTCAGCACTGTTCAGCTTCCTGGAGTAATATGCCACTGGGTGCAGAGGAGCAGAGGGGTCCTGAGAGCTTGGCTGGGACAGAACAGCGCCAAGGGCATAGTCTGAGGCATCAGTTTCCAAGGTGAAGGGAAGCAAGGGATCCACATGCTTAAGGAGTGGTGCACTTGTGGTTGCTGTCTTAAGAGCTAGCCAGGCTTGCTCTGCTGCTGGGGTCCATTCAAACTTGGTGGTCTTCTTGGTGAGATCAGTGAGAGGCTTGGCTATGGCAGAATAGTTGGCAATGAAGGTTCTGTAGAAGTTGCAAAATCCAAGGAAGCTTTGAACATCCTTGATGGAATTTGGAGCCTTCCATTCAAGAATAGTTTGGATCTTGTCTGGTGCCATGGAGATCCCTTTGTCAGACACAATGAACCCCAAAAACTCAATGGAGGTCTTGTGGAATTCACACTTCTCCAGCTTTGCATAGAGGTGATGCTGTCTGAGTCTCTCCAAGACAGTCTTGACATGTCCCATATGGCTTGCAGTGTCAGATGAAAATACCAGGATATCATCCAGGTAGACAATGACAAAAAGGTCCAGAATATCCCTGAAGATGTCATTCATCATGCCTTGGAAAATAGCTGGAGCATTGGTAAGTCCAAAGGGCATAACCAAGTACTCAAAGTGACCGTATTTGCATCTGAAGGCAGTCTTCCATTGATCCTGGGGCTTAATTCTGACCAAATTGTAGGCACCTCTGAGGTCAATCTTGGAAAATATCCTTGCATGGCTCAGTTTGTCCAGTAATTCAGAGATGAGAGGCAGTGGATAGCGGTTCTTGACTGTCATCTCATTGAGATCTCTGTAGTCCACACAGGGTCTCAGTCCCCCATCCTTCTTCTTGACAAAAAAGATGGGAGCTCCAGCTGGTGACTTGGAAGGTTGGATGAATCCCTTGTTCAGCATTTCTTCAATGTATTCTTGGAGGGCCTTGGCTTCTGGTGGAGAGAGGTGGTACAGTGGCTTGAAAGGTGGGCTGCAAGTTTCATCCTTGAGTGGGATTTCACAGTCATAAGGCCTCTGAGCTGGTAGCAGGTCTGCCTTGGTCTTGGAAAACACGTCAGCATAAGGGAGATATTCTTTTGGTAGCTTGGATGCCAGCAAAAGGTCTGATGGGTCCAAGTTCCTGTGCTCTTCAGCAGTGGGGCTTGAATTCTTGACTGGGAACTGTGATTCTTGAATCTTTGACTGAGAGTTCTGTTCTTGGCAAAGACTGTGAGCTGTGGAACTTGAATCTTGAATGTGGACTGTGAACTGTGGTACTTGAATCTTTGACTGTGGGTTCTGTGAACAAGAGTCATGGCCATGACTGTGAGCTCTATGAGCTCTACTTGAATCTTGACTGTGAACTGTGAACTGTGGAACTTGAGTCTTGGCTGGCTGTGAATCTTGAATCAAGGGCTTGAGAGCATGAGACTTGGGGGCTTGACTTGAGTTTTGGGTGACTGTTCCAATTGGTGGAGGTTGGACTTGACCAGTGACCCAATCAATGGCAGGGTTCTGGGCTTGCAGCCATGGTAATCCCAGGATGACAGAGAATGTGGGTGAGCCAAGATCCAATACTTCCAGATTGACCATGGATGGTGGAAAGTCTTGGATGTGGAGGTTTAGCTTGGTTTCATGGCTGATTTCCTTGAACAGAGCATGATTGGCAAAGTGGACCTTGAGGGGTGTGGATTTCTTGATGGTGGGAATGGCACAAGACTTGGCAAGGGTGGCATCAATGATGTTGCAGGATGATCCAGAGTCTATAAGGGCCTTGGTTGTGATGGTTGACTTGGGTGAGAGTTGAATCTTGACATCCATGGTGAGTTGGTGGGGCTTGGAATCTGAGGTGTTTGTGGTGCTGGTGGTGGTGATGAAACAGGGGCAGCTTGGAGGAGGGTCCAGGGAATTGCCCCTCAGTGAGCCTGGACCTGGGAGTTTGGGTGCTTCTTCCTTGGGCAGTCCTTGACAGCATGCTCCTTGGAGCCACAGTAAAAACACAGTCCCTGCTGGGCCCTCCTTGTTTTCTCCTCTTGGCTCAGAGGACCCTTAGGAAGTGTCTCAACTGCATCCACTTGCATGGGTTCAGGAACTGTAAGAGCTTGAGGAACTGGGGTAGGTCTTGATGTAGTTCCTACTTGTCTTTGCTTCAGCCTCTTGGAGTAGAGTCTGTTGTCAATCTTGATGGCAAGGAGAATGTACTCTTCCAAGGTCTCAGGGATGTGCAGAGACTGGGAGAGCATGTCTTGGATAGACTCATGGAGACCATCATGGTACAGCTCCATCAGAGCTGCATCATTGTATCCAGAGTCTCTGGCTAGTTGCTTGAATTGGTTGGTGTAGGCCACACAAGATTGCTTTCCTTGCTTGATATGCTTGAGCTTGGATCTTGCTGTCCAAGATGCGTAGGGGTCACCAAAGGTAGCTTCCAGCCCCTCCCAGAGCTCTTGCAGGGTGGTGGGTGTGCTTGGGAGAGATCTGTACCATGATTGAGCTTGACCAGACAGGAGGGTGCTTGTGAAAAGAACCTTGACTTGCTCACTGGGAAATCTTGAAGGTTGGAGAAGGATGACATTCTCCACAGTGGCCATGAAGTTCCTAAGGTCTTTGGCCAGCCCAGTGAACTTGTCAGGGCTGGGAACCTTGGGCTCTCTTGCTTGGTTGGCTTGAGGCAGGGGAAGAGCTTGATGTTCTTGTTGGTGAAGTTGTTGTTGAAGCTGGTGCTGCTGGTGAAGGACTTGTTCTTGAAGTTGGTGTGTCTGTCTTGAGAGGGCTTGTAATTGGTCCATCAAGGCTTGGAAGGCAGTTGCATCAGGGAAGGTGTTGTTTGGGTCAGACATGATGGCAGAGAGTAGTGGGAGAGGGTGAAGTGAATTATGATGTCAGGAACAGGGCAGGACAGGACAAGGCAGACAAGGAACTGAGAGGAGTGATGATTGTATTGGAAACAATAATTCACTTGAGGGATGGGACAGGTCCCCCATCCCCCTTTTATACCTTTTGAGAGTGTTCCTTGTCAAGACTCCAAGAAAGTTCCAGAAAGAGCAATTAGTAATACAATGATACCAATGATACCAATGACAACAAGACAAGTCAGGAAAGCAAAGAAGGTTCCAGAAGGTTCCACAAGGTTCCATGAAGGAATGTTCTAGAAGGTTCCAGAAGGTTCCAGAAGGTTCCATGAAGGAATGTTCTAGAAGGTTCCAGAGGTTTCCAGAGGGTGATTCATAACAATCACCAAAGTCTGATTCCTGAGACCACCTGCAGTATAAAAGGGGGAGCCCTAGCAGCTCCAGAAGCATCATCCCAGATCCTGATCACGTCTGCCTGCTCTCTCTCTCCCCTCGAGTGCAACAAACAAAAACCATTATTGTTATCTGAGTCACCATATCCTCTACCTTGACCTGCAAAGCTCTTCAAGTTCTACCTCTGGTCGATACCCTCGTTTGTATAGGGCGCTTTGCTCTTACAAGTAAAGGGTGTTCTGCACTCTAAACAAGACCAATCTGTCTGAGAGAATGGCTCTTCATCTACTTTGGCAACAAAGGGTGCTTTGCTCTTAACAAGAAAAGGCTCACACTCTAAACAAGCTTTCTCACTCCACACCAACTCAAGTCTGTTGGTGCCCTTTTGACACACCAGGCGCAATCACCAACATCCATTCCACTTAATACTCGGGTATTTATCAACAGTGCAAGCCAGTGCCCAGGTCTGCATTGCAGTGGCTTGCCTCCCATGGGCATTGTGAGAACAATCACTGACAGTCACAATAGGTTCACGTTCATCTTGTGCCTCTTGCTGCTAACCAGTCAGTTCCGCCTAACAGTCATTGTTGGAGTTATAGCACATTGACAGTACTTTATTCAAGATCTTCTGACGTACTTGTACCCTATTGAGGATGAGTGCGTCGTAAAGTTCCCAAGGTTTTGATCCGCGGGCTGGACCCCCACATCGGTAAACTTCACTCTGACTTTGTTTAGTTCCTCGCCTTGGTCGACGTGGACGGCTGCCCCTTAGGCCAACAGTAGACGCCAGCCGAGATACTAAAATAGCACTCGTTCAGGGAACCCGTGATCTCGACCGCGAAAGGGCAAAGATGGAGAACGAGGCTGATTGCCGACATCAAAAAAGTCTGCCAAAAAAAAAAAAAGGACCAAATGGAGTCTGGGCCGTCAGTTGCGGCCGTTCCCACCTGATTCCTTCCGTGAGATGAAATGTCTTCCCTGATGCCCCGAAGAATTTGTGAGATTATAGCGAAAGACCTAATTACCCCCCCCCCCCCCCCCCCTCCCCCCCCCCCCCCCCCCCCGCGGTTACCTGCGCAAAGGAATATATTTGTTTCCGGTGACCAAACGTTCTTTGGACGGAAAAGTCCGACCGACAAGCAAGTTTTTGCCGAGACAAATCTCATTCGGGACAAATCTTGCTCTTTGTGCATACAACAGATACGCCCCAGTATTCACCACCAGCGCAACCCGGCTTGGCATACCGACGCTCAACAAGCCGAAGTAGGCGGGGCAGTCGCCTCTCGTTGAACGCGCTTTAGCTAGCAGGAGCGACCCGGGCATCGAAACCTCGCTTTCCGTTCTGGCGGTTATATCAATAATTTTTCTAAACAAGAACAAAATTCACAACGCGCAAACACACACACTTTGCACTCCATGCGGCGGCAAGAGCAATCGCAGCATGAACAGCAGTGCGGCATCCCCCGCCTCCTGCTCCTCCTCCTTCTCGGCCGCCGCCCCTCTCAGCCGGTGCTGACGCTCGTCGCGCACGCCGTCGCCGCGCTGTCCTTGCTCCTTCTACTTCTGGTCCTCGTCGCCCGCTTCGGCGGCCAGTCGTCCTTCCTCTTGGCCTACCGCTCCGCCTCGGGATATGCTTCTCTCTCTGAATGGCCACTTGGCTGCTCCACGGCTGCCCAGGGCGGGTTGATTCGGGAAGGACTCGGTGGAGGAGCGGGCGTCGAAAGCTCGTGGGTGTGGGACAGCACGACCATGCGGCTCGACGAGTGCGATCACTATGCCCATACGGGCCACCTCCAAGGCGACCTCGTGTGGAACACGTACAAGCCCTTTAACTACACCGCACCGTCGTCGTCGCCGCCGTCGCCGGATGACCCGCAGAAAACCCACAACTCAGGCACAACCGCAGAGGGCTCCGCGACAACGGCGGCGTGCCCGCCCCGGAACCGGGCGACAAACCACCTCGCCGTGATCCAGTCCGCCCGCAACGACTCCCTGCCGCCGTATCTCCGCAACAAGCTCGTCCTGTCCTACGGCGAGGACGTCGACCGGATGGTCGTCGAGGCTTTCTGCGAACGCGTCGGAGGCGCTTTGACGGCTGTCGGGCTCTGGGAGGACGGCGACGACGAAGACGACGACAGCCACCGGCAGGCTACCGCAGCGGCGGGCACCGCGCCCGCCGCCCCCGCCGCCCCCGCGAACTTGAACCGCACCGCGGCGGAAGCAACCCCCGCCGACGCGCTCCACGCCTGCACCTGCCGCGACGCTCACGGCAACGCCCTCGTCTGGGCCGCCGCCCTCAACCACCCTCCTAGCACCCCGGCCGCAGCCGACGAATCCGCCGCCGCCGCCCGCGCCCGCGCCCTTCGCATCCCCGCCGCCCTCGCCCGCGCCGCCCGCGCCCACTTCCCCGAACTCCTCCTCCCCCACCCGCCCCTACCCACATCCGCCGCCTCCCCGCACCCTCCCCCCCCCACGCCCCTCCCTCCTCATCGCCGGCACTGCCTTCGCCGCCCTCCGCGCCTGGGCCCGCCCCCGCGGCACCCTAGCCCTCGCATCCCTCCTCGCCCGCGACCCCGCCGCTGTCCCCACCTTCGCCGCCACCTCCTTCGCCCCACGCCTCCTCGCCCCGCTGCACCTCCTCGCAACAGAAGCCGCACCCCCCGCGCCGCCGACCCCGCTCGTCCTGCGCACCACCCCGCTGCCCTGGCACGGCGCCGCCGCCTGCCCGCCCTTGCTCGTCGAAAAAATAAACGAGGCCGTCCGCGCCGCCGCCGCGTTCTACTCCGGCCGCGGTGGAGGCGACGAAGGCGAAGAAGGCGAAGAACAAGCCGGCCGTCCGCGCGTCCGCGCCCTGCTCGACTGGGACCGCCTCACGCGCGGCATGCTGACCGTCCTGCACGAGAACAGGTGCGTCCAGGACGTCAAGGGGCGGCTCGGGTTCGCGCAGATGGTGATGAGCGAGATGGAGCTGCTGGCGTGGGAGGAGGAGCGGCGGTGGCGGCGGTAAGGAGGAGGGCGAAGCGGGGGTGGGGCGGAGGGAATGGCCGTCGAGGGGTGAGGGAGAAGGGGCCGCTACACGACACGTGCTTTTGCCTCCATGGGGTCGGAAAGGGCGCTCGTGTTTCTCCACTCCTGCCCGCTTCTATTTCCTCTTCTTTTCTTTAGTTGTTTTTTTCTTATTTTCTGGATGAACTTTTGGCCCACCGCCGTCATTGTGGTGGCTGGCTCCTTAACTTTAGAGCAGAGCAGAGCGGACAGACGCTCCACGTCGTTGTGTTCACAAGGAAATTCCGTTTGGGGGGTGGGGGAGGGTAAAAATAAATTACACTATTGTTCGCCACTTTCTCATCCCACAAGAGAGGGAAAAGCTGTTGACGCGAAATATTTTACTCGCGGCTGCGTTATATTTTGGTTCTCAGGAGGATTGTGCATTTCGCGTCCGCTCATGAAGTTCCATCGACAAAGGACGAGTAAGTGTGGCAGCTAATTTTTTGCACGGCAGCCGAGACGGGAAATTGAGGCGCGAGGGGCAAGGGGGAAGAAGGGGAAGATACTTAACTCGCAATAATATAGGAGATTGGAAAAAAGAAAACGATGGGGTAGGGGCTTCGTTGACGGAAGGAAACAGTTTGGGTGAAGGCGGGTGCGAGCTCGGAGTCCACCGAGCGAAATAGAATGGGAGGGGGTGGAGTAGAAAAAGAGGAGCCACGCCCTGTTTCCGAGGTAAGCGGGTTAGCAAGGGAGTTCGTTAGGGAGACACTTAATAACAAAGTGGAACGAATTGATGGGGTCCCTGATATCAGGAAAAAATAGTAAGGGTCGATGGGGCCACTGGAATATCATCGAGTTGTGCTGATGCGCATTTGTTGCACTGTTCCTTTTTTTTCTTGGAGAATGAAAAAGGAAGGAGGGGCTCTCTCACGAATATAAAATAATAGCACAATGAAGATGGGCGGGCACTGAATAGGTCTTGGGATTTTTAAGTTCAATGTTTACTTAGGTAAGGAGAGGGGGGAAAGATGTGTGTGTACGGGATGGTGGGGCCAAGGCTGCGTCGGTGGTGGGGGTGCGGGAGGGATCGCTCGTTTCTCCCTTGCATGTCTTGTGATTTCGTCTCACTCCTCTTTGGCGCTGGCGTGTTTCCAGTACTTGTTGTGGCGCAGCGTGAACGACGGGAAAATCACTTTGCGCACGAGCCAGGGCACTTCGGCAAAGAAGATGCTGCGTTCCTCGCTGGCGTCCAAAGGTAATTGGGGGGTTGGTTGGAAACAGGGAAGCCGTTCAGATACAACGCCAACAGGCAAACAAAGAAGCAAACACACACACACACACACACACAACATCCATACCTCGAAAAGTGCCTCAGCATAAAAGCCAGCTCGACCGTCTTATCCGCCTTCATCCCTTGCTCCGTCATCTTTTTCAAAATCTCCTTCACCTCGTCCTCGGTCACCCCGGCCGCCTTGAGCGTCGCCGCCGTCAAGTCCACCTCCTCCGCCGCGAGATGCGGCACCACGAAGTCCTGGATCGGCGTGACTAGCGATACGAACGTTGTCGCGTCGAAGGCCTGTTTGGCGCTGCCGCCGCCGCCGCCGCCGCTCGCGGCCGCCGGTGTCGCGGTCGGAGTTGGAGTTGCGGGGGGCGGTGTCGCGGGCGATGGGGTCGCGGCGACGGTGGCGGCGGGGGTGCCGGGGGAGAGAGCGGTGAGGTAGGCTGTGAATGCGTTGATGGCTTTTTGGGGAGGAATTCGGACCATGAGGTGTCGCGGTGAAGGCAAGAAAAGCATCGTTTTCTTTTCGCGCCCCGCTCTCTCCAACCCCCTCCCTTAACTCACATCCCATCATGGCTTCGTGCTCCTCCAGCCGCTGCTGCAAGGCGGGGATCTTGTCCTTTAGGGCTGGGAACAGGTTGTCCTCCTCCAGGTGGTGGTGGTGCATCAGGATCTTAACGTACGCAAGGCTTTTTGTTTGTTGAGAAGCGAGGTTAAAGGAGAGTAAACACGGCATCCACTTCCTCCATGCTCCGTACCGACACGCCAACACACACACAGGTTCCGCACATATCCCATTGTTGCACGCACTATCTCCTTCCACCACCCAACTCACCAGTATCCGACAAACGCCGGCACCTCCGAGCTGGAGACTGTCGGGGCGCGCGCAATGATCTGGCGGCATCCGCGCTTCAGGACTTTATGGGAGAGGACGATCATCTGAGTGTCAGGTGTGTTTTTTTTTTGTTTTTTTTTGTTTGTTTTTTTTTTTAGGGGAGGCGGTCTGGTCAGATGGTGGACAACGAAAAACCGCGAAGATGACGGGCGCTGGCAGCACCAGGCGACGGAGGCAACACTTGCCTGAGGAAGACGTGCGAAAGGGTCGGTCTCCATGGTGGTTGAGTGGGTTTGGGTACTGTGTGCGTGTGGGTGTGGGTGTGTGTGTGAGTGTGAGTGTGAGTGTGAGTGTGAACGGGATCGAAGCAAGCGATAGAACGAGAGAGTGAGAGTGGGTTAGTGAGTGAGCGAGTGAGTGATTGAGTGAGAGAGAGTGCGAGAGGGGATGAAGTGTGAACGGGCGGGTCTTGCCTTGTGTGTTGTGTTGTTGGCTGTTGCGTTGCTGTCTGGAGTTATTATTGAGGAGGTGGCGGGGCAAGGGTAAGGGCAAGGGCAAGCAAAGAACAGATTCAGGTTGGATTTATATGTGCAGAACTGTGTGTGTGGTTGTGTGTGTGGGGGTGCAGAGAGAGAGAGAGAGAGAGAGAGAGAGAGAGAGAGAGCGAGAGAGAGAGAGAGAGAGAGAGAGGGAGAGAGAGAGGGAGAGGGAGAGCGAGAGAGAGAGAGAGAGACTGCGATATGTGTGCGGGATTTTTTTCGCACGTTTCATATGATGACACAAGCAATTGAGCAAGCCGCGAGAGACAACGACCAGACCAATCAGCGCTGAACGGCTCTGTCTATCTGACTGTCCGACTGTGTTTGTCTGTCTGTCTGTCTGTCTGTCTGTCTGTCTGTCTGTCTGTCTGTCTGGTGGCTGGCTGTGGCCAAGTTTCAAAAAAAAAAAAAAAAAAAGGGAACGAAAACAAACACCCGACCGCCACCGGGGGTGGCACGACACGTCGTAATTAATTGGTCACTTGCTGCGCCGCAAATCGACACGAGCACGACAGCGTTCTTCTCTCTCTGTCTCACAACCTCACAGCCTCACAGACACACGCATCTCTCTCTCTCTCCCTCTCTCGCTCGCTGTCTCTTCCGCATCGTCCAATCGGCTCGGATACACACAGCGCCCGCCACGCGTCCCCTTCCAAATCTCTCGGACAATCCGAAAAAACCGCTCCCGACACTCACGAACACACCTGTGGCGACTGACAACAATCAAATCAAAACTGTGATGCTCACCCACGCAAGTGCCACTAAAAACGTTGCCTCGTAGCAGAGAATACTGGTTGCTGCGACGGCAGAGGGGCTTCTAATGCTGCTGCCAGTGGGATAGAAACTGAGGTGGGGTGGCCCCAGGTTGGGGTTTGTGGCAGTGTGATCATGAATTTGTGGGTTTGGATGGTCAGATCGGCACTGTAGTTCCTCTGCCTCTATACTTTATTGCTACATTTGACCAAATTTATCTTAAGCATTTGCAAGTTCATCTTTCTTTTTTGGGGCGGTTTTATGTACATCAGAATTTTGGGAGGGAACTAATGGTAAAGACCTGGCCTATTTAGAGGCGTTTCTGAAAGAAATCAAAGTATTATATATTTGTTTCGGGAATATTCATTTCAGCAACCTTCATCAAAAAGACAAAAACCTGTGACAAGTGGTTACTGAACCGTCCTTTTCAACAAGTGTGTTAAGTAGCAACATATGGTAAAACTTATCAATTGTCAACTGCCTTAACCCGTTCAGTTAAGGGATCATCCTCCTTGAATGTGATTTCATGCCAAATGCCTCCCTGCTCACTAGGCCTCAGTGTCTTGAAAGCTTGGCCTTTGTTGTTATGAATCACCCTCTGGAAACCTCTGGAACCTTCTAGAACATTCCTTCATGGAACCTTGTGGAACCTTCTGGAACCTTCTTTGCTTTCCTGACTTGTCTTGTTGTCATTGGTATCATTGGTATCATTGTATTACTAATTGCTCTTTCTGGAACTTTCTTTGAGTCTTGACAAGGAACACTCTCAAAAGGTATAAAAGGGGGATGGGGGGACCTGTCCCATCCCTCAAGTGAATTATTGTTTCCAATACAATCATCACTCCTCTCAGTTCCTTGTCTGCCTTGTCCTGCCCTGCCCTGTTCCTGACATTTGTGGATATTTTATTCCAAGGAATCCACAATTAGTCATCTGATCCTGATGTATACAAGCAAAGTTGAAACTGATTGAAATTTCCAAAAATAAAGTCTTCATAATTAAAGAAAGTTCACAAAACTTGTGGGAACAAGTAAAGTTGATGTCCCTTTTGGATAGATCATTTTTCGTTCAAGACAGAGATTTGACTACTCCTCTTATAGTAAGTGCGAGTTCACAAGCCACGAACCTAGATTTTAACAAATACCTTCTGTGAGGTACTTTACTCAGGAATTTGCCAGAGAGCAAATCGTGCCAATTATTGTGGATACTCTGGGTCGAATTTACAAAGACTGGAAATTTATGCCTTCTAGGTACATAAATTTTGTGTTTTCAAGACATAGAAAAAGCAACGAGGTGGGTGGAAGTTGTGTCAGTGTGCGGCGGGGTTGCTGGGGCTGAGGTAAAGCAATTTGGTCGGAGTGTTGCTGGGCCTACTAGGGATGCAAGCTTACAGCTGTGGGCACCAGGGGACGCCCTGGGGCCCTTTGCACTAGGTGATGTAACGGCGGTGCCAGCTACATCTGTGATGAGGTGAGCCTGGAGGTCATGTGTGTGGGAGATAGTCACATAAGCGTGGGAAACAAAACCAAAAAAAAAAATCCATCACATTTTGTCAAATCCCAAACAACAAAGGTGAGGTCAAGTGCCAACATGTACAGACAGATTCAGGTGAAGAATCCAAAATTAAATTGAGGTGTCTCAATGGATTAAGGAATCTGATAGTGTCTGATGCTAAGCTCCAATCATCGCGCTCCACCTGACAAAGAGCTATTGGTCATTGCAGACTTATAACTAACAACTTGTCCAGGAAAAGTTTTTCAACCTTTCTACCTTTTTCTAGCATAGTATTGTAATTGGTTGCCAGAACAAGAAGGCTTGAGAAGGGTTGCATCTTTTATGCATTTCTTGTGAATCTCGTCAGAAATTTTATTCTCTTTACAGCCCTGTACAGAAACCCGTTTTTTTTCTCGCCACCACAAATGCATTTTGTTTTCATGCCAAAAGAAGAAAACCTCCGAAATTATTTTTCGTTATTGATTTTTCAATTGTTGAACTGCAAAAAGCGGTCGAAAAGGTTAAAAAAATGTCTAAGAAATGAAATCACCAACGAATTAGATTGTTATGATGCTTTCCATTAAGCTGTAAAATATCAGCACGCCCTTACGAAGGGCGCTCAAAATTGAGAGGGATGGCAGGAGCAGTTAGCTCACAGAGTGATGATAGAACTAAAGCCACCGGTTGACTGACGTCTCTCTCTTTCTCTCTCTCTCTCTCTCTCTCTCTCTCTCTCTCTCTCTCTCTCTCTCTCTCTCTCTCTCTCCTCTCTCTCTCTCTCTCTTTGTTTGTCTTTTTTGGCTTGTGTCCTCTCACGTGAACAGCCAACAAGCATATCCAATCGCGAAGCCATCATTCATTCGCGTCCTGCCGAGTCTGTCTGCTGTCTGTCTGTCTTTGCCCCTGCCTATTCAAATTGGCTGCTTTGTCCATTTTGAATCTCCGCCCAACGCTGCGTCCTGCCGGCACCGCACGGTGCGCGCCGCCCTCGCCCCTCGACCTCGCGTTGCATCGCTCACTACCCACCCCACTCGCCCACCCACCCCACCCCTACCCCGCCCAACCTACTACTGCCCCCCTCAACTGGGTCCCCCCCCTATCTGCCAGTCCCCTCTCGCTCCCTCTCTCATTCGACTGCCCCCTCCTTTTCAGCAAGCACCTTTCATTGTTGCCCTCCAAGGCCCACCACCATCCGCTTGCTTCCCTTCGAGTGCACCGGTCCGTCGCTCGGTCGCCAGCTAGGTCTCAGGGCCCTCTTTCCCCATATCCTTCCCCACCCCCCTCACTTCCATCTCGGGCCGTCGCGAAGCGAGGCGGCCCTCTCTCGCAAGCTGCTTTGGCAGCTTCTTTTCTCTGGACCCAGTCTGGAACCCGATCGCGACGCCTCCTTCGACAATTCCTGGGGCCCTGGTCACCTCGTCCTCCAGCACACGCTCCTCGCAACAGCTGTGGCGATCCTCAATCGCAGTTTCCCGGAACGAAACCATCAGCCCATCAAAATCTTCCTGGCCCTTTTTTCATTCTCTCGTCTTCTTCTTCTTGGCCGTGCCTTTCCCTGCCCGCCCCGTTCCCTTGGTTCTTTACTTGACCCGCCTTCCTTGATTTGTCGCGACGGACAAATTTCGCCTTGCCTTTGTTTGTCTGCTTTTTAGAACTCCGCTTCGCTCGCTATATTAGAGTTTATAGATAAACATCAGCTCGCTCACTTCCTTGTGTCATCGCATCGGGTGAGTGCGGGTTCGTGCGTGTGTGCGCGTGTGTGAGTGTGTGTGTGTGTGTGTGTGTGTGTGTGTGTGAGTGTGTTTGGTTTGTCCGCGCGCGGGTTCCTCTCGCGGCGGCCCTCCCCCGATCCACCCACTTACCCAGCCATCCACCCATCGATATCCAACCCACCATTCACTGACTGATCCCCCGCCGCTTGCGCTCTCTTCCACCCTCCCGCTCTCTGGCAATCCCATGTCTCGCACACCCTATCGTCGTCACTCGCAGACGGGCACTTTGCAGACTGGCCCTTGACAGTTTCCGTTCAGACACTCCGTGAACAGGGTAGAAGGTGCGTCTGTCAGTCGGTCGCATGGACCCGACCAAAATAAAAGCCTAACCTTCAACCGTCCAGCCGCCTTTGCATTTGGACCCACCTCCACAAAACTCCATCAATCTCCACAGTCTCACTCGCGAGCAAGGTCCTGCCTTCTCCAGATCAACACCCCACATCCCTTTCTTCATACCATACCCACCCCACCCTCCCGCCTCCCGTCCCACCCCCACACAGCATGTCTTCGGCCGTCGTGCACCCTGGCTCCGACACCCACCTGGAGTCCCCGTCCGTGCACAGCTCGGTACCCGACCGCGCAAACTCGGACGGCACCATGGTCGAGCCCGACGATGACACCGCCGCCGCCGAACTGGACGGAATCCCAATCAAACCCATTTCCGCCGCCGCGATATCGGCCGCGACCGCAGCGCGGCTCGGCGTCTCGTCGATGCACCACCCCGCCCCAACGACGCCGTTGTCCTCCGCGTCCTTGGCGACCGCCGCCCCGGCCGCAGCATCCACCCTGCCGACGACCCCGAAGCGGCAGGCCGCGCCGCCGGCCTCCCCCGCCTCCGCGAACGGAACATCCGCAACCTCCACCTCGCCCGCTCCGTCCTTCACCCGCGTCTCGGAGCGCCAGGGTGCCCTGGGCTTCCTGGGCGGCACCGGCGTCGGCGCGCACCGCGCGCTACTTCGGCCGCGAGACAAAGCGCGCGGCCGCCACGACCGCAACGCTCC